>OZ035882.1:97901517-98442743 GCA_964034835.1 Muscina levida
GTAAGTTGGGTTGCCCGACTGAAACTTTCTAACTGGTTTTAATTACAAATCGGTTAATTTCAATGTCTCAAGACTTAAACAATATCTTATATTGGGTGATGGTATTTATCAGTCAGTTCAACTGACTGAAATTTCTGTACTGGTTTAATAATATTAATCGATTTCTAAATTGGGTGGTACCAGATGTGTATAGAAGGTACCAGATGGGGCGTGAATAGACTTCAAATTTTTTTTCCAAAACTTTATTCTGTTATAGCTTTACTAAAAATTGAATTTGGATACGATCATGTTTAATTTATTGATATTATTTCTCCATCTCTATAGTGGGCGGAAAGGTAGAATTGTATGGGAGGTACCAGAAGGGGCGTGGCTAGGCTTTCAAAAATGTTTCCAAAACTTTATCCTGTTATAGCTTTACTAAATACAGAATTTGGGGACGATCCAGTAGGGTGTATTGATATTATTACTCGATTTCTAAAGTGGGCGGAATGATGTATTTGTATGGGAGGTACCAGAAGGGGCGGGGCATGTAGCCCATTTTCAATACCGTAAGTAGTTTTGAGAAAATAATAACTCGTGCAAAATTTCAAAACATTTGGTTGCGTCTTTCGAAAGTTATCGTGCGAACCAGCCGGACAGCCACCAGACAGACAGACAGACGGACAGAGAGACAGACAGACAGACGGACATGGCTCAAACGACATAAAAAGTCATGAATCGAATTTGGTTCAAAGAAACCTAGGGTCTAAAGTCACTCCTTATATGTGTTACACTTTTGGGTCGTATCAAATGATATATACCCTCATCCCTAAGGGTGATGTTATAAAGATGATGCCACCCGGAAAGGGCGCTTCAGAACATACTAACTGACTTAAGTGGCCCATTACAACTTACGAACGTGGTTCATAATCCAGAGGCCTGAAGTATTATAGAATTCCACACGCTTCGTTCTTCCGCGTGTGTTTTCTAGTAATTCCTACTAGATGGTAGGACGTCGCCTACCACTTGGTCCTTCCAAAGAAGTTTGGATCTCCGTACTCTATGTCGTTCATTAAGTTCGCCTTCAAACACCTTTCTTGCTGGAGCATTTCCATACATTCTGGCATCATGTCCCAGCCATCGAAGTCATTGGATTCTGACTCTTTTAGCTACGTCGATGTCGTTTGGCGAGCACTATTCTCCGCTTTATTTTTTATCATGTTGACGGAAGATCCGAGGAAGATCCTCAAAACAAAAATTTTTAACGTTGACGGTGCATTCCCATCGAGAGGACTCTTTGTTCGTCGAAATCATTATTTTTGTTTTGTCCTCGTTGACCGCTAAACACATTTTTGCTAACTCCTTTTCTAGTGATGAGAAAACTGCAGTAACATCCCGCAGATTTCGGCCAATGATGTCCATATCACCGGCATAGGCTAGTGGCATGTAGCTCTTGCGAAATATGCTGCCAGACATATTGACATCAGCATTTCTCATCACCTTCTCCAGAACTGTATTAAATAGTATACAGGACATGCTATCGCCCTGTCTGAGACCACTTTTAGTGTTGAATGGTTCAGAGTGATCCTTACCAATCTTAATAGAGGATTTGGTGTTTTCCAAAGTACATCTGCAAAGTCGAATCAGCGTTGCTGGAATACCAAAATCAAACATGGCCTCATATAGCCACATTGATAAGGTCCAATTAGTTTTTCTACAATTGGCTTAAGACGTTCACATAATATACGAGAAAGGACCTTGTACGCCATTGGTAATAGGCTTATTTCACGGTAGTTCTTCCACTCACTACGATACTCTTTATATGGGACATAATAGTCTGAGACTCCAATCGCCAGGCATGCTCTCCTCCAGCTAGATGTTCTCCATGAGCTGATGCGTGATCCTAATCAGCACCTCTCCACCTGCCTTAAACAAAGGCGGGATAATGCCACCTCTGGCTCGGAGGTAGACAGTTAATACCATCGTCAGGGATTGAAGCAACCATGTTCCACGCATTCTCGCCTTCGGCTCATAGCACAGGTAATGAATGCTACCAGCTGGATAGGGAGATATTCTCCTAGATATTGTTAGGCACAAATAAAAAAATTATACAATCTAGTTCCTACAGTTTTTAATATATCCTTAGGCAAAGTTGTAGGGACCGGCCGTGGCATAGTGGTTAGAACACGCGCCTACCATGCGGTAGATCCGTTGTTCGATTCCCGACTCCAGTCATCTACATTTTCCTTTCATTGCTGGCATCGAGTTATTCGGCATATCTAGTAAAAGCTTCTCAAACAGTGACGTTCGCATTCGTCGATAAACCATCGACGATTTTGGACCATTATATATTTCAAGCTTTTAATGTTAATCATGTTAAAATCCATATGTTCCATCTGAATACCCTACTACTACTGTAGCTCCGGTAGTGCTATCGAACGTACACAGTCACGTTCGGATGTTTTTGAAAAAGTTTTAGTGTAATAGTGTTATTTGCAATCTAAATTTATGCTGATAGCATCACGTAACTTCTTCCATTTACGAACTATTAAATTTAATTTGTTAACTTTTTTAAGATACACAATTTATGTAATTTTGATTACATTCAAAGTTAAATAATGTACAACATGATGTTTGCAGCAACAAATTAGAAATATTTACTCCTAAAATGTCTGATATATTTAAGCTTTTTCCAAACCCTATTGCATTTGCATTCAGCTCTGCAGTGTCTACCGAAAAGACGAAAGAGTTAAAATTTAATTAAAATCTTTGTTAGTGAATTAACATTCCCTTCTAATGCTAATTAAACATCACTCTAATCGCAGATGGTGATGCTGTCTTTTTCTTGTATTCAAAGGTCATATAAACACTTATTTCGCAAAAACAAAACGAAAAATTTAGCTAAGGGCAATTAACAAACGCTTTTGATGAAAACTATAGATGTACTCTTTTGAGTTAAACAGTGATGTCGTAACTAATACACGACAACTTCCATTTACTCATAGCTGAGATATTGAAGAGATTTTCGCGTTAACTGGAGTTAATACGACATTTCTTTAAGCCTAAATGTGCAGACGCTCAGCAAGGCCTGGAGCGGGGATGTATGTCCTTGAAACTCGTATTTGAAAGCAAGATGCACCTACTGCCTTTTAAGACCTTGATTCATGTTTCTTACTACTCCTGCAATTCTTCCTTGTAGTGACTTGCTGTCACAATATTATTATTTGTAGATAAACTGGCTTATGATGTGTAAAGTATTATTTGATTATTATTTGTAATAATTTATATTACATTTGGAATATCTTTAATCTTCTCCCATTCTCATTCAATAATCTTTACATTTATAATACATACAATGTACACACAATATACAATTCTAATTAATAAATGTGTTTATTCGAATTCTCATATCCACCGTAGTATACACGTATGTAAATGAATTTCTGTTTACACTCATTTGTCTCATATTTACATATGTCCAAACAAATTGTACTTAATCGATTCGACAAATGTTTATTGTGTTCATTAAAGGCACAAACGACAAAGACAACAAGAACAACAGTGCGGCTGGCAATACGAGAGATATCAGTCCATAATATTTCTTAAAATTGTCTGATATTTGCCAAAAAAGGACATTATAAAAAGTTGTACATAAGTAGTTATTTGTATATATGTATATATATACATACAGACTATGTTCAACATGTTTTGAGATACATACATACGATGCAATATGTGCCCACAAAAGTTTACTTGTATTTGTGTAAGTACACACCAATGCACAGTCACTTGCTTCGGCTCACAAAACAAACTTACTGAAAAAAAACATTGCAGCATCACTTGTGGCGTCGAAAAACAAACTATAATTTTGACTGATTTTGGAATGTTAGAACACTGTATAGACCAGGTGCCTCAATCCAACTGGCGGAAGTCCTCGAAGAATACAAGGCTGACATAACCGCTTTACAGGAAATACGGTGGACGGGACACGGGTGCTCGCGCATGAAGACGTGCGACATCTACTAAGTGGCCATGCGGACATGCACGAGTTTGGATGTGGATTTGTGGTTGGCAAGAGACTGCGACACCTAGTCTCAAGGTTCAACGTATAGCCACCATAAGAGTCAAAACAAAGTTGTTCCACATAACAATTATATGTGACCATGCTCCGACAGAAGAGAAAAGCGATGAGAACAAAGACGAGTTCTACAAAAGTCTAGAGAATGTCTATGACCGTAGCCCGAGCTATGACATCAAAAATGTACTAGGCGATGTTAATGCTAAAATAGGCAGGGAGAACGCATTTGAGCTCTGCATATGGAAATGATAGACTAATAGACTTCTCTGCGGCAAGAAATATTGTAGTTAGCAGCACTAGATTTGACCACAAAAATATTCATAAGGCAACATGGTTCTGCCCAGATCAATTGACGAGGAATCAGATTGATCACGTGATAGTCGATGGAGGACACGCATCGAGTGATCAGAGGTGCGAACATTGACTCCGATCACTACCTTACTCAGTTAAGGTACGCACAAGCATAAGCATGGCGAAAAACATAAGTAACCGATGAAAACTGGACATAGGTAAACTGCAAACCACAGAGGTAGCGGACGCCTACTTCAAGCACTAACTGAACTGCTGCGGTATGCTCCAACCCCTAAAAATATTACCACGCAGTGGAAAAGTTTAGCCGACTCTTAAGAATGGACTGCTAGAAGCGTACTTGGGTGCTCAAAGCCGTCTAACATGATGGCTGCTACGACGATGAAAACAAGAGATACGGATGTTGCGTACAGGGCGAAACTGCAGCCAATAGCAAAGCGAACTGTTCGTGAACGGCACAGGGCATAAAAATAAGGAGTTTAAAAAGCGACAGGATGAGTGCACGGATTTGCTCCGAACTAGAGGGGAAGCCCGAAAATTCTACCAGAGGGTTAAGGTTAGAACGCGTGGAACAGAGCTCCCCTCCTGCATCGATAGTGATGGCTAGCTTGTGACGGATCCGGACAACGATCTGAAGACGTGGAGAGAACATTTCGGCAACCTACTAGATACAGACACTCCAGAAGACAACGGCCCAATCCATGACGATGGTATTAAATCTGGCAAAAGGAAAGTATGCCCGGAAATTGGAGTCTAAGTCTGTTATGTCCCATAAACAAGAAAGTAGATCGTAGTGAGTGTAAAAACTACCGTGGAATAAGCCAATTACCACTTGGCCTCTTCGAGCGTATTGTGTAAACGTCTAAAGTCAATTGAAGAAAAACTAATCTGACCTTATCAGTGCGGATTTAGACATGGTAAATCTACGACGGATCAAATATTCACCTTACATCAAAAAGGCTCATGAAAGTCGACTGCAAAGCAGCCTTCGAGTATACGATAAGGAATAGGCTATATAAAGCCATGTCTGGGTTTGATATTCCTGCAAAGTTAAAACGTATCATAGATAACAATAAATTCTCGGTAAAGATTTTTAAGGATCTCTCTGAATCATTAAATATGGAAAGAGGTCTCAGGCAGTGCGATAGTTTGTCCTGTAAAGTCAGTAAATACGGGTTTAAAGCTCAACGAGGACAAAACAAATATAATGATCTTCCGTCAACAAGGAAAATACTTCTGACTTCGACAGCACTTTAGTATACCACCTTATCTCGGGATACTAAGAAACAGCTATACCACGTATATATTTTACCCGTTATACAAAACCTGGGAGTATTCGAGAGGAGAGGACCTATCTGTGTCGACGACGAGTTACGGCATCGGATGAACCATGAGCTGTATGAGCTTTACCAGGACATCAGAATCCAACTACTAGGTTGGCTGGGCCATGTTTCCGGAATCAAAAGGTGTTTGAAGGCGAATTTGAAGGTTGGAGACTCAAACTTAAAACCAAGTGGTTGGCAAGGTGCCAACATCTGTTAGGACTTACTGAAGAATGGACAGCCGATATAGTCTGTATTCACTACTGCAAACTATGTATGAATTCAGTGTACAAAAACCAGTAAAAAAGCTTCAGTCGGGCAGCCCGAGTTGCCCTCACCCTCAGTAACACAAAAAATTTTCTATTATATTGATATTATTACTCCATCTCTAAAGTGGGCGGAGTGGTACATTTGTATGATTTGGGAAGAGGCGCGGTTAGACTTCTAGTTTTTTTTCTTTGTCCTGTTATAGCTAAACACAACACAGAATTTGGGCACCATCGTTTCTTGTGAATTGATATTATTACTCCATGGTACCACGGTGTGTAACATTTGTATGGGAGGTACCAGAAGGGACGTGTCTAGACTTCCAGATTTATTTTCCAAAACTTTATCCTGCTTGAATTTTACTAAATTCAGAATTTGGGCGCGATCGCGTTAGGTCTATTAATAGTATTAACCGATTTCTAAAGTGGGCGGTATCAAATGGGTATGGGAGGTACCAGATGGTGCGTGGCTAGACTTCCAGTTTTTTTTCTCTCAATAACTGTATCCTGCTATAGCTTTACTAAATACAGAATTTGGGTACGATCGCGTTGAATTTGTTGATATTATTACTGCATCTCTAAAGTGGGCGGAAAGGTACATTTGTATGAAAGGTACCAGAAGGGGCGTGGCTAGACTGCCTATTTGTTTTTCAAAACTTTATCCTGTTATAGCTTTACTAAGTACTGAATTTGGGTACGATCCCGTTGGGTGTATTGATATTATTACTCGTTCTCTAAAGTGGGCGGAATGATGTCTTTGTGTGGGAGGTACCAGAAGGGGCGGGGCCATGTAGCCCATTTGCAATACCGTAAGTAGTTTTGGGAAAAAATTAACTCGTGCAAAATTCCAAAACATTTGGTTGCGTCTTCCGAAAGTTATAGTGCGCACCAGCCGGACAGCCCGACAGACAGACGGACATGGCTCAGACGACATAAAAAATCATGAATCGAATTTTGTTCAAAGAAACCTAGGGTCTAAAGTGACTCCTTCTATGTGTTACACTTTTGGGTCTTATCAAATGATATATTCCCTCATCCCTAAGGGTGATGGTATAAATATGTATGTAAAACTTTGGGGGCAAATTCAGTTATTTGCATAGAAGGTACCAACTGTGTTGTGATATAGGTTTTGATTTTCTAAGGGTTTGTTTACTATTACAAGATAATTAAACTTACCAGATCCTAATATTCCTTATTTGCCCGTTTGGAAGTTATGGGAGAAATAGTAATTTTTCTAAAAATAGGTTATTTTGTGTGGGAGGTTCCATAAGGTGTGGAGTAGACTGGCCATAGCGTTATATAGAAAAAATTAAAAATGTGAAATCCAAAAGTTTTCGCACTGAAAAATATGAGTTTGGGCTCAACCCGGAGGTACTCGGAATCAAAAAAAAAAAAAAATATGCATAATTATTTTTATCCCCAACCTCATATTTTTCAGTGCGAAAAATTTAACTTTTCAAAAAAATTTCCACTATGACCACTCTAGTGTGGAGCCATTCTGTATATTTATGATCCAACACTTTTAGTTTAGAAATTGCGAAGACTGGTAAATTTTCATAAGAAATAGTGAAGGTTTACTTTAGTTATCGTGCCCCCAAGCCAGACGGATGGACATGGCTCAACCGCGATCACAGTTGTAGTAAATGAGCTATCGAGCTCAAATTTGATATGCAAGTTTATATCCTCTAAGCAGTGGTTAAGTTCTAAGAGGGGCAAGATCAGACAAAAACTACAAACACTTTCGATACAAATATCCACTTTTTGGAGGTGTCCGTCTGTCTATCCTCGCAGTTTAAAAGATATGGAACTTAAATTTGGTATGCATGCTTCTATCTCTCATGCAGCGGATAAGTTCTAAGATGAGCAAGACCGGACAAAACTTATCCCACCTTCCATACAAAACTGCCCCTTTTTAAGAGTCCACCGCTCATATAAATTATCCATTTTTGCCGTGCAAAGTTAAATAAAATAGAGTTGTAGTTTAAATGACCAGTTTTATCTCCATTTTATAAATAGTAAAGATTATCTAAGAAATTTGATGAAATTGTTTTTGATTAGATCTCTGTCCCTGTGGAATACTGTGCGGCATGTATAGCCACTCAGTGACGAAATGTGCAAGATAAACTTTTCCATCAACTATTTTTCCTCAGCCCTTACCTACAACACTGTTAGTTCTACAAAATAGTTTTTGCTTTTGCTTTAAAGTTTGCCAAACTAAGACTGAAAAACTTTGTTATAACCTCTTGTAAGTTTTGCATTGTGTCACACAATCCTGGCATCTTGTGCACAACAAAACAATAACAACAACAGCAATTTCTATTCAAATCGCATCAACATAATGGAATTTAAATGGTTTCTGTTGCATTTGATTTTAATTTGAGGGTCTTTTGCTCAATATTGATCCAATAAACCCAATTGTTGTTGCTGTTGTTGTTGGGGCATAAGCCAAAATGGAATTTGTCTTGTGGTTTGCCAAGAAGTGTAAAATGTAAATAAAATGGCCACATAAAGTGCATCTGTTGCATGCCACTTGCTGTTTGGCAAATGCGATAAAGGACATAGAAATTTATTGATTTGGGCTTAAGTATTGTACACATACATACATAGATATATACATGTGTAAGAGCAGCAATGTGATGATAGGCAAATGGCCATTTGGCACTGTTCGTATGTTATTGATTATGTTAGTAATTTAAATGGCAATGCAAATTTAGTAGAGAATTCAATACAAAACAAGATTAAATTAAACCAAACGCCACACAATATTCAAAGTGCCGACAAAACATTGTAGTAACTGGGCCAATATGAAATGAGACACTTTCTCCCACTCCCCTTTGTCAAAGAGTACATCCTGTCTTGGCCATGGGCACTGTGCTAATAATGTTTAATTGTAATGCAAACGACAGGATGTCATTATAGTCTATGCCATAGCCACCAACACTACTGCTTAGCTCAGCAACGGATGAGTGAACCAATGTACAGAATGGAACCATTCATCCAATGGCTGCCTGATAAAGATCTCCATTCTGCTTTTCTTCGACTGTATGCGAGGTGAAAGTGAAAACGCCATATAATTCAACATGTTAAATCTCTGACAGGGCAAAGAGTTCTCATCTCACGGTGTTTTGATTACCTTGTGGCCTTTGTTAAAAGCCATTATTTGGAATGGGGGCGGCAAAAGACAGCGGGCGACATTCCAGTTGCTTATGTTGCTCCTGCAGCGTTTAACAAAAAATAATAACAATGACAAATCCTTTTACTTTTTATTATACGAACGAACCCTAACGAAAGCGTATTTTTTTTATAAAGCTCTACTTATTTTTTGAAAGTGTTAGACCCGTAAACAAAATGCCAAAGTCAGCTCAAAAATGAAAACGATGACTCAAGGCTGTGGAGTGAAGCAAAAACTACACAGTGGGGCATCATACGAGGGTAGTCTGGAGATGCAAATACTGTTATACGAAATATATTATAGATCCGCGGGTACAACATTATTATGCTGGCCAATTCAACGTATTGGATAACAAGGTATAGACTTACGTAAGCTTCACCAATATATCATGCATATAATTATTATTTATCATCGCTACTTACTGAATTAACATGAAATAAAATTGGGCGGAACCTCTCAAATTTTAAATTTTCCTTTAGCATTGTAAGCATCGTGATCTAAAGAAACACAACAGAAATTGTTAGACACTGTAGGGACAAGAAACAGATGGTTTCGGGAGATTAAAATGGATATGTCAAGAATGCACAAGACTTACCCACTCTATAGTAGATATCATCTTCCTCTCATTTAGGGGATACAACAAACT
Organism: Muscina levida; assembly: GCA_964034835.1. Classification (NCBI taxonomy): domain Eukaryota; kingdom Metazoa; phylum Arthropoda; class Insecta; order Diptera; family Muscidae; genus Muscina; species Muscina levida. Next base: position 97,911,290 of record OZ035882.1, read on the forward strand.
TTTGACTGTCAAATGCCGCATGTGGAAAAGAATTTCAAGCGAAATTTTTAGTATTTGTACGGACGAAAACCAATTAATTCACCGTCATCCTGCAGCTTTGATGGATGTGTCAAGAAAGCACAATACGTAAATATCTTCTTCTTCTCTAAATTGCTGCACATAGAAAAGGAGTCCAAGGATACGCTGTTTTGCGCTTCATACATAGATACTTCGTCTTACCAAGTTTGGATAGCATCTGCATAAGCTGGTCCATCAACGAGGTTTTAATCAACACCTCCTGTGCTGTGCGACCAGATTATACCCAAAGACTTTTTAAACTAAAACACTTTTCCCCAACATCCCATAATTAAGATATGGGAAAGCTTCTCACATTTAAGTGGATAACACTATTTTTAGACTCGTACAACGGAACCTACCGTCTTACTGAGAAGCTTCTACTAGACATGCCAATTGACACGACAGCTGCGAAATTGTTGTCGAAACATCGATGTTTTGCACCTCGTCACTTAACAATCCATATATTATTTTCTGTTAAATATCGTAAAGTAGTTTTTTTGGTTACAACATTGATTCCACAAAGTTGTTCACTGACATTTTTGATGACATTAATATACCTTCACCTTCAGTAAAAAAATTAAATTCGCTTAACAAAATACAGAATTTGGGCACTATCGTTGTGGTTATAATGATATTAATACTTGATTTCTAAAGTGGGCGGAATGGTACATTTAAATGCGATGTACCAGAAGGGGCGTGGTTAGATTTCCAGTTTTTTCTCCAAAACTTAATCCTGTTTTAGCTTTACTAAATACAGAATTTGGGTACCATCGCGTTTTGTATTTGCATTGTACATTTGTATGGAAAGCACCAGAATGGGCGTGGCCATGTTGCTCATTGGCAATGCCGTAAGTAGTTTTAGGGTAATATTAAACCGTGTTTCCAAAAAAATGGTTGCGTCTTTTAAAAGTTATCGTGCGTACCAGCCGCACAGACAGACGGACAGGGCTCAAACGACTTAAAAAGTCGAATTTGGTTCAAAGTAACCTAGGGTCTAAAGTGACTCCTTCTATGTTTTACACTTTTGGGTCGTACCAAATGATATATACCCTCCTACCCGTAGGGTGATTGTATAAATATAAATTTACTAGAGGACCCGGCGAACTTCTTCTCACCCCAATTTAATGCATTCAGTAAACTCAGTAGAAGGTGGTATGATAAACAATGTTTTTCGATTAGTTGTCCGCCGAAGGTAGTTCTCCAAAACGTGAAAAGGCAATGTACAGCTGACCGCACGAAAAACAGGAAACTTCGAGTTTAATCCCACATACTTTCAACGATTGGCCTTGCGATTTATTGATTGCCATTGCTAACTCCAACCGAACGGGGAAGGACTTCCTCTTCTTTGAATTTGCCCTTGATGATCGTCTGTTAAATCACATTGATTATCAGTTTCTTGACGGACAACCGCGTACCGTTGCACAATTTCGTTTGGGTCAAATTCCGCACCTTCATCTGTAAAATTCGATTGCATTGTTGCTATTGACGTCTTTATTCTTTGCTGCTAGTATTGCCCAATCATTAAGCCAATCGAGATTTTTTGAATTTTGTGCAATGCCGTGGAACACTTTAGTGATGAGTTCTCATTCGACGATGTGAACCTGCAAAAAATTGCAGGGAACGATATCAATTCAGTCGAAACATCAACACAAATTTGGCCATTGCAAAGCGCCAGCAGTTGTCTCAAGAATTCAGCAGACGATGGGAGGTTCTGCAATGCGACCCTCATGTTTGACGATTTCAAACATGGTTTAGGTAAATCGGCAGCATTAGATTTCGTGAGCAATATCATAGCCCCACCAAATCGTTTTAAATAACCTCGTAAATCCTTCATCGTTCGGTCAACTACTTCCAAAGCTCGTTTATTCGCTATTGCGCATTTATCCCAAATGTTGATTTTGCATTCTCGCATCAATTTCGCTGTTGCCGAATTCTTGGTCATTGTGAACTTTGGCTTATTTGAGATCTTGGCCGATTTGTTATCAGAATCATCAAAAAAATGTCTTGCCTGTCCCACCCGGAGAATAGAGAATGTAAATGCCTCCCAACAACCTTTATCAGTAAATCGTACACGTTCTTGTGCTCGGCTTTTAACAGCGGCACTTTTGTTCGAACTCTTTCGGTCAGCTCATCTCGATAGTCTTGCTCGCGTTAAAATTCGAGATCTAATGTATTGATTTGGCGCTGGCCTTGCCAATGTCGACAGCAGATTGCAGCACATGAGCACGCACATGTCATCCGGTTAGGACATTCGGACTCTGATGATCGCAAACAATGTACGAATTTGAATCGCTGAAGCAGAAACGGTCGCATCGGCAAGCATTGAGTCCGTAATAAGGCTCACATCACACCATCCACCCTACGCAGAGAATTGAAGGATTACAAAGATGAACTGTGTATAGTGGATGAACTGTGTATAGTAATAATTTTTGCGTCATATACTACAGACTTTGAATCTGCCGACGACGCCAACATAACTGCCGTCCACAGCGATCAAAGGTAGTGAAGGTCACACAAATCAACCTTTACTATTCAAAAGTGGCATCAGCTGCTTTACTCCTTCGATTAATACAACTACGGAGAATATTATATGCATCCAAGAGCTATGGTTGAATAAAGACCGTGTCTGCGGATTCAACAAAGAAGGCTACTGTACTCTGCCGGATCAGATACGACCAGAGCATGTAATATGGTCAAGAACACCCTTAAAGCTTTTATTCTAAGTGATTTCGGCGATAGGGACAACTGTGCAGTTGCAATAGAGAGTAATGGTCAGGTAACTTGGATTATGAGCTGTAACATGGCACACGACCATGCAGATGATCCACCTTGCCCCACTGTAAGAATATTGACTGCGTGTAAACCCGGAGTTACAAAATCCCTCAATTTGCCAACCCCAGATTAAATGGAGTCGCACTTCTCTCTCTGATAGTGCCAAATACCTTGGGCTAATATTGGACAGTAAACTGAATTGGAATCTGGAATTGGAATCACAAGAAATAATAGCAATTTTCGTGTAGTGAGATGTAGGCTTGAATGTACAAAACAAAGAGTTGAATACATTGGAAGTCGGGAATTCAATTATTTACCTGAAATAATTAAAAGTGAAAATAGAATCTCTGTATTTAAAAGTCTATTGAAGAATTACATTCTCGATTGTATTGAAGAATTGTTGTAATTTTCTTTCCCTTTAAATCTGAATTATGTAATATTTTTCTCCAAATAATTGCATTGTAAAATTGTTTATGTTTATGTAAAATGTCAACTATTGCCTCTACAAAGTCTTTTGGACGCTGAGGCTTAAAATCAAAAATGTTTTGCTGAAATAAGGTTGAAAAAATAATAAAAAATAAAAAAAAAAAAAAAAAAAAATCTGAACACTCAGGCCAGGATTAGCAAAGCAGCAACGGTCCTATACTGCTGCAAAAGGGCAATCGGCCTCAATTGGGGAATTAGCCCCAAAAATGTGAACTGTTTATATGAGTCAGTTATTAAACCCATCTTATTGTACGGATCGGCAGTCTGGTAAGAATGTGGACTGGGCGTAAACCCGAGTAAAACGGAACTGGTGCTATTCACACGGAGTTACAAAATCCCTCAATTTGCCAAACCCAGATTAAATGGAGTCGCACTTACTCTTTCTGATAATGCCAAATACCTTGGGCTAATATTGAACAGTAAACTGAATACGAATCTGAACACTCAGACCAGGGTTAGCAAAGCAGCAACGGTCCTATACTGCTGCAAAAGGGCAATCGGCCTTAATTGGGGAATTAGCCCCAAAATGTGAACTGGTTATATGACTCAGTTATTAAACCCATCTTATTCTACGGATCGGCGGTCTTCAAGACGGTTCGAAATTAAAGGAAAGAGCGGTCTGTGGAATCTTTTCGGAGGAGTTGAATTTGAAACTATCAATCAGACTACCAGACCACTGTAGCATATTACAGTCAAAAATATCGGCCATTAGAATAGCCGTAGAAAAAATTCAGTATCGTGGGATATTGGTCGGCAATATTCATATTCTTACTGATAGTAATGCGGCTATCAGATCCCTGGAGAAAGTGTATACCACATCGAGAAATGTTAGAGAATGCCGGTCATCTTTCATCGAGATATTCGACGGTTACCCTTACATAAGTTCCAGGATATGGGGACTTATATGGTAACCAAAGGGTCGATACGGCCTACAATGGATATACAGAGGACACGATTTGTGCTAAACTTGTCCAGAGCCCACCTGAGGAACATCATAGCTGTAATAACCGGTTATTGGCCGGTTGGTAAACACGCTAATTGAGGTTGAAACTATCCTACAACGATTTTTGTAGAAGCTGCAATGATGCGGTAGAAGAGGAGACCACGGAGCATCGTCTATGCCACTGCCCTGCTTTTGGTGACCTGTGATATGAAAAGCTTGGTCATCGGTCACTTCTAGACAATAACTGTCTATCAGTAGGCGATTTGCGGAACATCCATGCCTTTATCAGAGCAACACAATGGCTTGAAAGCGACGTTGACCGAACAGAATAAGGAATATTTGGTGCGAAAATTTTAAAATGGTATCACAACGGGGCCCAAGTGAGCTGTGTTGAACGTAGCTGCCAAATTAACTTAAGCTAATCTATGACTGGAAACATGTTTTCTTATGTAAGAAAACAAGAAATGATCCCACTGTTCGGCCTCAACCAAATATTAAATCCATTGAAACAGCAGGTGATTCTTTTTGGAGCACCTGGTGCCATTTCATTTCTGGAGCTTTCATTAAGTAAGAAAAAGATTAAAATAATTGTAGTTAGTGCAGCCACTGGTGCACCCTTTGTTGCTGTCGCTTTTATAACTATTTCACCGTTGTTTCTTTATTATGAATTATTTTTCGTTTTACCATCATCATTACTACCACTAACACATGCACATAAACAAATAGCCTTTGTTTTGTTTTTCGCTTTCATTTACATTTATTTCATGAGTTTTTTTTTTGTTCAAGCTTTTTCTCTCTCCATAAATAATATTTTCATGCGAGTTTGAATTTTATTCCTGCCACTTTTTTTCGTTCTTCCTTCAACAGGAAACGAAGCATAAAATATGCCACTGTATAAGTGTTGGTTATAGTTATAGCGCGAGTGTATGTGTGTGTGCGTTTGTGATTGCGGGATCCTTCTTTGCACCCACCAGTGCGTTACATATGGCAAACGGAAACGCGTTGAAATAAGGATAATTTACCTGCTGTTGTTGCCCTTGTTGGCACTGCCAACGCTCTTCTTTGTTTGTTTACTTGAAAGTGCAGCAAAAAAAAAACAGATGCAAGGGGAAAACGAGAAATTAATGAAAACTTCCTGCCGTACGTATATCAGCATAAAAGGGACTAAAGAAGCACTCACACACCGGTGCGTATGTGAACGCATATGAGTTTGATTTACGTTGATTTGCATTGTTATGGTGTTTCCATATTAATCTCACATCGTTTTAGGACTGTGAACAATAGATCATTTTGAACAGCGTTATAATAAGGCAACGCATAAGTTCAATTTAAATCGAGGCGGGAATTTAATATTATTAAAATTATTGAATGATTCCAAAGAAGTAATTAAGGGTTCGTAGCAATCATAACTAATAATATACTAATGTAAGCACATTAACTGTGACTTTGGGATAGATATGGATTACTTGCTTTACCGGATCGCGACGCTCAGCCGCTGTCTACCTTAAAGTATGCCGTTGGGTGTGAGCGATAGTACCAGTTTTTTCACTTCATTGAACTTTTATCCCTCACCTACGTCGGGGAAGGAACCTACATGTCACTTCTGATTTTGAGTAATGATGACTCTTTTCATCTGGCACCCCTTACCGATTTTTTGAAAAAACCTGTGGATTTCCGCAAAGTAGACGTTTAAATTCCTTATGGTGACTCCATTACTGTTTTTAATGACGAATCGAAGATGGAACATGACACAGGACCTAGTGTTTAGATCGAGGACCTGCAGCTAAGCCTCTCTTTCAGGTTACAAAATAAATCCAGTGCTTTTTATGCTGAAGTAATGGCCGTTCAGAAAGCCGCTAAGGCTATTATGGGATGTGGAATCGATGCTAGCAGACGCTTTGTCATCTGAGCGGATAGCCTTACTTAAAAAAATTTTATTTGACACGCATTCTATTTAAATTCACAACAAACGACACCTACTTGTTTATCGACGAATGCGAACGTCACTGTGTGAGAAGCTTTTACTAGACTGCGAAGTTACTGTCACCCACATCGAGGAGGCCGGCAATGAAAGAGAAATGTAGATAAATGGAGCCGGGAATCGAACCATGGACCTCCCGCATGGTAGTCGCGTGTTCTTATTACTATGCCACGGCCGGTCCCAGTCTACAATAAAAGCAATCAGTTATAAATTGTATTGGTGAGCAACTGGATGTCAGCCTCTGTTGCATTCCAGGACATTGCGAGGTTCCTGGTAATAAATTAACTGATCTTGACTATCTGAGAGATGTTCATCCGTGAAATACAGCCGGCAGAAGTCGGTTCTGAAGATCCAACTCCACCAAGGTTTACCAGGGATCACGCAATGTTCTGGAACCCAACAGAGGCTGACATCGAGAGGCTTTTGTCGATTCAACTTCTCATTTCAGTTTCTCACCAACCTTACACAATTTGGAATCGATCCAGATCGGGATACATGGTTAACCTATGCAGGAGTGATTTGGTGCTGGTCAATGAAATTTTAACTGGCCACAGGCACATAACAGGCAAATGGTATAGATCCATACCGGACTTCTGCCGTGTGTGTGAGAATGTGAAGGAATCTCTCCTCAGTAGGAATAGGCAATTTATTAGGTTTCATGCGGTGCCTTTCATGGCTTATTGGTCCAAAAGGATTGGGGCTTTTCCACGATTATCTCTTCTTTCCCTATTCTTTCCCTTTCTCCATCTTTTAAAAACCATGTGGTTTTTGACAATTTAGGATGACAGTCTCGGCCAATACAATACAATTACAATATGTTATACATATATTTTTAAAATTTTGAATTAAATTCAGCTCGAGAGATAAAACTTGGTACACAGATAGTACTGAAAACTTTAGGTTAAAATTTGCAGTCGGTTTTTTCTTTGATCAATGTATTAAAGTCATAGAGAGATAAAATTTGATATCATGATGCAAAGTACACTGCAACACAACTATGAATATGCAGATGAAATTTTAATTTTCGGTCAGTGGGCGGTTCGGGTGTGGAAAAACTGTATTTTATCCATAGAGATATAAAATACTCGGCAGGACTGGTTGAAATTCGAAGACGAAATTTGTATATTCAATCAATTGGCAGATGGGGCATGAAAAGCTGTATCTTATTCCTAGAGAGATAAAACACTTTCTATATAGATACAATTATAAACTTTCGATGAATGGGCGTGGTCAAACAGTGTTTTAGGCCTTATTTGGCATAATACTCGGCATTACAGGTTAATTTTTTCATTCCAAGGACAACAGATATGAATTTTCAGGTGGGGCCGTGACAAAATAGTTTTTAAGGTTACAGCGATAAAAATTGATATGCAGGTAATACGTAGCACAAAAGATGTTAAAATATAGACGAAATTTTTTTTCTGAACTGTGGGCGGTTTTTATGTGCCGATTGTGTTTTTTAACTGAGAGTGTGCTGCAAATATTGAGGGAACACTTCCAATCTCTACTCGTTCCCGAAGACAGCATAAGTGACGAAATCACACCAATCATCGACGATGGAGTACACTGTCCACCACATAGCCAAAACGAGATCAGCACGGCAATTGCACGCCTTTAAAATAATAATGCTGCGGGAGCCGATGGACTGCCGGCAGAGCTTTTTAAAGCTGGCGGCGAGAAGCTGGTATAATGCATGCACCAGCTCATAAACTCGATTTGGCTGAGGGAGTGCATGCCCGATGATTGGAATCTGAGTGTCCTATGTCCCGTGCTTAAGAAAGGCGATCCAAGTGTGTGTACCAACTATCGCGGAATTATCCTTTTACCCATCATAGACAAGGTCCTGTCTAGTGTGTTATGTGAAAGACTAAAGCACATTCTGGCGAACCTGATTGGACCTTATCAGTGTGGCTTTAGAACTGGTTAATCCACGACCGACCAGATATTCACACTACGACAAATCCTGGAGAAGACCCAAGATATGCAGATTGACAACTACCATCTGTTCATCGATTACAAAGCTGCATTCGACAGTCCGATACGACAGAAATTGTTGCATGCTATGGCTGAGTTTGGTATCCCCGCGAAGCTAATTCGACTTTGCGGGAAGACACGAAGTCTGCAGTGAAAATTGACAATAATCTATCAGAGCCATTTTCTACCAAGCGTGGCTTTAGACAAGGCGATAGTCTGTCCTGCGATCTCTTTAACATCGTAATGGAGATAATCATGCGGAAGGCTGCAGTTAACAGGAATGATACCATCTTCAACAAAAGTCACAAGTTGGACGTGGATTGCGAGATGTTACTGCGGCTTTTTTTAGCATTGAAAAGCAGTCAGCTGAAGTGGGTCTGGTGATAAACGAGGACAAAACCAAGTTATTTCTTTTAACGGACAAAGAGTCCACTCGTCTGAGACGCGGCGTGAACGTTGACAACTATAACTTTGAAGTGGTAGATGATTTTGTCTACCATGGCTCAGCCATAAACAAAAACCAGTACAGAAATTTCAGTCAGTTAAACTGACTGATAAATACCATCACCCAATATAATATATTGTTTAAGTCTTGAGTTATTGAAAATAATCGATTTGTAATTAAAACCAGTTAGAAAGTTTCAGTCGGGCAACCCGACTTACATTTACCCTTACCCTCAGTAAAACAAATAATTTTCTATTTTATTGATATTATTACTCGATTTCGAAATTGGGCGGAGTGGTACATTTATATGGGAGGTACGTGAAGGGGTGTGTTTATTCTCCAGATTTATTCTCCATAACTTTATCCTGTTATAGCTTTACTAAATACAGAATTTGCGCACGATTGCGTTGGGTGTACTGATATTATTACTACATCCCAAAAGTGGGCGGAAAGGTACATTTGTATGGGAGGTACCATAAGGGGCGTGTCTAGACTTCCAATTTTTTCTCCAAAACTTTGTCCTGTTATAATATAACAAAATACAGAATTTGGGCACGATCGTGTCGAGTGTATTGATATTATTACCCTATTTCTAAAGTGGGCGGGGTGGTACATTTGTATGGGAGGTACCAGAAGGGGCGGGTCTAGACTTCCAGATTTTTTCTCCAAAACTTTATCCTGCTTAAACTTTACCAAATACGGAATTTGGGCACGATCGCGTTAGGTCTTTTAATAATATTAATCGATTTCTAAAGTGGGCGGTACCAGATGTGTATGGGAGGTACCAGATGGGGCGTGAAAAGACTTCCAATTTTTTTCTCTAAAACTTTATCTTGTTATAGCTTTACTCAAAATAGAATTTGGGTACGATCACGTTTAATTTATTGATATTATTTCTCCATCTCTATAGTGGGCGGAAAGGTAGATTTGTATGGGAGGTACCAGAAGGGGCGTGGCTAGGCTTTCAAAATTTTTTCCAAAACTTTATCCTGTTATAGCTTTACTAAATACAGAATTTGGGGACGATTCCGTAGGGTGTATTGATATTATTACTCGATTTCTAAAGTGGGCGGAATGATGTATTTGTATGGGAGGTACCAGAAGGGGCGGGGCCATGTAGCCCATTTGCAATACCGTAAGTAGTTTTGAGAAAATAATAACTCGTGCAAAATTTCAAAACATTTGGTTGCGTCTTTCAAAAGTTATCGTGCGAACCAGCCGGACAGCCACCCGACAGACAGACAGACAGACAGACAGACGGACATGGCTCAAACGACTTAAAAAGTCATGAATCGAATTTGGTTCAAAGAAACCTAGGGTCTAAAGTGACTCCTTCTATGTGTTACACTTTTGGGTCGTATCAAATGATATACATATACCTTCATCCCTACGGGTGATGGTATAATAATAATGTCAGCCTGGAAATCAAAAGGCGAGTATTTATCGCAAACCGCTGTTACTATGCGCTAAGCATGCGGTTTAACGACAAAGCGCTCTCTCGAAGAACAAAGATCCAGCTCTACCAGATCTACTCTGATCCTACCTGTATTGCTCTACAGCGCAGAATCCCAGGTAATGCCACAAGCGGATCAATCTATTCTGGGAGTCTTTGAGAGAAAAATACTACGCAAAATAATTGGACCCATCATAATAATGAATAAATCATGAGCTGTATGAGCTGTACAACGACATCGACGTAGTCAAGCGCGTTCAAATAGACCGTTGTACGAGTGGGCGAAAACGCTCCGGTCGAAAAGTCTTCGGCATTATCATCGATGGGCGGCGCAGAAGGGGGCGACCAAAACTCCGATGGATGGACCAGGTGAAAGAGCTGTAACTATCTACGGAGCGCAAAAGACCAAAGGTCTTAAAATACTTTTCTACGTGCAGCTACTGATATATAAATCTCTGTTGTTGCTGCCATATAAAGACCAAAAATTTGTTTCGAATAGTGGGGGACTACTGACACTCTGTGAACCAAGCAGACTTTATTTCGCCCAAAAGCTAAGGCGACTTAAAAAGTTGCCGACGTTTGAGTGATAATTATCAGGGCCAACACGAAAAACACAAAAAATGCCTTTAAAACTGATAAAAAATGCACTATAGATTTTGACTCGTAGTTAATTTTATTCACTGAATACATTTTATCTATATATATAACCAGTACAGAAATTTCAGTCAGTTAAACTGACTGATAAATACCATCACCCAATATAATATATTGTTTAAGTCTTGAGTTATTGAAAATAATCGATTTGTAATTAAAACCAGTTAGAAAGTTTCAGTCGGGCAACCCGACTTACATTTACTCTTACCCTCAGTAAAACAAATAATTTTCTATTTTATTGATATTATTACTCGATTTCGAAATTGGGCGGAGTGGTACATATATATGGGAGGTACGTGAAGGGGTGTGTTTAGGCTCCAGATTTATTCTCCATAACTTTATCCTGTTATAGCTTTACTAAATACAGAATTTGCGCACGATTGCGTTGGGTGTACTGATATTATTACTACATCCCAAAAGTGGGCGGAAAGGTACATTTGTATGGGAGGTACCATAAGGGGCGTGTCTAGACTTCCAATTTTTTTCTCCAAAACTTTGTCCTGTTATAATATAACAAAATACAGAATTTGGGCACGATCGTGTCGAGTGTATTGATATTATTACCCTATTTCTAAAGTGGGCGGAGTGGTACATTTGTATGGGAGGTACCAGAAGGGGCGTGTCTAGACTTCCAGATTTTTTCTCCAAAACTTTATCCTGCTTAAACTTTACCAAATACAGAATTTGGGCACGATCGCGTTAGGTCTTTTAATAATATTAATCGATTTCTAAAGTGGGCGGTACCAGATGTGTATGGGAGGTACCAGATGGGGCGTGAATAGACTTCCAATTTTTTTTTTCTAAAACTTTATCTTGTTATAGCTTTACTCAAAATAGAATTTGGGTACGATCACGTTTAATTTATTGATATTATTTCTCCATCTCTATAGTGGGCGGAAAGGTAGATTTGTATGGGAGGTACCAGAAGGGGCGTGGCTAGGCTTTCAAAATTTTTTCCAAAACTTTATCCTGTTATAGCTTTACTAAATACAGAATTTGGGGACGATCCCTTAGGGTGTATTGATATTATTACTCGATTTCTAAAGTGGGCGGAATGATGTATTTGTATGGGAGGTACCAGAAGGGGCGGGGCCATGTAGCCCATTTGCAATACCGTAAGTAGTTTTGAGAAAATAATATCTCGTGCAAAATTTCAAAACATTTGGTTGCGTCTTTCGAAAGTTATCGTGCGAACCAGCCGGACAGCCACCCGACAGACAGACAGACAGACAGACAGACAGACGGACATGGCTCAAATGACTTAAAAAGTCATGAATCGAATTTGGTTCAAAGAAACCTAGGGTCTAAAGTGACTCCTTCTATGTGTTACACTTTTGGGTCGTATCAAATGATATATACCTTCATCCCTACGGGTGATGGTATAAAAATGGTGGCAAAAATGTATAGTAATTCATCAATTGAGAACGGCTGGGTCAATTTTGCTCAAACTTTTTTTCAGTTGTTCGTTATTGCCAGGAGAAGGTTTATGTCAAAGAAAATTTTCGGAAAATCTTCCGGAAAAGTCGGAAAATTGGAAAAATCGAAAATTGCCTTTTTGTATGGAATTTTGTGTGCAATTGTTACAGAATGGCTTTTTTAATAGAAAAATATAAAATTTTTGTTGAAAAATGCGGAAAATTCCGGAAAATTACAATTTTTACGAAATTTTGCATTTCGTGTGACTTTATAGCTTTCTCGGTGGAAAACTCGAAAAATTCAGGAAAAACTCGAAAAATTTGGATTTTTTCGGAAACATTTTGTACCGCAAATTGAATTTTTGTATTACATTTTGTGTGTAATTGTTTCGTTGTGGCTTTTCGGTTGGAAAAATAGAATATTTTGGTTGGAAAATTATGGAAAAATTCCAAAAATTTAAATTTTTGTTCGACGAAATTTTACATTTTATTGTAAGTTTTGATAATTTTGAATGATGTAAATGTGAAAAATTCGGATAATTATTCCGAAATGACTTTTCGAATGAAAAATTAGAAAATTCTTGGTGGAAAACTCGGAAAATTTCGGAAAAAATCGAAAATTTTTGATTTTTTCGACGAAATTTTACATTTTATCGCTTGATTTGATGATTTTAGACGACGTAAAGATAAAAAATTCGTTATGATGCTTGAAAAATTTCGGAATATTGTGAAATTTATTATGTTAAAATATTAAATGCAAAATGGTAGAACAATTTTAAAATCTTCTGCATAATGCATTGGTCCGATTGTTCAAAACCACATTGAATACAATACATTATGACGTCCACAAAAACATTATCAGAGCAGACAAGAAACCCTCTGGATGCCATGTAAGACAATTCAATGCTCCCACTATAAATGAAGACGCAGTGGTGATTGTTGCGGAGAATGTGGAATCGGAGAATCGTTCAATGCATGTTACATTCAATCTCGAATTGCAACAAGAACAAGACTTTGATCGAGTTGAGCTGACTGAAAGAGTCCGAACAAATGTGGCGCTCTGCCGAGCAAACGAATGTGTACGATTCAATGATGAAAGTTGTTGACGACGGAACGGAAGCATTTACTTTCTCGATGATGCCGGTTGGTCAGCCAAGACATTCGTAATTTCATTGATTCTGGCAACAATTCGGTCAAGATCGCAATTGAGTTAGCTGTTGCATACTTTGGTATTGCTTCCACAATCGAACTGCACATTCCGCTTTCTTATTGCGAGAATGCTTAATCATTATTTGGAATTAATGCACGATGGCGCATAAACGAGCATTGGAGGCAGATGACCGAACGATGAAAAATTTTCGAGGTCATTTAACGAGTATGAGGCGACCAACTATTCGACAGAATTTTTGAACTCTCTAGATGTGCCAGTTGTGCATAATTTGCAGCTGAAGGTGGGATCGATCATGATCATTTTGCGGAAACTGAATCATCCGAAATTGTAATTAAAGCGACGATCATCAAGGGCATATGCAAAGGAGAGGAAGTCCTTAATCCCGAATCTATTATTCCAACCGATTTTCCCTTCCAATTCAACTCCCCATTCGATTGGCTTTTGCGATAACAATCAATAAATCGTAAGTCCAATCATTGGAAATTTGTGGAATCAACCTCGAATTACCCTGCTTTTCACACGGTCAGCTGTGCGTTGTTTGTTTGCGTGTTGGCAAACAGTCTTCATTGTTTGTTTTTACGCCGGAAACAAATCGGAAAACATTGTATATCAGATCGCTCTTCACAGATTTCTATTAAATTCAAGTAAATCAGATTAAAACTTGAACTATCGGTGTTTTACTATCATATAAAGGCGTTACCTTAAGATCGAGACGAAGTTTGCCGGGTCCAAAGTTGTATGGCAGAACAACGTTTGCCGGGTCAGCTAGTTTTTAATATAAATTCATCACAAATAGTTGAAAATTAAATGGTTATTTTTTTACATTACACTTATAAGATTTAGACTATTGATTAATTACTTAACTAAAAATAAAATAACATGAGTATATTCAGTGGGGTACTTAATCTTTTAAGGTATAATAAATATTATGTATACGCCTTCCGCTATTAAAATCAATATATGCGAGTTTTAGAAACTGTTTTGTGAAAGAAAGCATAAAACTTGCTTAGTGTTTTATATGTGAAAAACGGGAATATTTTCAAATTTATATGGCTTCTGAGTTAGAAAGTCCAAGTAGTATATTGTGTATTGACTGTAAAACTCAAACCGCCCATTGTTTTAAAGTAAAAAATTATTTTTCGCGATGCTATCTGCTTTGTCATATTTAAAAATTTAAACGCTAATTGGCTATTTCTTTTTGGAAGTACGCATTGCTTCAGCCTCCTCACTGTTACACTAATTTACAACCTTCCTTATGTACTTTGATAGTTCTGCCAACTATACCAACGAGTAATGGATGAAACTGGTGGCAACGCAACACCAGTAGAACTCATTGAAATTATTGACGATGGAACCCTTAATCTAAACATATATTTCGTTTATTTTGTTTGTACCGGAAACACATATTTTAAAAAATATATAAGAAAATATTAATTCATTAAAATTAATTCTTTAACAAAATATGCGAAAAATTTATAAAATACATATGAAAAGTACAAAAAAATAATGAAAAAAAAATCCTGAAACCCCAAAATATGCTTTTATATGCACAAACCCTCAAAACATGCCGGTAGGACTGTGATATGCATTTGCATATGCAAGTATGCATTGCATACTTTTGTTGGCCCTGATAATTATATATCAGTTACATCCAAACGCACATAGTTAGATGATATACATCAATCAACTGTGCATTTCCTGTTTTGCATTGTAAATTCAAGTAAAGAGGACATTTAGAAATGCATAAATTTCACCTTTTTTCGGTGAAATCTGTCAGGATAATTAACTAGTTAGTTAAGTAACATTGAACCGGCCGTGGCATAGTGGTTAGAACACGCGACTACCATGCGGGAGATCGCAGGTTCAAACCTGGCTCCAGTCATCTTAAAAGAAAAAAATAAATAACATTTTCTTTCATTGTCGGCTCCCCTCGAATGTTGTTTGACAGTAACTTCGCAGTATTAAGCGTCGATTCAATCGTCGTGTCTAGTAAGAGCTTCTCAAACAGTGACGTTCGCATTCGTCGATAAACAAGTAGGTGCCGTTAGTTGTGAATCTAAAAATAGAAAGCGTGTTAATTCACAACAACGCGAGAAGCTATCCCATACCTCATTCATGGGGTGCAAAGGGAAATTAAGTTTTTTTTTTTTAAGTTAAGTAACATCATAGAAATCCGATCGATTTCTAAGCGTACGAGCATTTTTATACCATCACCCGTAGGGATGAAGGTATATATCATTTGATACGACCCAAAAGTGTAACACATAGAAGGAGTGACTTTAGACCCTAGGTTTCTTTGAACCAAATTCGATTCATGACTTTTTAACTCGTTTGAGCCATGTCCGTCTGTCTGTCTGTCTGTCTGTCTGTCTGTCTGTCTGTCTGTCGGGTGGCTGTCCGGCTGGTTCGCACGATAACTTTCGAAAGACGCAACCAAATGTTTTGAAATTTTGCACGAGTTATTATTTTCTCAAAACTACTTACGGTATTGCAAATGGGCTACATGGCCCCGCCCCTTCTGGTACCTCCCATACAAATACATCATTCCGCCCACTTTAGAAATCGAGTAATAATATCAATACACCCTAAGGGATCGTCCCCAAATTCTGTATTTAGTAAAGCTATAACAGGATAAAGTTTTGAAAAAAAATTTTGAAAGCCTAGCCACGCCCCTTCTGGTACCTCCCATACAAATCTACCTTTCCGCCCACTATAGAGATGGAGAAATAATATCAATAAATTAAACGTGATCGTACCCAAATTCTATTTTGAGTAAAGCTATAACAAGATAAAGTTTTAGAGAAAAAAATTGGAAGTCTATTCACGCCCCATCTGGTACCTCCCATACACATCTGGTACCGCCCACTTTAGAAATCGATTAATATTATTAAAAGACCTAACGCGATCGTGCCCAAATTCTGTATTTGGTAAAGTTTAAGCAGAATAAAGTTTTGGAGAAAAAATCTGGAAGTCTAGACACGCCCCTTCTGGTACCTCCCATACAAATGTACCACTCCGCCCACTTTAGAAATAGGGTAATAATATCAATACACTCGACACGATCGTGCCCAAATTCTGTATTTTGTTATATTATAACAGGACAAAGTTTTGGAGAAAAAAATTGGAAGTCTAGACACGCCCCTTATGGTACCTCCCATACAAATGTACCTTCCCGCCCACTATAGAGATGGAGAAATAATATCAATAAATTAAACGTGATCGTACCCAAATTCTATTTTTAGTAAAGCTACAACAGGATAAAGTTTTGAAGAAAAAAATTGGAAGTCTAGACACGCCCCTTATGGTAGCTCCCATACAAATGTACCTTTCCGCCCACTTTTGGGATGTAGTAATAATATCAGTACACCCAACGCAATCGTGCGCAAATTCTGTATTTAGTAAAGTTTTAACAGGATAAAGTTATGGAAAATAAATCTGGAGCCTAAACACACCTCTTCACGTACCTCCCATATAAATGTACCACTCCGCCCACTTTCGAAATCGAGTAACAATATCAATATAATATAAAATTATTTGTTTTACTGAGGGTAGGGGTAAATGTAAGTTGGGTTGCCCGACTGAAACTGTCAAACTGGTTTTAATTACAAATCGGTTAATTTCAATAACTCAAGACATAAACAATATCTTATATTGGGTGATGGTATTTATCAGTCAGTTCAACTGACTGAAATTTCTGTACTGGTTTAATATTAATTCGCTTCATATAAACTTAAGCACAATTCATATAAATTCGTAAATT
Source organism: Muscina levida (assembly GCA_964034835.1). NCBI lineage: Eukaryota > Metazoa > Arthropoda > Insecta > Diptera > Muscidae > Muscina > Muscina levida. Next base: position 97,928,401 of record OZ035882.1, read on the forward strand.
CTATTGATACCAATTTAACTAAATGACATTACTGCCATTTGATTCATTGATTTCCCCCTAATTGCTTAATGACAATATCGTGATGACATGTCGCCTAGTCATTAGCAAAACTAGATACTTGCGTAAGTCGTTAATTGATTACTAAAAGTTATGAACTCTTAAAATGGGATTGTCTCACTTATCAGAATACTGCAAGAAAACGAATTGAAATAAACTGCACCCCTTTGGAATGGAAAAAAGTGATAAAAATAGCAACATTTAACAATTATTTATATCTCTACTGTTCTGTTCACTTGGTTTATCAATTTGGCCAAAATCTTGCACGTAAATGAATTTCGTTCGTTCATTTGTTCTTTGCGTTTACTTTGTAACAATAAATCGACATTTGACAGCAATTAAAAAATTATCACTAATTACCACGTGCGCATTCAACTTCCACTACTCTTCCTCAAACGACAAAGACATGAAAAAGTTTGGCAAGCTACGAACGAACGTTCTGGCTTATGCTCGTCGCCCTAACTGCCACAATTACGTCTGTCCGTATCATTTACCGGCTGCAGGGGTGTGAGGAATGTGAAAGGCTAAAGCGGCATATTATCAGAAGGGAGTGTGAGCGAACGCCGCTAGCACGCCAACAAATTTATATCGAAGTACTAAATGCTCACTTTAAGGGCACGCAGAAAGAAGAGTTACCCAACTCTTAAACATTCCAGAGTATTTGACTTTTCAGTTTGTTGAGATTGTTCAGATAATCAGACAAACACCTGCAATAGAGCCAACATTAGTTCGCAGAATGAAGGAGAAAAAAAAATAAATGTGTTAAAAACAGATGGAAGGAGAATCAAAAGAGCAACACGATTTTTTTTGTTCGTAATAAGGATTTAATTGCTTGTTAACACGCACATTAACTTGTGTGGAGGGGAAAAAAGCACAGTGTATGTGTGTGTGTGTTTGTGTGAAAAAGGGTACAAATTATAAAAAAACGTTACTTGCTGCAATGAAAACAGTTTCATAACACTCACCGGGTGTTGTTGCTTTCTTTTTTTGCTGAAGGGTCCTGAGAGTTACTAATTTATAAATGTTGCACTCCTTGCTGGTTCTGCACGCTACACAAATCATAAAGGTATGTGTGGTTCTTTAAAATATAAAGGCAGCAGCAATGAAAACAGTTTCATAACGCTCACCGGAAGTTGTCGCTTTTTTTGCTGTAGGGTTCTGAGAGTTACTAATTTTTAAAAATTGCACCGCTTGTTATTTCTGACGCTACGCAAATCATGGATATATGTCTGGTTATTTAAGATATCAAGGCAGCATTCGATCTTCGTCGAGAGAGGGATTTATTATTAAATCGCTTGCTTAGCGGTTAGTTGCAGCCAAGGTAGACACAATCATCTGTCACCTTAGCGTTATAGTTGCCAACGTTCACGCAGCGTCCCAAACAAGTATTATTTTCGTTCGTTGAAACATTTATCACCAGATCCTCATCTGCCGACTGTAGATGATGCTTGAAATCATTGTCGTATCGGGCTGTCGAAAGTAGAATTGTAATCGATAAACAGATGGTAGGTGTCGATCTGCATTTCTTGGGTCTTCTTCAGGATTTGTCGTAGTGTGAGCTATAGGTCTGCAAAGAACCATCCAAACACACTTGTTGTATGGAGTTAAATTTTCTTATATCTGCTTGTATCTGTTTCGCTCTCTTTGGATTGAGTGCGTATGGAATTTTTCTCTTTTAGATAACGACAGAATAGGTATAGGAGAGTGAAAGTACCAAGTATCAAAAATATTTGTATGATTACATACACAACAAACAGATATATCGGTATTCTTGTTATCTGTGCTTGGAATATGTGGAGAGCGTGACGCTGCAAGCATAAGGAATAAAGAGCGAAATTTTGTTTTCTTTTTTGTTAAAATTTGCCACAGATGAAACTTACAGCATTACTTTTTGTAAAAAGAATACAAAAAAGTAAGAAAACATCATCAACGCAAAGCGTACGATCTGGAATATCTGTATTAAATGGATATATCCATTTAAAAAAGAGAAACAACAGTTACTTCACTGAGTGGAACAGATAAAGAGAAAAAAAGTTTCCACTACAATGAGAGCCAGACAAAGAGATGATACGCGATCTACTCAATCCAAAACGCATGAGCACATGTTTTGTTCTACTCTTTGTTGTATTTGTACCGATAATATCAGGTTCTCACTTGTTTTATCTGTTTGTACAAGTAGAATGAATGGAACGCTGCAGGCCTTTAGTGTGAGCATCTGGTTCGTTGTGGATTTACCAGGTCTAAAGTCACACTTATAACATACTAGTGGACCCGGCAATGCTTCGCTATTGCATAATTGACTAATATTACAAAATTAACTTAATATAATACACAAATATCAATTAAAATTGGCTCACAGTTATAAAAGCTGTGCATATGCCACTTTCAAACATACTTTGGCAACGTTTGCCTTAACTCGATAATAACATGTTTGGGTTGCTTTCTAAATGGTATAATTTTATGCGTTGATCTTATGCCCTCGGTAAACAATTCGTTACCCCAAGTAACTCCCAAACCATTGCAATCAACAACGTTTTATTGTGCCGACGCCCTTCACCCACTGATTAAAAATAAAAATTTGGTCAGAAAAAGTCCATCTAGGGCTACAATACAAATTGGCTACGTTAAATCCGCCCATTCGTCGAAAATTAAATTTTTGTTTGCATACTCATACTTGTGTTGTCATATCATATCATATTGTATGTATCTTGTATATATCATCAAGTTTTGCCATAACCAATATGCCTATAAGGTCCAAAATTAAAATTTCGTCTGCATATTCATATTTGTGTTGTCGAGTACTATTTGGGTATTAAATTGTATGTCTCAATTAGGCCAAAATTAAAATTTCGTCTGCAAATTCATATTGTGTTTGGCGAGCATTATCAGGGTATCACATTGTATATCTCTAGCTCTAAAAAAAGTTTTTCCACGCCCACTAAGCCGATTGAGTTCAAATTAAAATTTTGTCTGCATATTTCGAGTACTGCCAGTTGTCGAGTACTGCCTGGTTATCAAGTTGTATCTCTCTAGCTCTAAAAAAGTTTTGCCACGCCCACTATGCCCATTGTATCCAAAAATAAAAAATTGTCTGCATATTCATATTCGCGACGTCGAGTACAATCTAGGTATCAAATTTTATCTCTCCAGCTCTAAAAAAAAAAAGTTTTGTCATGCCCACTCCGCCCATTGGGTCAAAAATTAAAATTTCGTCTGCATATACATATTCGCGTTGTCGAGCACTATCTGGGTATCAAATTTTATATCTTTTGCTCTAAAAAAATGTTTTGCCACGCCCACTCCGCCCATTGGGTCAACAATTAAAATCTCGTTTGCATACTCATATTCGTGTTGTCGAGTACTATCTGGATATAAAATTTTATCTTTCTAGCTCTAAAAAAAATGCTGGCACGCCCACTCCGCCCATTGGGTCCAAAATTAAAATTTCGTCTGCATATTCATATTCGCATTGTCGAGTACTATCTGTGTATCAAATTTTATCTCCCCAGGTCGAAAAAAAATTTTGCGACGCCCACTCCGCCCATAGAGTCAAATTATAGCCTACGGCAATTTCCATATAGTACACTAACTGTCTTCCAAATTTTCGGTTCCAAAAATCGGTTCAGCCGTTTAGGCGTGATTGAGCAACAAACATACAAAACCAGTACAGAAATTTCAGTCAGATAAACTGACTGATAAATACCATCACCCAATATAAGATATTGTTGAAGTCTTGAGTTATTGAAATGAATAGATTTTTAATTAAAATAAAATTACTTATGTTTATTTTTTCCCCTGCTTGTGGTGCAAAATCGTCCAAAACTTTACTTATTTGTGTAGGGGGTATAGGTGCCGGTTTGGAATTTATTAATATTAATTTTTCAAAAAAAATTAATTTTGATAGGGGGTACCACAATAGGTGAACCGATACAGTCCTTATTCATTCCTAACTCCAATTTTCATACGTACAACTTACGAATAATTTGACAGAATTCAGTGCACTTACAAAAAAGATATGTATGTAAGACTATAGGGGTGAGTTCGGTCCTTTGTGTGAGAGGTACCAGAAGGGGTGTGTCAAATAGTTAGGTTTTCTGAGGTTTCGCCTACTATCACAATATAAATTAACCGACTAATTTTCATTACCCCTCAAATGTCCGTTTGGAAGTTATGGGAGAATTATTAATTTTCCAAAAATAGGTAATTTTGTATGGGAGGTACCTGAAGGGGTGACCTGATATAGTCCATATTCACTCCTAATTTATATTTTCATAAGCGTACAAATTACTCATAATTTGACTGAATTCAGTGTACTTAGAAAAAAGATATGTTTGTAATACTAAGGGGGTGTGTTCGGTCATTTGTATGGGAGGTACCAGAAGGGGTGTGTCAAATAGTTAGGTTTTCTAGGGTTTTGCCTCTTATAATAACATAAATTACTTGACCAATTTTCATTACCCCCCAAGAGTCCGTTTGGAAGTTATAGGAGAAATATTAATTTTCCAAAAATAGGTAATTTTGTATGGGAGGTACCAGAAGGCGTGAACTGATATAGTCCATATTCATACCTGAGTCTAATTTTCATAAGCAAACATCATACGCAAAATTTGAGTGATCTCAGTTTACTTACAAAAAAGATGTGTATGTAAAACTATAAGGGTCAATTCGGTCATTTGTATGGGAGGTACCAGAAGGGGTGTGTCAAATAGTTAGGCTCTCTGAGGTTTCGCCTCCTATCACAACATTAATTTATCGACCAATGTTCATAACCCCCCAAATGACTGTTTTGAAGTTATTGGAGAAATATATAATTTCCAAAAATAGGTCTTTTTGTATGGGAGGTACCAGAAGGCGTGAACCGATATAGTCCGTATTCATACCTGGGTCTAATATTTATAAGCAAACATCATACGCAAAATTTGAGTGATCTAAGTTTACTTGCAAAAAATATATGTATGTAAAACTATAAGGGTCAATTCGGTCATTTGTATGGGAGGTACCAGAATGGGTGGGGCACAGGTTTCGGTTTTCTTAGGGTTTGTCTACTTTTGCAAGATAAATAATCTGACCAAATTTAGATATCCTCCGGTTGTCCGTTTGGAAGTTATGGAAGAAATATTAATTTTCCAAAAATAGGTAATTTTGTATGGGAGGTACCAGAAGGGGTGGGGCTATTCAGCCCATTTACAATCCCATAAGTTCGTTTTGAAAAATATTGATACTTGTACATTTTCATAGCGATTCGTTAAGGTTTACTCGAGTTATCCTGCTGACCAGCCAGCCAGCCAGCCAGCCAGCCAGCCAGCCAGCCAGCCAGCCAGCCAGCCAGCCTGCCAGCCAGCCAGCCAGACAGACGGACATAGCTCATTCTTCTTAAAAAGTTCTGAAACGAATTTGGTCTTAAGATACTTGGGGTCTAACTCGTCTCCTTTAATGCGTTACACTTTTTATACCATCACCCTTAGGGATGAGGGTATATATCATTTGATACGAAAAAAAGTGTAACGCATTAAAGGAGACGAGTTAGACCCCAAGTATCTTAAGACCAAATTCGTTTCAGAACTTTTTAAGAAGAATGAGCTATGTCCGTCTGTCTGGCTGGCTGGCAGGCTGGCTGGCTGGCTGGCTGGCTGGCTGGCTGGTCAGCAGGATAACTCGAGTAAACCTTAACGAATCGCTATGAAAATGTACAAGTATCAATATTTTTCAAAACGAACTTATGGGATTGTAAATGGGCTGAATAGCCCCACCCCTTCTGGTACCTCCCATACAAAATTACCTATTTTTGGAAAATTAATATTTCTTCCATAACTTCCAAACGGACAACCAGAGGATGTTTGAACTTGGTCAGTTTATTTATCTTGCAAAAGTAGACAAACCCTAAGAAAACCGAAACCTGTGCCCCACCCATTCTGGTACCTCCCATACAAATGACCGAATTGACCCTTATAGTTTTACATACATATCTTTTTTGTAAACTGAGATCACTCAAATTTTGCGTATGATGTTTGCTTATGAAAATTAGACTCAGGTATGAATATGGACTATATCAGTTCACGCCTTCTGGTACCTCCCATACAAAATTACCTATTTTTGGAAAATTAATATTTCTCCTATAACTTCCAAACGGACTCTTGGGGGGTAATGAAAATTGGTCAAGTAATTTATGTTATTATAAGAGGCAAAACCCTAGAAAACCTAACTATTTGACACACCCCTTCTGGTACCTCCCATACAAATGACCGAACACACCCCCTTAGTATTACAAACATATCTTTTTTCTAAGTACACTGAATTCAGTCAAATTATGAGTAATTTGTACGCTTATGAAAATATAAATTAGGAGTGAATATGGACTATATCAGGTCACCCCTTCAGGTACCTCCCATACAAAATTACCTAATTTTGGAAAATTAATAATTCTCCCATAACTTCCAAACGGACATTTGAGGGGTAATGAAAATTAGTCGGTTAATTTATATTGTGATAGTAGGCGAAACCTCAGAAAACCTAACTATTTGACACACCCCTTCTGGTACCTCTCACACAAAGGACCGAACTCACCCCTATAGTCTTACATACATATCTTTTTTGTAAGTGCACTGAATTCTGTCAAATTATTCGTAAGTTGTACGTATGAAAATTCGAGTTAGGAATGAATAAGGACTGTATCGGTTCACCTATTGTGGTACCCCCTATCAAAATTAATTTTTTTTGAAAAATTAATATTAATAAATTCCAAACCGGCACCTATACCCCCTACACAAATAAGTAAAGTTTTGGACGATTTTGCACCACAAGCAGGGGAAAAAATAAACATAAGTAATTTTATTTTAATTAAAAATCTATTCATTTCAATAACTCAAGACTTCAACAATATCTTATATTGGGTGATGGTATTTATCAGTCAGTTTATCTGACTGAAATTTCTGTACTGGTTTTCGTATCAAATGATATATACCCTCATCCCTAAGGGTGATGGTATAAAAATAGACAGACATTCACATTAATAATGTTAATAGGATAAGATAATCATGTACGCTAGGATGGGCTTTAGTTGTTTACAGAAAACATTATGATTGACACGATTCAATCACTTATGCTGTCTTCGAAAACGAGCAGATTACGAAATGTCCCCTCCATATTTGCAGCAGACTCTGCGTGTCCGTGGCCAGGTTTTGATCTCTGTCCTTATTTGCTTTTTGCCTTTTGGTAGAACTTTCGGGTTTCTTCTCTATTCCTGTGTGTCGGAAACATCAGCATTTGGAGGATTTGTTTGATTTGTTTAATTACGAGAGTTGGTTGGAGTAGGCATTGTCCTCTTTGTATTCCATCTTGGCGTGTACACAAAACAGCGTGATGTAAAAATATTGATGAGGATAGTGGCTATTCGGTAACTTACAGGGCTAAACCACGAGATTTTTTATTTTCCGTCAAAATCTCTTGCCGACTATGAATCCACATGGGAATTCTTGTCATTCTTCATGCCAGCTGTAAGATATCACAGTTTTTTCGTCTTGCAGTCCCATCCATTACATTACCACCTGTATGGCGGTTAAGTCAGCCTTGTATTTATAGAGGATATCCTCCAATTGGATAGAGGCACCATCTATGTAGAAAGTTCGGACATTCCAGGTAGTGACATCTATTTCCCGGTATCTCTGCAAAATTGCAAACCTTTCTGTACATCTTTGATTAACAAACTGCAGAAAAAAATTATTTATTATTTCCCGGGAATCTCGGAAATTAGAACTTTCCGGGTACATAGCCTTAAACCACAGTCATTATAACGCTTGCGCGGTCATCAAAATTTGGGTGGGTTCGTAATCTATTCCGCGCGTCACCTCCTCAAAGATAAAAAAAAAACATAAATTTCCCTTTACACCCCATGAATGAGGTATGGGATAGCTTCTCGCGTTGTTGTGATTTAACACGCTTTCTATTTTGAAATTTACAACAACGGCACCTACTTGTTTATCGACGAATGGGAACGACACTGTTTGACAAGCTTTTACTAGTCAAACCGATTGACTCGAGACTAATACTGCGAAGTTACTGACGACAACATTGATGACTGGAGCCAGCAGTTGAACCTGGGATCTCCCACATGGTAGTCGCGTGTTCTAACCATCATGCCACTGCCGGTCCACCGCTTCACCTCTATTCCTCTATATTCTCGCTCATCCATTCTTTCCATTGACATTTGTTCGGTTTAAATAACCGATTCGCTTCTCTGCCTTTGTACTAACAGACCTGGTTACAATCAGTTGCAGCATTGCGTTTTATGAAGGATTCTTTACCTTTTATGATATGTGGACTATATTGAATGCCATGTTCATATCCTATATTGTACGGGTGCTGCGATAGTAGCCATTTAATGCGCAATAAGCTGCAACTGTATATTAGGAACGTCAGACCATGTTCACTCATGTGCGCACCATAACTGCAACCAGGTGATAAGCCGGATCAATGTGGGCATTGTGCATGTCCATGACATAAGATATATGCCAAGATTAGTTTGATGTTTTGATCGGTGTGGCTAAGTGGCTTTCTTAATATTTGTATGCTGGTGGCACATACTGCCATGTTCCTTGCTGCGACGAAGCTGTCCAGTCCAGTATCCAGTATTTTTGCATCAATGTTGTGGATAGAGCTGTCGTAGGTTTCGTCTAGGCACACGAAGATTGGACCATAAGAGTTCTCAGTCCCTTTTCAGATTTGCAGTTCTAATGTATTCGATAGATTCTAAAGTTCATGACTCAGGATATGCTAAATGCTGATATCATGTCGTCGGAATAAACAGAATCGGGGATCCTATTTCGAAAATACCAAGCAGCACCCAACGATGTATTCAGCCGAAAGAAATGTAACGAACAGAAAAATGTATAAAGACCTATAAAACAGATTTCACAATCCTACTGAAGGATATCCTAGACAACATAGTTACGATGTCTATTACGATGTCTATGTCTATTGTTCAAATTAGCTAAATTCGCTAAATTGTGAATAGTATTAAAATGAATGCATCTAGTTTCATAGCTTAGTCATAGTATAAAGCGTGTTAACTTACAGAATTGCAATAACCCTTTTCATATCTCATTCAACCAGGAAGAAGAGAATATTTTTTGTTCGATTTTTTGAAATAATGCCGATCAAATAAAGCGAGAAGTCACTAATTTATATCTTCCAAAATTATATGGAATCTTAAATTTAGGAACATTTTGTAAAAATAAGTAATTTTTATACAATTTGTCATACTTGCATCACAACACAAGAGGTCACAGCACAGAAATTTTAAGAAAAACAAAGCCTATGATATATTTAATGTTACCTACTTTAATGTGAAACACAATCCAGTCCTAAACAACATTTATTATAGTCATCTAATATAGAACATTGTTTTTATAAATTACCCTGCCACAATCGATGTAGCGTAACATCAGGTTATTGCAACCCATTTTTTCGTCTGTTCGCAACAAATGTTGCCACAAAGAAAGAAACAACTAATAACTCCTAAAGTTATGGCATTTAAACAAACATAAATACAAATTTAAATATGCACTTTACATAGGGCAGTAAATGTCGACAAAGTTTTGCTAGTGTGAAAATTACATATTGCAACATATGTAGTATGTCCGATAGCACCAATAGTTACAAATGATAACACACATGTAAAGCCGCTACAGTTTTAGTGCAGAAAAAAGGAAGAAATTCCACGAGGTGTCCTTAACTAAATCATAGCCACAAAAACAGAACCAAAACTAAAATAGTCTTAAAACGTTTTACATTCAACGCCTTCGCATTTCAGTTGTTCTTGCGTTTAGCACAAATCATTTGCTAAACACCAACAACTTCCGGTTGGGTAAAGTTTAACACTTCCGGTGGCACTTGAAGATTTATTAACTTAATAAAACATAAGAAAAAACACTGTGGTGGTCTATTTAGGGTTTGGGGTATTTTATTTTTAAATTATAATTCTAAGAATTGAAATTGATTGAAATGAAAGAATTTAGGTTGAATGCATGACGATAAATGGCGTTAAAAATGGAGTGTTAACAGCGTGAAAGACGTTTATAAATAAGACGAACTTTATATACATTTGAAAAAGGTTATGTAGAAATTTACCAATAACAAATGAAAATCATTATAAAAAAAAAAAAAAATACAGCGTGGTAAATCGTAATGGGCGTACAAAAATAGATTATGATCAGTTTGCTACAACCAAGAGTAGTGCGAGATTGGGTAGTGCGAATAAAGTTAGTAACCAATCGTAAAGACGGCTAGACGGTTCAAATCTGTATACGCCAGAGGTAGTTATTGCCTATTCCAATCAACTCTCCCAGTGGCAGCATATTGCGCACTCTGATAATACAGTCGCAGCGACAGTGTGCGATGATGCATACTGAAGGAAAACGATATAGTATACAAAATGGTAAATCTAGTCACTTATACGTAAATCCTGTATGATGGGAACATCTCTACAAAAAAACGACAGAACAAATCAAAACGGCATCAGATCGACAATCAAAAGAAAAATAAACCTATAGGTGCCAGAATGGCAGTCAGAAAAGCACTAAATCTGCGGAAGCCGATGGATTGGCTTAAGAGTTTATCAGAATAGCGCGGTGGTCATAAACACGTTTTGACTTAAGGAATTTATGCCCAATGATTGGAGGGAATTTGTACTAACAGTAGCAGGAGCAGTCTTTTACACATTGTATACAAAGCCCCGGCCTATAGACAGTACTCAGGAAGAAACTTTGTGATTTATTGACTGAGTTAGATGCTCTTCTCAATCATATGGAAGCACAGCTTAAAGCCACATGATGTGTCTACAGGTTCCGGATAGTGGAATGTTTCGTATATATATAAAGTAGCTGCATTGCAGTGGAAAGTCTTATTTCAGTATCAGATGGCTTCACCCCTCAACTAAATCCTGATTGCCTATGATACTCTAATACCAATCCAATCATCATCAGTGCCTGTACCCAACTTAAGCAATTGAGTTAGCCTACCTAGAAATTATGCAGCTAACCCAAGATTCAGGATCGGGAGCAGCAGCCTAATTAGCTATTCATCCAAAAATAAGGATTGACGAAACATAATGCGGCCCCTAGCTGAGTCCGTGGAGGATAATTTTACTTGGTAAGTTAATTTATCTTGTAATAGCAGACAAATCCTCAAAAAACCGAAACCTTTGCCACGCCACTTCAGGTACCTCCCATACAAATGACCGGATTCACCCTCATAGTTTAATATACGTATCATATTTTCCGAAAGATGTACGCTAATGACAATTTGTCTCTAGAATGAATAAGGACTTAATAGACTGACTACTTCTGGCACCTACTATTCAAAATGATATCTTTTAGTAAAACTAATATTTTTTCCATAACTAGGATATTTTTAATTTGGTAAGTTAAATTATTTTCGAATAGTAGACAAACACTTAGGAAATCGAAACATTTGCTGCACCCCTTCTGGTAACTCGCATACAAATAACCGAATTCACCCTTATAGATTTATACACATTTTTTTTGTAAATACCTTGAAATTAGTCATATTTTGATCAAGATATAAGTTTATTTAAATTTGACTCAGGAATGAATATGAGAAAAGCGATGAGGAAAAAGACGATTAGTGATCCTGCAGAATTAATTCGTCTTTGCAGATCTTTGCCTTGGAAAACACCAAATCCTCTATTAAGATTGGTAAGGGTCACTCTGAACCATTCAACACGGAAACAGGTCTCAGGCAGGGCGATAGCTTGTCCTGTACGCTATTTAATATAGTTATGGAGAATGTGATGAGAAAGGCTGGTGTCAACATGTCTGGCACCATATTCCACTAGAGCCACATGCCACTAGCCTATGCCGATGATATAGACATCATTAAATAATTTTTATAAAAATAGCGCAATAATCAATAGAAAATTTTTTATTAAAAACCGCGCCATTTTTAATATAAGTTGTTCGCCTGCGGCGCTGTGGTTTTCAGCTGTATTTTAAAAACAATAAATAATTTTTGTAAAAATAGCATGATAATAAATAAAACCAGTAAGAAAGTTTCAGTCGGGCAACCCGACTTACATATACCATCACTCTCAGTAAAACAAACCAGTAAGAAAGTTTCAGTCGGGCAACCCGACTTACATACACCATCACCCTCAGTAAAACAAAAAATTTTGTATTATTTTGGTATTATAACTCGATTTCTAAAGTGGGCGGATTGGTACATTTGTGTCTACACTTCAAGATTTTTTCCCCAAACTTTATCCTGTTATAGTTTTACTAAATACATCTCTAAAGTGGACGGGAAGGTACATTTGTATGGGAGGTACCATAAGGGGCGTGTCTAGACTTCCAATATTTTTATCCTGTTATAACTTAACAAATTACATAATTTGGGCACGATCGTATCAAGTAAATTGATATTATAACTCCATCTCTATAGTGCGCGGATTGGTACATTTGTATGGGAGGTACCAGAAGGGGCGTGTCTAGACTTCCAGATTTTTTCTCCAAAACTTTATCCTGCTTAAACATTACCACATACAGAATTTGGGCACGATCGCGTTAGGTCTTTTAATAATATTAATCGATTTCTAAAGTGGGCGGTACCAGATGTGTATGGGAGGTACCAGATGGGGCGTGAATAGACTTCCAATTTTTTTCTCCAAAACTTTATCCTGTTATAGCTTTACTAAAAATAGAATTTGGGTACGATCACGTTTAATTTATTGATATTATTTCTCCATCTCTATAGTGGGCGGAAAGGTAGATTTGTATGGGAGGTACCAGAAGGGGCGTGGCTAGGCTTTCAAAATTTTTTCCAAAACTTTATCCTGTTATAGCTTTACTAAATAATGAATTTGGGGACGATCCCGTAGGGTGTATTGATATTATTACTCGAATTCTAAAGTGGGCGGAATGATGTATTTGTATGGGAGGTACCAGAAGGGGCGGGGCCATGTAGCCCATTTGCAATACCGTAAGTAGTTTTGAGAAAATAATAACTCGTACAAAATTTCAAAACATTTGGTTGCGTCTTTCGAAAGTTATCGTGCGAACCAGCCGGACAGCCACCAGACAGACAGACAGACAGACAGACGGACATGGCTCAAACGACTAAAAAGTCATGAATCGAATTTGATTCAAAGAAACCTAGGGTCTAAAGTCACTCCTTCTATGTGTTACACTTTTGGGTCGTATCAAATGATATATACCTTCATCCCTACGGGTGATGGTATAAAAATAAACCTAGGTGCCAGAATGGCTGTCAGATGAGCACTAAATCTGCGGAAGCCCATGGATTGGCTTGAGAGTTTATCAGATTAGCGCCGTGATAAGCTGGTAACGCCAGCTGGTAACGTTTTGACTTAAGGAATTCAAGCCCAATGATTGGAATTTGTACTAACAATCGCAGGAGCAGTCTTTTACACATTGTATGCAAAGCCCCGGCTTATTAACAGTACGCAGGATGAAATCATGTGATTTCTTGAGTGAGATAGGTGCTCTTATCAATCATATGGAAGAACTGCTTAATGCCACTGGATGTGTCCTCAGGTTCCGGATAGTGGAATGTTCCGTATATATACGAAGTATCTGGATTGCAGTGGAAAGTCTATAATACTCTTACACTAATCAAATCATCATCAGTGCCTGTACCTAACTTAAGCAATTGAGCTAGCTAGCTAGGGAGCAGAAGCAAAATTACCTATTCATCCCAAAATAAATGATTATCAAAACCTCAAAAAAAGATTCAATAGCCACCAAAGGTAAAAATTGAGCCATTGACGAAACATAAACAATAAAATGTGTTTTGTTTCGGTAGGACACGAAATAATAAACAGGGCAAGAACAGGGGCTGCATGTAGGGTGTTCGGATCAAAAGCATATGTGATGTTCTGAAATATATAATGTAATACATATATGTTGTCTGCAAAATATACCAACACAAGTTCTATTATACAAACCGCAGCAAGGAGGTGAATGTAACTACTAAGTTTTATAAAATCGAAAGAAATAATTTGATATCACCCTTAGTGCACAAAAATATATATGTAAAGGTATTAAGAGGAGTGTGGAAAATTTTTCCATTCCTGAGTTAGGTTTTTATAAGCATTTACTTAGTACTTGCCTGATTCCCCTTTACACCCCATGAATAAGGTATGGGATGGCTTCTCGGGTTATTGTGAATTAACACGCTTTCTATTTTTCGACTCACAACTAACGACATCTAGGTCAGATGTTTGAGAATCTTTTACTAGGCAGGCCGATTATCTTGACACTGTATAGCGAAGTTGCTGCGGAAGCCGCCGATGATAGAAAATGAAGATTACTGGAGACAGGAATCGAACCATGGATCTCTCACATGATAGTCGCGTGTTCCAACTATTATGCCACGGCCGGCCCCAAGCATTTATCTCTTGGAAAGTTAGACTGAATTCGTTGAACTTATCAAAAATAGTTACAAGTAAATATTTGCAAATTTATATTGGACTAGCTTTCCCGGCTTGCGTTGCTTCACCCGTACTTACATTGAACTTTCTTATGACTTCAAGCAATACAGGTAAAATGCCAACGCTTCATAAGACGAACGAATATCCCATTTATGTGATTGTAGATTTATCACATTGGTCTGAATGATTGTACCGCTTTAGTCCTTTTTTATCCCTAACCCCCTCTAACTCCATAGGAAGCATGTCCATATACGATTATAGCTTTAGGTGTTTGGTCTGGGCGATGGTACCAGTTTACCCTAACTGTTTAAATTTTGAAAACCCCCATCTGCAAGTTCTCTAATTCTATAGGGAGCAATTCTATATACATTTTCGTAACTCTACCTCTAGATATTTGATCTGGGTGATATTATCAGTTTCATCCCTTTTTCGGTATTTTTACAACTTAAGAACGAACTTTAAAATTACTTCACATCGCACAATTTTTGAGACTATAGTTTTAGTTCTTTATCACCAGTTTTATCCCTTTTCAGTCCTTTTTACCCCTAAAAGGTGAGAATTTCGAAAGCCCTGCTTGATTCGTTCTAATTCCATAGGGAGCAAGCCTATATAACTTATCCTGATTACATCATTAGCCGTTCGGTCTGGGCGATAGTAAAATTGTTATCCCTTTTTCGATTTTTTTACCCAGAAACATCGGATTTAAAACTTTATCCCTTATTGGTAATTTTTAACCCATAAAAGTACAAGTTTTGAAAAATCCGTTTTTAGCTGACGTTTACTCGAAAAGGGGAACAAAAATCCAAAATTTCATCATCCTATCTACAGACTGTAGACAGTTTTAAATGTATTGTTTACAATATTATTATAACAATCATTCTATTAATTTAGGCGACATAACAATTGTTTCAAAAGGGGCGTGGCACTTCCCATTTCCCAGCGAGACGTAATCCCCCATGTACCATTTACATATGTAGCAAATCTCATCTTCATACCTAACATGGCTTTTAAAATATAAACGATTGAAATTTGTGTTGGGCGGTGCCACGCCCCTTTGTCTAATTACGTTTTAATGTAGCTTATGATAGAGGCCCTACGGATAGTACTACACAGTAAAAATTTTATTGCAATCGGTCCATTTATTTCGCCGAGATAACGATTTAATCAAAAGGGGCGTGGCACCGCCCATTTCCCAGAGAGACGTAATCCAACAAGTACCATTAAGATATGCAGCAAATATCATCTTTATACCTATATGACCGATTGAAATTTCGGTTTGTGTGGGCGGTGCCACGCCTCTTTGTCTAATTGTGTTTTCATGTAGCCTATGATTTAAAAAGGGGCGTGGCGCCGCTTCTTCCCGGAAACAAAATATTTTTTCTTATACATCCGATGTACGTACCAAATCTCGATTTTGTACCTATAATGGTTTAAAAGATACATCCATTTTAAAATTAGAGTTGTATGGGGCGGTGCCACGCCCATTTTACCCCCTTGCAGACCGAATTTCCAAAAATCCCTTCTTAGTGCGCGCCTTCGTCATAAAAGGAACCTAAATTCCAAATTTTATGGTTCTAGTTTCAGCCGTTTGGGCTGGGGAGTGATCATTCAGTCACCCAAGCCTTTTATATATATAGATAATTCGAACCGGAAGGGGTGTGGCAAAAGTTTCGGTTTTTATACCATCACCCTTAAGTATAAAGGTATATATCATTTGATACGAGAAAAAGTGCAACACATAAAAGGAGACAAGTTAGACCCCCAGTTTCTTAAGACGATTGAGCTATGTCCGTCTGCCAAAAAACTTAAATTTTTGCCTTTAGTAAAACTAATATTTTTCTCTTATCTTCCAAACTGACAAGTGAAGGATATTTTAATTTGGTAAGTTCAATTATTTTCGAATAGTAGACAAATACTTGGGAAACCGAAACATTTACCGCACCTCTTTATGTAACTCGCACAAAAATGTTTTATACATATTTTTTTTAATACCTTAAAATAAGTCATATTTAGATAAAGATATAATCTTATTGAAATTTGACTAAGGAATGAATGTGTACTACATCTGCCAAACCCTTCACGTACTTCCCATACCAAAAAATCTATTTTTGGAAACTTTTAAAAATGCACCTGCCTAAAGTGACAGTCTAGTATTTTGATTCGTCAATATACAGTTGGCGGATTGTATTAACTTAACAAATTGAATCCAATGCTATCAAATGAATACTAAATGTGATAAGTTAACACAATTCTTAATTATGAAATACATTAACAATATGTTAATCATTAAGATGTCCATCAGTAGCTAACATGTTCATAAACCCCCACGTAGAATTATTGTAACATACTAATTGCCATCCTTTGATATGTTAAAATTCTGATATGTTATTTTTTAATAAGCTTAAATAAAACAAAGTTAAGTGACCCACATGTTATAGGATTATTAACTGAAAAGCAATGATTTAATGTTGGAGATAACAAAAAAAGTGAACAATATTTTTTTTAACATTTGAACATTTGACCACAAATGTACTCGCATCTATTTGAGTGCACATTTGCCATTTGATTGTTTGTCCCTTTTGTCGCTTTACACTAAAATCAATTAAATCCATTTCAGTATTTTTTGTTTTTGTACGAAATCAGAACTTTTTGAGCCTTTACTAGCTATATTCCCCCATCACAGGCATTGGCTGATGACATTTTTGTCGAACGAAAGAAAGGAACAAAAACTTCTGTCACTTTTGGGGCCTTTTATTAAAAGACTGCGGCTTATTTCACAAAAAATACCACACTCTCTAATTGATTTCAATATATGAACAACACTTTGATGTGATTCATGGCGATTCTCTGCCCGCCTCTTTTTTGGGGTTCCGTTTTTGTTTTTTTACTTTATTGATGTCCTAGTGCTTCACTCGCCCCAACATGTTGGCCTCTGTTCTTGTCAAGTTTTGATTGAATTGGTAAAATTTGACTTTATACTTTATAAAAACACATTGAACCAAAGGAAGAGTGATAGAGAACATGTAAAACAAAAACCAAGAACAGATATCCTTTATTTTGGGAACGCGAAATGCTATTGATGCATTCCTCAGTCATACCAAATGCGCTGTTGAAAATTGAAAAAATAGAACGCATGATGGGTACGGTGTGGACTGGTACTAGAGCCACTCATCCAGAATATCAAAAGGGAAGGATGACCTTGGAAGATTTGTGGAGTGCATATTATAAGTTGTAGCCACTGATAGTTGTACCATCAGGTATGTTGCCTGTTATGTTGATCGCGTTTTGGACCTGTTAATTGGCCACCTAGGTACCACACCACTACATTAATTTTTGTGGGATTATGCGAAGTCCAGCTACGTCAAATAACATGAAAGTCAATATTACTTGCGTACCAGTGGAAAAAGTTATTGTAAGTTGGACCTACGATATGGTCACTTTCAGGTATCGCGGGCATATAATTTCACGTTTCGGGCCCGCTAATTGGCCGTCTAGAAAGTGTGATATCCAACTGTAGATTTATTTTGGTAGGGTTGTGCGAAGTAGAAAATCTTTGCCGATAACCCAGCTACGGTTCAGAACTTGAAAGCCAACATTACAAGCCTAAATCGCGATATAACAGTGAAAAGGCTAGAAAGACTTACTTATTACATTCATCTAGAACATAAACCAATTGAATAAAGACATAACTTCTTCTTCTTATTTAACAGTAGCAACAGAAATTCAGCCATCAGTAGCCGCACGTGGAAAATAAATCAAAGAGCATCCGTAGAAAGATCGCCACACCAAGTTTAGATAACAGCTCTTTCCCCTGGTATATCCAACGAAGTTTTGGTCGACCCCTCCTGCGCCGCGCAATGATATTATTGCCGAATTCATTTCTAGGTGGTGCTCAAGTTGTTACGCAGGATTCTGCGCTATAAAGCAAGCCAGATGGGATCAGTTTCTGGTAGAGTTGGGTCTTTGTTTGTCGAGAGATGGTTATGGCATTTAATCGCTTTTTTTGTGCATAGTAGCAGCAGTTTGTGATCAATACTCATCTGTTGATTTGAGACATTATTATTTTTGTTAACTGAGGATCCCATATATACAAAATCATCTACCACTTCAAACTTTTATTTGCCAACGTTCAAGCAGCATCCCAAACAAGTAGCGTCTTTGTTTGTTGAAAAATAGCACGGTTTCGTCCTCATTTGCTACCAGACCCATTTTTGCCGAGTACTTCTCAATGATTGAGAAGGCCGTAGTAATATCCCTTAGTCTTCTAAGCCAAATTGATAAGGTCCAATAAGGTTCGCTAGGATCGGCTTTAGTCTGTCGCATAACACGCTGATCCCGAAGAAGTTGCTGCATACTCTTGGATCGCCTTTCATATGCACAGGACATAGAATACTCAATTTCCAATCATAGCTCTTTACCTTTTGGTATAACTTTCGAGCTTCAATTGTACCCCTGTACTTTTCGATATCCTGACCCTCTCTTTCTTTCGCAGATGCTTTTTCCGGCTGAAGAGGCATTTCATCTCCCTCCACTTCACATTATAACGTTCCGTCACCGCTTCTGCTACCATTGACTACAGTTTTACCTTGTATGCAGCATCCATTTCCTCAGACGTTATGCGACATTTCTTACTGTACCAGGACTAGTCTGATCGTGGTTTTTCATAACCCAATACAATACGGTAGTGTACATAGGGTTCGCAATATGCTGCCATTGTGTATCAGCAACATCAGAACTAGTGGGATTTGTTTGCAGTAATCAAGGGAGTTGGTTGGAATAGGCATTGGTTGGTTGGATTTTAGCACTATTTAATCACGTGCTTACTTTGGCTGTAACTATGTGGTGATTCGAGCCTACGTTTGCACCGCGCATCACACTCGCACCCATAACGCTTCAGTCATGCCTTCCATCGATTACCACTTGATTAATCTCTTTTCTTGTCTATTGATCAGGAGTCTGAATCTGTTACCGGAAGTGTTGTTGTGTTGACTGAATTTTCCAACTCCTGTACCTAGAAAGTTTTTCTATTTTAACTTTAAAAACAATTTCAAAGTCATGGCCAGGACAGCTGTAGTATCTTTCCTCAAGGCGCTCATACAATACATCATAAGTGTTCTCGTATTTGTCTTCCGTCGGAATGTGTACACAAATAAGCGTGCTCTAGAAATATTTCGCCTTTATCAGCCATATGGTGAAATTGCGGTGGCAGCTGTCCATGTCTCTTCCTTGTCTCATCCATCGTAGACGCATCGGTGGTTGCATTACACAACATTTCGGTTTCTTACATTTGTCACCGCTGAACGAAAGTTCAGTTGCGTTGTCCAGAGAATACAAGATCTATCGGACGTTGAGAGCTGCTTGGGGAGAGAGATTCTGGTTATTCCCAAGTGAATATTGAGCAGAAAACTCAAACTAAAGAATATCACATCCCTCTTACCATGTATGAGTCCATACCCAAATTCGAAAACAATTTTACACATCTATCATCATAAGGAGTTTATATCAGCCTTATATTTGCCGAGGACATTACAGGTACACATATATAAATCAATTTCCACAGTTCTCATAATGTTTGGGGTGGTGTTTGTTTGTTGGGGCTATCGATGCCACTAAGAGAGCCTTGTGTTAAACTTCAACAACTTCTGTTACCTTCTCCCTATGAGGCATTGGGGGTGGCTTTCCATTTAGGTTACTCAACATTGCGCCTTCTCAAGTTTTCTACCTTTGCTTTTAAATCTCTAATAGCGAAACAGACGATGTGATATCATCGGATTTTCTGCCTTATTGCATACCTGATGACGAATTCCATAAAAGTGTTTGATATGTCTTAACCTGAATGTCTGTTTGGAGAGTATTTCTCTCCACATTAAAATATTAAAAAATTTTGCACAATGACAGTTGGCAGTCGTTCCCCATCCAAGTGTGGCATAACAATGGAATCACTACCACATATACAAGTAATCGCATTCACACATATCTGAACAGATTGTGATAACAAACAAATGTTGTGCGCCTCTGTCTGTCTATGACTTCGATGTGCTGCAGTGCACGGTGACGACGACGACGATTGTTGCAACAATTCCTGTTGTTGACTGATTGTGATGTCGAGTTCACTCGCAGTTATTTATTTTGGTTTTTTTTCTTACAGACTTACCCTACACCTTACAAGAGGAGTGTATATTAAGTGGGTCATATCATTTGCTGGGTATCTAATGACAATGAACAAATATAAAGTGGGCTACGATTTTATATTTTTCATTGCTTCAATTGATAACGGCAACATTTGATATAAGCAAGACGACGCTATGTCACACAGCGGGTGATTCTTAATAGGCGTCCTAGATCGTGTGACATCACTCCTTTGGATTTATTTTCTTTGGAATAAGGTAAAGTCAGTCAGAGTGTTCGTCGATATGATAGGTAAGATGCAATACTAGGGAGCCAAAATTACTCACGTAATTCATGACATACCGGTGGCAATATTGGAATGGGTGATCGCAAGCTACATTTGAATGCAATTATCGTTTTATAGTAAAATGATTTTGAAATCCAATTTGAAGTTAATTGTCAGTTACCAACAGTTTAGATGATTCATTCGTAGGAGTTATAGCATTGAGTAACATGTTAAGTACTCACTACAGTAGACTAAAGGAGCTTTTTAATCGACATTACTTTTTTCTGAAACTGCATTGACAGACTTTTATGTTACTTTCATATTGAGAACTGCAACGCTGCTTTTAAATCATATGATAATTTTACACATAAAGTGTTTCTATATCGATTGGTATTTGCTTACAATCAGCACTAAACCAACATACCACTGAACAACAATTTCAATTTAACACGTCCATGCTGTAGGGCATTTCATGGTTCTTTGAGACTGAACATTGTGTTCGACCACTGATTTTCAATTGTTTTTATTTACAATACAGCGGAATTCATTTGGCTGAAATATTCACTCAATCAAATGCATCCAGCACCACGCTCTCTACCTACGGGGCCGCCGCATTCATTTGTGCTCACGCTCAAATGAATACAATATTTTGACCCATCAATGTAATGTTAAAAATTCTTGCGATTAAAATGAAAACAAACATTTCTTTTTTGTTCCTGCAGAGAAAAAGTGCTATTAATTTGTTGATGGCGTTAATACTTTGATTTTTGTACTGTCAGAAATTACAATCGATTCATTGGCTGTAGAATTCTTTAGATTTTCCATTTGCAGCATTTTATTGGAGTGGATAGAAGAAATAAATGAATATACGAAAACTATTGATTATTTGAGTAGCCGCACATTTAAAAAGTCGTTAATGAATTGAATTAAATTTTCTCAACGATTTTTAAACACGCTTATTTTATGGCTATAGAGCTTATGAACAGCATGCTTAAGTATTATTAACCAACGTATAACATTACATTCATTTTGCTAAGGCAATACATGCCCGATGTTTTCTTTTTCTGCGCACTTTAAACTACATGTTTGCAAATTTTCATCAAATTCGGAGAGAAGACCGAAAATTTGTGTAATCGCTTCCCATAGAATTACTCATCGACTCCTGTGTTTTTATGATTTTTAAGCTGTGCAATTGCCGTACTGATCTCTTCTTGGCTCAGTGGTGAACAACTAACTTTGTCTTCGGTTATTGGCGTGATATCGCCACTTGTAATGCTTTCGGCAACGAGCAGAGTACGGAAGTATTCCCTCCATATTTGCAGCACACTTTGCGTGTCCGTGACCAGATTTCCAACTCTGTCCTCACAGGAAGGAATCCCTGTTCCAAAACTTCAGCTATTTACCTTTTGGTTGAACTTTCGGGCGTCACCTCTATCCCTGTAATTTTTGATATTTTGGCTGCGTTTTTTTCTTCCATAGGATGAAAAAGCACATCCTAGGGTCAGTCAGTGTGGCTTTAGACCTGGTAAATCCACGACCGACCAGCTATTCACACTACGACAAAAGGTTACAAGATATGACTTTGCCAGATGACACTGACTAACACGAAGTCTTTAGTGAAAATCGGCAAGAATCTGACAGATCCATTTTCTACTTAGCGAGGCTTTAGACAAGGAGATATGGAGATGATAATGCGCAAGGCTGCAGTTATTCCGACTGGTACCTGATTATATAGATATTATTGGCCATGGGGTGCGGGATTATCCAGTCGGCAGAAGTATGTCTTATGATAAATAACCCCAAGTTGTAATACGTTTTAAAGTTATATTGCCAGCTGTCAACATAATACATGAAATAACTCTTGTAAAAACCATTAAGAAAGTTTCAGTAGAGCAACCCGACTTACATATACCATCACCATCAGTAAAACAAAAAATCTTCTATTATATTGATATTATTACTCGGTTTCTAAAGTGTGCGGAGTGGTACATTTGTATGGGAGGTACCAGAAGGGGCGTGTCTAGACTTCCAGATTTTAACTTAAAAAATTTTATCCTGTTATAGCTTTACTAAATACAGAATTTGAGCACGATGGCTTTGGGTGTATTGATATTATTATTCCATCTCTAAAGTGGGCGGAAAGATTCATTTGTATGAGAGGTATCATAAGAGGCGTCGCTAGACTTCCAATTTTGCGAAATTCTTGGTCATTGTGTACTTTGGCTTTTCATCCGTGATAATATTCATCGAAAGTTTTAAAGCGGAATTTGCAGTTCGAATGCTTTCCAACAATGCGGCAACTATGCCAGATGATGCAGCGGCTTATGTTATTTGAGATCTTGACCAAATAGTTGCCGGAATCAATAAAAAATGTCTTGGCTGTCCCACTCGGAGCATCGAGAAAGCAAATGCTTCCAGTTTCATCGTGAATTGTAGACGTTCTTGTACTCGGTATTTAACAGCGGCACATTTGTTCGAACTCTTCCGGTGAGCTCATCTAGATTATAGTCTTGCTCACGTTAAAATTCGCGATCGAATGCATCTTGCATCGAACGATTTGACGCTGGCATTCCCAATGTTGACAGAAGATTGCCGCACATCCCGTCGGGTTCGACGTATTTTTTATATTCCAACCGAAATTTTCCACCTAGACATCGTTCAAAACCATCAAATCATGCGAAAATTTCAAAATTTTGTCAATAAAAAAAAACAAATTTGTTGGTCTTTCGATTCGAAAAGCCATTCCGTAACAACTGCACACAAAATTCCATACAAAAAACCAATTTTCGATTTCTCCAATTTCCCGACTTTTTCGAAGGATTTTCCCAAAATTATCTTGCATAAAACCCTCATAACAATAACGTACAATTGAATTAAAATTGAGCAAAATGGGCCAGCCGTTCTCTCTTGATGAATTACTACACACTGTTTACTCCGTTTTTATACATATAGATTTCACAATAAACCGAATTTTTCCAAGCAGCACAACGAATTTTCCACCTTTACGTCGTCTAAAATCATCAAATCAAGCGATACAATGAAAAATTTCGTTGAAAAAATACAAAATTTTGGAGTTTTTACCAGATTTTTCCGAGTTTTCCCACCGAGAATTTTTCTATGTTTCCATTCGGAAAGTCATTTCGGAATAATTATCCAAAATTGTTCACATTTACATCATTCAAAATTATCAAAACACAATAAAATGTAAAATTTTGTCGAAAAATTTTAAATTTTTGGAATTTTTCCATGATTTTCCAACCAAAATTTTGTATTTTTTCAACCGAAAAGCCATTACGGAACAATTGCACACAAAAAGTTTTACAAAAACTCAATTTGCGATGCAAAATGTTTCTGAAAAATCTAAATTTTTCGAGTTTTTCCGGAATTTTCCGAGTTTTCCACCGAGAATTTTACTGTGTTTCCATTCGGAAAGTCATTTCGGAATAATTATCCAAAATTGTTCACTTTTACATCGTCCAAAATGATCAAATCATACGGTTATATGGAAAATTTCGTCGAACAACAAATTCAACCTTTTTGAATTTTTCCGGAATTTTTCGCATTTTTCAACTAAAGTTTTTCCATTTTTCTATTCGAAAAGCCATTCTGTAACATCTGCACACAAAATTCCATACAAAAGGCAATTTTCGAATTTTCCGACATTTCCGGAAGATTTTCCCAACATTTTCTTTTACACAAACCTGCTCCTGGCAATAACGAACAACTGAAAAAAATTTGAGCAAAATCGGCCCAGCCGGATAACTCGAGTAAACCTTAACGGATCGGTATGAAAATTTACCAGTATTAAAATTTTTTAAAACGAACTTATGGGATTGTAAATGGGCAAAATAGCCCCACCCCTTCTGGTACCTCCCATACAAAATTACCTATTTTTGGATAATTTATATGTATTTTATAACATCCAAACGGGCGATCGTAGGATATTTAAATTTGGTCAGTTTATTTATCTTGCAAAAGTAGACAAACCCTAAGAAAACCGAAACCTTCGCCATACCCCTTCTGGTACCTCCCATACAAATTACCTAATTGACCCTTATAGTTTTACATACATATATTTTTTGTAAGTAAACTGAATTCACTCAAATTTGGAGTACGATGTTCACTTATGAAAATGGGACTCAGGAATGAAAATGAACTATATTGGTTCATGCCTTCTGGTACCTCCCATACAAAATGACCTATTTTTGGAAAATTAATATTTCTCCAATAACTTCCAAAAGGACTCTTGGGGGATAATGAAAATTGGTCGATTAATTTATGTTGTTACAGGAGGCAAAACCTCAGGGAGCCTAACTATTTGACACACCCTTCTGGTACCTCCCATACAAATGACCGAACTCACCCTCATAGTCTGACAAACATATTTTTGGAGTATAATGTTCACTTATGAAAATGGGACTCAGGAATGAATATGAACTATATTGGTCCATGCCTTCTGGTACCTCCCATACAGAATGACCTATTTTTGGAAAATTAATATTTCTCCAATAACTTCCAAACGGTATCTTGGGGAATAATGAAAACTGGTCGATTAATTTATGTTGTTATAGGGGACAAAACTTCAGAAAACCTAACTATTTGACACACTCCTTCTGGTATCTCTCCGAACTCCGACCGAACTCACCCCCATAGTCTTACATACATATCTTTTTTGTAAGTAGGTTGAATTCAGTAAAATTTTTCGTAAGTTGTGCGTATGAAAATTTGAGTCAGGAATGAAAAAGACAGTATTGATTCACCCTTTTGGTACCCCCTATCAAAATAACTTTTTTTTGTAAAATTAATATTTCTCACATAAATTCTAATCCGGTCCCTATACCTCCTACACAAATAAGTCAAGTTTTGAACGATTTTGCACCACAAGCGGGGGAAAAATTATACATAAGAATTTTATTTTAATTAAAAGTCTATTAATTTCAATAACTCAAGACTTCAACAATATCTTATATTGGGTGATGGTATTTATCAGTCAGTTTACCTGACTGAAATTTCTTTACTGGTTATATATATAGATATAGATTAACGAGTGGTATCGACGAAAGGTTTTACGAATTGCCATTACTGTTTTCATCAATAGAATGTCACTCAAAGACGAGTTAGTACTGTTTCATGTTTGTTAATCGACGGTATAAGTTCTTATGTTATGCTTACCAGAATGCCACTTAGTGTAAGCTGCCAATGTTTGAGTTGGATTACTCATTTCACCAACTTTAGTTAATCAACCAATTGTTGATGTTTATTTGCTTAATGTGGTTTTATTTGGCTTCGGGTTTCTTGTTGGTATTTTAATTAAATTAATTAACTTTTTTCAACTTAATTTGTTAGCAATAATTTATGTTAAATTGCAATTATTACGAACGGGATATGTGTGCGTGTGTATGTTTGCTTAATCTAAAAATAACAATGTATTAATTCAATAATCATAACAACAATTAAAATGTAAATTCAACTGTTATTTTACCAATTTACGGTAAATTTGATTGAACAATTACAGATTGTTTATTTATTTTCATAATACATTATTTGTGTTAATTTTCTGACTGTTGTGCAACGTTTGTTATATTTGTGGGATATTCTGTGCTAAGAACGCTGTGGAACATTTTCGTGATGATTGTCTAGGGGGTGAGAAATTTTAAGTCTGGGTGACGTTACTAGGTCAGCATAGTAAAAGCCTCAAAGGGTTTGGCGTTCTCTATACTATAAGTGAAGTTATCATCTATAATAATATAATTTGTTGATAACTCCCATAAAATAGACCAAGAAAATTTAAAATTGTTAAATATTTTTCGTGACCACAAAGTTTAAATTTTAATCAAATAAGTTGAAGTAATTTTGGAAATATACCATTTAAAAACGAAATTAAAGTTTCATTACCTACACAGCTTCTTAATACTAGTATCATAAAAAGTCCTCATAATCTCAGCTTAATTTAATAAACCTGAAAGAATTCATAATTATTGCACAAACGTATTACAATTAAAGCTCTAGCCAAACATAACTCAAATTGAACAATGAATGACAAACCCAACAGTACAATCGCACATTTAATGCCACATCCGTAAATCCTTAAAATCTGGCAAATACCTAAAATTCGTTTAGATTGTCCCATTTAGCAGCCCTCAGTTCGCCCCATTCCTTTTGCCTACGGGAAAAGTAAAAATGAAATTGAGTATCTGACGAGGCGACAGCAAGAGCAACAGCAGACAGTAATAACAATAATCCATAAAGTAATACCACTAATAGGATTCATAATAAAGGATAACATCCCATAAATAATGGGTAACAAATTTTCTTTATTGAGAATCTAAGCACGTACAGATTCAATTACTTGTTGAACTTCGTTTATTCCTTCACTCATTCGCTGGCGTTCACTTGCTTACATTCAAACACTCAACCGGCCTGTGATTTTTGATATTCTTTGTAGCCAACGGAAGATGGTGGCGGATAGTACGAGGCGGGTTAGAGGATGGTACGAATTCAATTGTAACGAAAACAAGAAAAATCATAATTTTTATTTTTGTTCATAAAAATGGTATTTGTGTGAGTGTGGGTGTGCGTGTGTTATTGAAAAGGAAACAAGATTATTGAATGAGCTTGAACGAAGAACGAGGGGTATGGCAAGAGAAAAAAAGCTGTTATACGATTTTAAAGCAACACCACTTAAATTGCTGGAAGTTTTGTTGTTAACTAAAGTTATTTAATTATCAAGGAGAGGAAGATAGTTATTCCTATTTACCGAGCTGGGAATCTTATCCGCACCTTTCAAAGCAAGTAGTCGGAATAGCTGATTTCATTAAGGCCGTCATTAGTGGAATCCCAGCTCGGCCACTGTATTTTATACCCTCACCCTTAGGGAGTAGAGAATATATTGGATAAAATAACTGATAAATAATCTGATAAAGGGGAATGGGAATTGTATTATTTCAGTCTTTCTGTTATTCATTGTTATTCATTTGGGAATAACCAAAAGCTCTCTTTGGAGGTTTCCAAACAGCTCACAACGTCCGAGATATCACGTATTCCCCGGGCAATTCCATAAGTTCAAATGTAAGAAGGCGAAATGCTGAGTAACCTAATCGGCATGCTACCACCGATGCTTCTTAGGAAGTAGGTAACAGAAGTTACTGAAGCTCAACACAACGGCTCTTTTAGTGGCTTTGGCAGCCTCAAAAAACTAGGATCGGGCGCGGTGGCCACTCGGATTAAACAAAACAATTATTATGAAAACACATAGAAAATAAAAAACAAGAAACCCCCAAATGTTGACGATCCCCGCCAACGTTATAAGAACCATGATTTAATGATATGCACCTAGAATGCCCGAACTCTATACAGAGATGGTGCCTCTATCCAAGTGGTGGATGTCCTTGACAACGCTGACATCACCGCCATACAGGAAATCAGTTAGACGGGACAGGGATGCACACGACGGAAGAACTGTGACATCTTTTACAGCTGCCATGCAGAAAGACACAAATTTGGATGTGGTTTCATAGTCGGCAAGAGACTTCGACACCTGGTCTCGCGGTTTAACCCTGTAAGTGACCGAATTTGCCTCCGGGCGAAATAATTTTACATTACGCTGTGTACACGCCCCGACGGAAGACAAAGACGATGACATTAAAGATGCATTCTAAGAAAGCCTGCAGGAGATATATGATCGCTGCTGTGCACATGACATTAAAATTGTTCTGGGAGATTTTAATGCTAAAATAGAAAGGGAAGATGCTCTTGGTTCAGCAGTCGGAAAATTCAGTCTACAAAACAATAGCTCCGATAACGGATTCAGACTGGCTAGTTTCGCATCAGCAAGAAACATGGTTGTGAGTGAAACCAGATTCCCGCATAAGCTGGATGTCTCCTGAATAAAATACAAGAAATCAGATTGATCACGTGGTAATTGATGGAATACAGGTCTTAAGCGTTATGTACGTGCATGTGATGCGCGGTGCAAATATTGACTCGGATCACCACCTAGGTGCAGACAAGGTACGCACACGATTAAGTAGTGCTAAAAACACTCGTAATCAAACGCAAAGGAAGCTGGACATCACAAAGCTGCATAACACTGAGATAGCCAATGCCTACTTCAGCCAACTCTCTTAATTACTCAAAACAAACTCCCCTAGTTTCCGACACACAGTGGCAGCCTATTGAGAATTCTATGACCACTGCCGCAATGACCGTACTGGGTTATGAAAAACCACGCTCAGACAGACTGGCACGATGATTTCTGAGGAAATGGATGCTGCATACAAATAAAATCTGCGGCCAATGGCGACGCGTGCGGTGACGGAGCATTATAATGACAAAAGGAGGGAAATGAAGCGCCTGTTTAGGCGGATAATTACAGAGATAGAGGTGAGACCAGATAGTTCTACCAAAGGGTTAAAAGCAAAGGTTTTGTAACAGGGATCTCCACCTGTAAGGACAGAGACGGAAATCTAGTCACGAACACTCAGAGCGAGGTCCAAATATGGAGGACACACTTTCAATCTCTACTCTCTAAGTGACGAAATCACGCCAATCATAGACGACAGAGTAGATTGTCCACCACCGAGCCGAAACGAGGTCAGCACGGCGATCGCAAAGCTTAAAAAAAGTAATGAAGCTGCGGGAGCCGATGGACTGCCGCCAGAGATTTTTAAAACCGGCGGCGAAGAGCTGTTAACTTGCATGCACCAGCTCATAGACACGATTTGGCTCAAGGAATGAATCTGAGTGTCCAATTAGGATTAGCCTTTACCTATCGCATACAAGGTCCTTTCTAGTGTGTTATGTGAAAGACTAAAGCCCATTCTGGCGAACCTAATTGGACCTTATCAGTATGGTAAATCCACGAACGATCATATATTCACACTACGACATATCCTGGAGAATACCCATGAAATGCAGATCGACATCTACCACCTGTTCATCGACTACACAGCTGCATTCGATAGTCATACGACAGAAATTGTTGGATGCTATGGAAGAGTTTGGTATCCCCGCGAAGCTAATACGACTTTGCGGGATGACGCTGACTGACACGAAGTCTTCAGTGAAAATTGGCAAAAATCTGACAGAGCCATTTTCTACCAGGCGAGGCTTTAGACGAGGCGAATGTCTGTCCTGCGATCTCTTTAATATCGTAATGGAAACGATCATGCGGAAACAGGAATGGCACAAAAGTCACATGTTGCTCGCGTATGCCGATGATATAGATATCATTGGCCGTGGTTTGCGAGATGTTACTGCGGCTTTTTCCAGCATTGAAAAGCAGTCGGCGGAAGTGGGTCTTTTGATAAATGAGAACAAAACCAAGTTATTTGTTACTACGAACAAAGAGTCCACTCGTCTGGGACGCTGCGTGAACGTTGACAAATATAACTTTGAAGTGGTAGATAATTTTGTCTACCTTGGCTTCACCATAAACAAAAATAATAAAGTCAGCCTGGAAACCAAAAGACGAGTATTGATCTCAAACCGGTGCTACTATGCGCTAGGCAAGCGATTTAATGACAAAGCGCTTTCTCGACGAACATGTTGATTATGTTGAGAAATAAAGAAAAAATTTACAAAATTTGACCAGCATACCACCTCTTCTAATACATCCCATACGAATGACTTAAATCATATTCATAGTTTTACATGCATTTATTTTTGGGAAGTACTCTGAATGCACTCAGTAATAAATATAGGCTCTATCAGCGAAATCCATATTGTACCTCCCATACAAAATTACCTATTTTTGTATAATATACCTGCCGAGCGGTAAACTACACGATCTGTAAATTTTGTCAAATTACTGTTAGAAAAACCTCAGAAAACCAAATCATTTGCCAGACACCTTGTGGTACCTCTCTAACAAATGATAGATTTCACCCATTAATATTTACATACATATCTTTAATGCAAGGGCACGGCATACATTTCGTTTTAAAGAGAATTGTGACAACTCAGAGTTAAACAATAACTTCGAACATGACTGAAATTTCTGTACTGATTCTTTTTACTTAATTACCTTCAAATACTATTAGGTGACAATAACTTCTGTTGATCCCCACGTACGCACATAAGACTGGGAAAACAAACAAAATATTTAAACATTCATAGCAGAAGACACTTTATTTGGCAAGGAATTGACAATCTGTTCGAACTTTGTTATAGGAAGGAAATTGAGACAATGTCACGGAATTGCCAGGAGATGGAGTGTGGGAACGTGTGCGTGTCTCCTTTCATTGGGTAGTGTTTACCAACTCTATGCGAGAAATTGCAGTGTTATTGAATGTTTTAGAAAGTTTTCCAAATTATAAGTGTAAGTAGTCGAAGTGCTTTTTTTTTTTTTTTTTTTTTTCAGTCTTTTATTTTGCGATCTATTGTAGTACAATAATAAGCAAATGATATAACCTTAATATTACGTATGTTTTGAACTCCACTGAGTTCAAAACGTATAAACATTGTAAAGTTTTTTCATACATTAATTACATTATAATTATTCATAAATCTAAATATAAATTTACATAAATCACTATTGACGGAAAGGTAAATCTAATATATGAAATCGTTTTAATCTGTGAATTTCCTCACTATCGTCTAGTAAGGAAATAGCTAAAGCATTGGGATGTCTACTAAGTCTATCGAAATAGTTGGCACTAAATCGATTTATCTCATTTTTGATTTTAGAAATTCTTAGATCTTTATGAATATTATCATTGGTAACAAACCAGGGAGCGTTCACAATCATTCTTATAGTCTTTGACTGATATCGTTGTAGGATTTCAATGTTCGAATTGCTCGCTGTACCCCAAAGTTGGATACCGTATGTCCATATTGGTTTGAGCATAGTTTTATAAAGTAGAACTTTATTCTCCAGACTTAACTTTGATGTTGGTCCAATTAACCAGTACATTTGTTGGGTTTTGATTTTTAATTGGTTTCTTTTTATTCTTATGTGATCTTTCCATGTTAGTCTTCTGTCAATGTGCATTCCAAGGTACTTTACACATTCAGATGTGGTAATTTCCTCGCCAAATAAATATACTTTTGGACATGTTCCTTTTTTTAATGCAAATGTTACATGTGCTGATTTATCAGTGTTAACACAAATGTTCCATTTTTGTAGCCACTTGGATATACAGTCGAGATGGTTTTGCAAAATATTTGACGCATTAACAGGAGACTCGTTTGTGACTAGTAGCGTCGTATCATCTGCGTAAGTAGCTGTAGTAACTTCATCACTCACAGGTAGATCTGATGTGTATATCGTGTACAATACCGGTCCCAAAACGCTGCCCTGTGGTATACCTGCGCCTACATAGTTAATATCGGAATTTTCATCATTTACTCGAACATAAAAAGAGCGTTGCTCAAGAAAAGATTTTAGCATTAAATAGTATGGTGCAGGTAAAATCGTCTTTAATTTGTAGAGAAGACCAGGATGCCAAACTCTATCGAATGCCTGTTTGACGTCTAAAAAAACAGCGGAACAGTACTGTTTCGTTTCAAGTGCATTTCTAATAACGTTTACAACGCGATGACACTGTTCTGGCGTTCCGTGTTGATGTCGAAATCCAAATTGATGTTCAGGTATGATGTTATTACTATTTAAAATTGGTTGTAGCCTGGCTAGAAACAGTCTTTCGAACACTTTTGTAAAGGTGGGTAAAAGGCTTATTGGTCTGTACGATTTCGTTAGACTTTCTGGTTTATTGGGCTTAGGAACCATAATTATCTCTGCGCGTTTCCATAGAAGTGGGAAATATTGCAATCTCAGCATAGAGTTAAAAATTAGCGTTAGTAAAAGAATGGCCTTTTTGGGTAAAAGTTTTAAAATTGTTGCATCTATTCGATCGTGTCCAGGGGATTTCTTTTTATTTAGTTTTGATATTTCATGCTTTACTTCTTTGGGTGTAATATGCTTGATTGGCAATTCCATTGGACATGCAGCATCTAAAAATTCCATCACCTTATTTCTGTCATCAGTAGTGTTAGTAGAGAAAGGCTTGAAAATGTTTGTCAGGTATGCAGAGAAAGCCATAGACTTGGCTTTGTCCGACCTATGCCATTCGTTGTTTTCGTCTTTAAGTGCCACATTTTTTTTTTATTGGTCTTTTCAAATATTTTGTTGCTCTGAATAAATTGTATTCGTTGGATTTTGAAGCATCAAGGTTTATCAAGTAGTCGTTTACTTGGTCATTTCTTTCCTCAATAAGCATATTACTCAATCTACGCGCTGCTCTGTTGAAGTTAGTTTTATCTAAGGGTGATCTGGTTCTTTTCCACTTTCTTCGTAATTTTCGCTTATATCTTATCAAATTTTTAATTTTCTTTGAAGTGTGAACTTTTACACCATTTGTCAAATCATGGTCAGAAGGTGTTGATAATAATGCGGCTTCATGAATTATGTTGGTAAAGCTTTGAACAATGTTATCCAGTTCTATTCTATTGCTTATTTTCACATTGAGGGTGACATTCTGGTCCAACCAGGATATAAATGAATTTATATCCGTTCGAGATGTAATCAGTCTTCCAACATTTTTCTTTTTGGATATACATTGCGTGTTGAAATAAGCTATTAGAGCAGAGTGATCTGAACTTAGATCATCTGTGTCTTGTATATCTAACATGTTGTTTGGTATACCCGAGTATACTAAAAAGTCCATAAGATCGGGAATCTTTCTGGGATCAGTTGGCCAATACGTGGGACTGCCAGTAGATAAAACTGAATAGTGATTCTTTATTAAACACTTATATAGTTCTTTGCCTTTTGGATTTGTTATCCGGGAGCCCCACCACGGATGTTTCGCATTGTAATCACCACCAACCAAAAACCGAGATCCAATTTTTTTAAAGAAATATTCGTAGTCTTTTTCATTTACATTATGCCTCGGTGGGAAATAGACGGCGAAAATTGAGACATCGAGATTGGTACATTTTACTTTCACACCAGCCGCTTGGATATGAGGTTTTTTAAATTCTTCAAGTTCTTCGTATTGTATTGAGGACTTTATAATCACAGCTGAACCCCCGTGAGCTTTGTTGTTTGGATGGTTGCATGTTATTATGTCGTAATTTTTTATTCTTATGTAAGATTTATCCGTAAAATGAGTTTCAGATATTAAAAGTATATCGATGTGTTGCAAGTACAAAAATGTTTCTACTTCTTTTAAATGGTTTAAAAGCCCGTTTGCATTCCATATTCCAATTCTGAGATTCATTTGCATAGTTTTGAGACTAACATGTTTATCATTTGAAGAAGGGTGCTAGTTAGTTCAATTTGTTTATTCATTAAGGCTTCTATTTTAGACATAACGTTGTTATCATTGTTGTTACTAGATTTGAGAATTGCTGCGTAAGAATTTGTACTATCATTCGGTGTTGTTGTTGTATTATTGTAAAGTGGGAATTCAGAGTAATTTGTACGAGAGGTGTTTTGTCGACCGTTAGCAGTGTTCATTGCTGTAACATATTTCTGTTTTAGAAGTTTTTGGTATTCATTGCATCCTTTATAATTAGCAGTATGGTTTTTCGAGCAGTTGGAGCATTTAGACGGTGATGTTTTTTCTTTTTTGCATTCAACCGTGGGATGATTTTGCCCACATTTGACGCAGTAAAAGGGTCTGTTACAGTTCGCTTTAGTGTGTCCAAATAATTGACATCGATGACATTGAACTATTTCGTCGTTTTTTCTTGGGGCTTCTATCTTTACCACTGCATTACCAATATGCCAAATATTGTATATTTCTCTACTTTTTGGAACAGGATCTAAGTCAATGAAGAACATTGGTAGATATTGTTTAGTTTTTCTACTTCGCACTTGGGATACACTTCGAACATCAAATCCTAATGACATTAGTTCAGCTTTCACATCCACTGCTGGAGTTGAATGATGTAAACCTTTTATTACTACCCTGAATGAACGCTGTTGTTTAAGCTGATATGTATGGAAACTTTTTTTAGAACTTTCGAGATATTTCACAATTTTTCGATATGAATCAACATTTTTCACCATTACTCTAACTTGATTATTATTTTCAGACTTATAATAAAAATCACTTTTTGGTATTACAGATATAATATTATCTACCATCTTACTTATATTAGTTACGTCTGGTATATAAATTGGTGGCGGCTTTGGTGTTGTTTGTTCATCATCAACTTCATCGTCATCATCATCATCATTTTGCAGACTTGCGTATTGGTTGCTGGTGGAGGGACCGTTATCAGTTGAAATCATTTGTCGCTTTGGTCTGAATAACTTCGGTGATGAATTTAGTCGACGTTTGCATGATCTTTTCTCAACTGTTTGCCAGTTCATATCGTCTTCACTTGAATTGTCACCGTCATTGCTTGCATCAGTATCGTCGTTGTCTTCTCCCATACTATTGTTGTTGGCTTGTGCGGCGCGGTTTTACAAAACAGAGTACGTTTGTTTTTGTAACGACTTCACTAGTCCGCGTCTCACTAATACGTTTATTTGTTTTGAAAATTATTTGTAGTATTGTTTTTGTAATTCAACAAAAGTGATTTGCTTTTAGGGAACCAAGTTTAAACACGTCTGTTCACTAGGAGTTGCGATCAGAGACGAAGTGCTTTTGAAAACAATTTTTAAAATTTGTGAAATTGAACTGAAATAGTGTCTATCACATAGAATGAGCTTGAATATTAGTAAAAGCAAACTAAAATAACTAATCTGTTGGAGTTTGTAATTGATTTAACACGACTTTTTTGATATGTGGAACAGAAAAGCGAATACTTAAGCCACAATTATTTATTATTTACTTCAGATGAAAGAACTGAATGTCAACCCGTTTCTGAACTGTTGGAAAAAGCGAAACGCGTTGTGTGCCTTGCTGGCTAATTGTTCTGTTATGTTTCTTTGAATGGAATCGGTGCTTACTAATAATAAACGGAAAAGGCAGAAAAAACATTCGTAGAAAATGAAAATTCGACTTTTTTTATAAAGTGACTAAATCAAATCGATTTTCGATAGTTTGTCTAGTTAATGTAAGGATTTGGTTTTATAACGTAACGAGCTTCATTTGCACATTTCTATTCTTATGATTGAATAGTCGTATAGCTAATTTATTACAATAAATTAAAAATTGTCCGCATACCAAAAATATGTTGTTCGATGTTTAATTATCATAACATTAATAGCTTAAATTGATTAAAAGGCTTTACAGTTGCTAGAAATAGTGTCGATACCTTTTGTTTACAAGTAGATTTAATTTGATAATGAAAATGTAATAAGTATTTAGACAAAGCATCGGTTGCTGATGCATTGTATCCGATACCACTTGTCCTTCTCAGAGTGAATTATAACTACTTACTTAAGTGGCGCATTACAACTTACGAACGTGGTTCATAAATTTGAGGCCTGAAGTATTAAAGAATTCCACATGCTTCGGTCTTCTGCGTGTGTTCTCCAGTTTGTCCTACCTGATGGTGGCACGTCGCCTACCGCTTCTTTTCTAGTGATAACATTTCGCAGATTTCGGCCAATGATGTCTATATCATCGGCATAGGCTAGTGGCATGTGGCTTTTATGGAATATGGTGCCAGACATGTTGACACCAGCCTTTCTCATCACCTTCTCCATAACTATATTAAATAGTGTACAGGACAGGCCTGAGACCTCTCTCCGTGTTGAATGGTTCAGAGTGAAATTTACCAATCTTTATCTAGGATTTGGTTATTTTCAAGGTACATCTGCAAAGTCGAATCAGCTTTGCAGGAATACCAAACTCACACATGGCCTTATATAGCCTATTCCTTATCGAAGAGTCAAAGGCAGCTTTGTAGTCGACAAAGAGGTGGTATGTGTCGATCTGCTTTTCATGAGTTTTTTTCCAGGATTTATCGTAAGGTCAATATTGTATCCGCCGTAGATTTGCCAGGTATAAAGCCGCACTGATATGGTCCAATTTGTTTATATACAATTGGCTTTAGACGTTCACACAATATGTTTAAAATGACCTTGTACGCAATTGGTAACAGGCTGTGTATGGGACATAACAGACTGAGACTCCAATTCCCGGGCATGCTCTCCTCTAGCCAGATGTTCTTCATGAGCTGATGCACGCTCCTAATTAGCTCCTCTCCGCCAGCCTTAACCAATTCAGCAGGGAGACCATCGGCTCCAGTAGCTTTGTTGTTTTTTTAGGCGGGAGATTACCACAAGTATCTCGCTCAGGCTCAGAGGTGGACAGTTAATACCATCGTCATGGATTGGTGCGGGGTCTTCTGGAGTAGTATCCGTATCCAGTAAACTTCTGAAATGATCCCCTCCATATCTTCAGAACGTTATCCGGGTCCGTCACTAGTTGACCACGCATTGCCTTAACTCTTTTGCAGAATTTTCGGGCTTCCCCTCTACTTCGGAGCAACTTAGTCTACTTGTCCTGCCTCTTCTTTAGCTTCTTCTTTTTCCGGCTAAAAAGACGAGTTACCTCTCGTCTCTTCTCCCTGTGCCGTTTACGAACAGCTAGCGTTGCCATTGGCTGCAGTTTCGGCCTGTATGCGGCATCCGTCTCTCTCGTGACATTCATAGTATTAGGCATCTTCTTGAGACGGCTTTGAGTACCCAAATACGCTTCTCGCAGTCCATTCTATGAAGTCGGCTATATATTGGAGTTGGAGCATTCCGTACCAGTTCAGTTAGGTCGGCGTCCGCTACATCTGTGGTCCGCAGTTTACCGATATCCCAATTTCGTTGCGCTTGGTGTCGTACGTTTTTCGCCATGCTTAGACTTGTGCGTGCCTTAACTGCGGTAAGGTAGTGGAGTCAATGTTCGCACCCCTGATCACTCGTACGTCAAGAACACTCGATACGTACCTTCCATCGACTACCATATGATTTATCTGATTCCTCGTCGTTGATCTGGAGATAACCATGTTGCCTTATGAATATTTCAATGGTCATTCTAGTGGTACAAATTACCATATTTCTTGCCGCAGAGAAATCAAATCTCTTCTTACTTGTTTTCATTGCAATAGTTCAAACGTCGGTGGCGGGCTGCAAGCCTAGCGCACTACGTCGCCGTTTTCCTCATCCTTCCAGGATTTTATTACAGCCGCCCATTCTGGGTCAGACGCTGACAAGGGTACCGCTCACTCTGAGCAGACGTGCCTGGGTTTTAGGTTTTGCTCTTCACAGTTAGCCATGCTCTGACGGGTGTCAAAGGCACGTTTTCCAGCCGTCATCACGTGAAGGTACTACGTCCGCAAGAGTACCACGAATACGAAGCTCTGTGAGTAGACTTGAAGTGCAATTGGCAAGGATCACTCTGGATTTGCCAAGTTAAACCGATCAGAAGCTTTACCTTGCACCACACTCCCGACGAGTGAGATATACCAAAGGTTAAATTTTTTTTAATCTAACTTCGGTCTGTTAAGCCCAGCCGTTACTGTTTAAATCGACCTAAGTTCGATTTTGATGTTTAATCGGTCTTGGGTCTGCGTAATCTTACATCAATTGGTTTATCTTGATTTCGATCTGTTTATTCATATTCTTTACTGTTGAATCCCGTTTCGGTTCGTTATAACCGACTTTAGTCGCTTTTATTGGACTTTGGTATATTTTCCGATTGGCAAATATGGTTCGGAAGTTACGAAAACGCCGAATTACCAATACAATTCGGAGTTACCGAGACGAACATGACAAACTCGAAACATCAATACCAATTCTAGTTGGAAATATTAACATGAATTGTCGACAATCCCGAATTATAAATACATTCCCGTATTGCTGATACGAAGAAAGGCCTTCATTCATAAGGAAGGCCTAGATTCATGAGTTTGAAGGTCTTCTTTTGGATCCGGTATGCCTTGTTAGTCAGCCATTCTACTGTCTAGCCTATGACGATGCATTCGATTTGTGTGGTTGACACTAATGATGTACTATTTAAAAAAAAACACATAAACACCTTCCACGGAATTAGCAATATCCCTGTTATTTGAAAGCGAGAGGGAATGGGTATAAAATCCCTCTGCATTCTTTTTAAATGCCTTTGGCAGGTCTGTCCATAAAATGCCTGAATCTGATGAAATATCTTGCGTTCTGCATACCTTATTAGAAAAATTATTCCCAAAAAGGGTAACTGCATGCATTATATGAGGAATGTCTCTCAAATTCCACCGAATCACCAATACAACAAAAAGTTACTAATACGAACATGAATTGCTGGCACTCCCGAATAATCGATACGATCACGAGTTGCTAATACAATCAAAAATTCCGAAAATACCCAGCGGCAGTAATCATTCTATATATTTCTCTATATACATACACTTTTTCCCTGCGCATACTTTGCAAAGTGGGAAGAAAACGTATTAACAATTCTTTCCATTTAGAAGGCTTGCAATACCGCTGTTATTTGGAAGCGAGAGGGGATGTGTATGAAATCCCTTTGTATTCTTTTTAAATGCCTTTGGCAGGTCTGTCCATATAATGCCTAAATCTGATGAAAAATCATGCGTTCTGCATTATTTATTTGAAAAATTATTCCCAAATAAGGACTACTGCATGCATAATATGAGGAAGGCCTCTAAAATTCCGCCGCTAGGTACCCTAATCGTTACAACAAAGTGAAATGTATATCCGAGTACCAATATGATAATAACGTTCATCTAAAACCGGCCAGTATATAAACTTTGCAATCGATAAGTGGGAAACTCAAACATCAATCCCCGACCTCATATTTACGCTATAGTTAGCAGTGCACAATTCAGATGTTTGTATTAAGATTAGTACAAAACTATCGACATAAAATTCGCGTTGATTATCTTATTTTAATACAATCT
Source organism: Muscina levida (assembly GCA_964034835.1). Lineage (NCBI taxonomy): Eukaryota > Metazoa > Arthropoda > Insecta > Diptera > Muscidae > Muscina > Muscina levida. The sequence continues at coordinate 97,968,120 of OZ035882.1, forward strand.
CCGAAATAAGTCGAGCAATAAAAATCGGAAGCAACAATGCCTCACCGACTGTAAACATTACAAGTAAGCTTTCTTCGATTTTACATTTACTTTTGACATGTAAATTTATTTAAAAAAAATCGAAAAAAAACTTTTCCTAACACTTTCAACCTTTTTTATAATTTACCCTAATCATTGTTATTGATGCCCACAAAAAAGTGTTAACCGTCACAGAGGTTAAAGCTCTATACAATACTGTAGCGAACAACACATTGACAAATCGTGAGAATGACAAAAAAAAGAACAAACAATCTGTGCTATTGCCGCCATAAAAGAAAAAACTCGCTGAACCGTAAACAAAATGTTACAAAAACCTCAGGTGTCAAATGGCAGCTAATCCCAACATATTTTCTTTATGCGCTAAACATTTTGACATTCTTATCACAAAAAGGACATCAGCTGTTTAGCCTTTTTTTTATCACAGCTGGTATAACGGCCAAAGCCGGTTGAAATGGTAAAATGGTTTAAACTGAGAAACGTTACCGAAGCACTTAACATTTTAATGAAAATGTTTAAAACAACAACAGCAGCAAAAACACTTTCAGTTAATTGGATTTTTGTAAGCATTTAAATAAGCATCGCTTACATTACAAAAACAACCGCTAACACAAATGCCCATACACACACAAACACTTTCACAGATTGTAATCAAGACCATATGAATAATGACGATGATGGTCATCACAAAGGTAATGGCGAACAGTGGGAATTTGATGCAATATGTGCTAAATTGATATAAAAAAAATCGCGATTGCGAATACTCACACGTTACAGGTCGAGATGTGTCTTCCGTTTGCAATTGAGCTGCAGAAAACATTGTTCGAAAATCAATCAATCTCCGTTCGATATTCAAAAATTTGCAACTAGAAGCTAGAATCTAAAAATTTAAAATGATTAAGGTATATTCCACTTTTATTTCAAGAAAAAATATGTTGGAATAAAGAATTTTTTTATATCACTCAGAAAAGACCAGAGTTCGTAAATACTTATCATTGAGAAGTATTATTTTGCTCTTCTCCTCATATACAACTCTATTTGCGAGCGACTCAATTTTGTGTTTTCATTTTCGACGTAAAAAGAAATGAGCGCTCGTTTGTTAATGCTCTAGAACGTCATCGCTCGTTGAATACTCTTTCGAAAGCACTCAACAAAAGAGTACTCATTGCTTTCAATGCTTTGATATTTCTCACTCAAAAGTTATTGCGATGATAAACTCTTTACAACAACAAAGCTATGTTTTGAGTGCTCCTGTTTAATAACATGCTCATAACTGATTTGGTTTACAGGAATTACATACTTGTATCTGCTCTGCTAGCGTCGTTTTTCGAAGTTGTTCTTGATAAACATTTTGCGTACCACTGCATTAGAGTCACATTATTTTGTTTTTTTCTCGTAAAAAACCTGTGCAAGAATATATACATATGTCTATATCTGCCACGCCTCCCAACGGCAATATGCTCCACCACTAAACTGTGTGTCGCATAAAAAACAATTTTCATATCAGAGCATTGTTGGATTTGTCAAACAAGCAAATTATCAATCTTAATAATTTAGGTTTATTAAATGTAATTTTTAATATAAAAAAATAATAAAAATAAATGATTCAATGTGTTAACAGTATTATTATTTCAAAAATAATAATAATTTTCTTACATACTACCTAAATATCAATGCATATTTTCCAAGCAACACAATTCATTTCTGTGTTCAACGAAACGACGGCACTTGAAAAATCAACATTATACATATGTTCACATTTGCTTATTTATGATTGATAAGTAAAATTCAATCGATCATTTTCGTGAAATGAGCGCTCCTTGTTTGCTTCAATGAGCGTACAATGAGTTATTCAATTTAAAAATTCTATTCAAACAAGCGGTCGCCATTTAACTTATCAAAGCGATGTATTGAATGAGTGAAACTAATGAGGAGTTTATAGAAGAGAAGATTGCTTGATTGCTTTCGCTCACTTGTTTTGAAAATGATAAACTCATTGTAAAGATAACTCAAAAGAGCGAGAGCGTATTTTGATTGCTCTACGCACTCTGGAAAAGACATATCAAGTTATTTTAAAGAAAGTACAGTCATATTAAACGTAAGTCTTTCGACTGCATTGCAGAAAGAATAACTAAATAACTACTTTGCAATTTTTGGTATTATTATAGGCTTTTAAAACAACTCGACGACATATTTACACACATCTTACTGTCTAAGTCAGATGCCTAAAGGATAAGAATATTCCATGCACTTCAATCTTGTGGGCGACGTCTGCAGTCAGCGTACGCAGAAGGATCAGATGTCCTTCAAAATATTATACGAATATCTTTCTTGGTAGAATTTCCTCATTCATACTCACGGCATGGTCTTGCCAAAACAGTCTGTAACGTGACGAAAGTCGTCCGTACTTATATGCCATATATACAGTTCTAGCGCTAACTATACAAGTATGACCTTTTAACCTCTATCCACCAATAATATACTCGCCCTTTATTTACTGTTGAAAATCATCAACCAACCAAACGACCCGACTACCACCAACAACTCATTCGGCAATTGCCAAGAACGGCGAATGAGCGCGACGACCAACATACAACCAAAAACATTTATGAAACGACATCACAATGGAAAGTGTTAATCGATGCATTGTGATGCGATGTAATTCTCATTACATCGAGAGCTCCATTTATTTAAATGATCAAGCATTTTGCTTGGTAAAGTCGTCGGATGCTACCGCAGCAAAGGTTTTTGCTAAGTTGCTCTATACCCGATCTCCCCTGCTCTTCTCAGGGCAGTAATTGATCCAAATAAATATTCTTTTGTTTAATTGGACTTCGGTCTTTTGAACAAAATTCCACTGGTTTAACACGACTACGGTCGGTTGAATCGGACTTCGGTCTGTTAAAATTGACTTTGTTATATTGAATCGGACTTCGGTCTGTTGAATCGGACTTCGATCTGTTTAATTGGACTTCGGTCTGTTATATCGGTCTTTGGCCTGCTTAACCGGTCTTCGATCTGTTGAATCCGACTTCGATCTGTTAAATTGGACTTCGGTCTGTTGAATCGGACTTCGGTTTGTTGAATCGGACTTCGGGCTGTTGAATCCGGCTTCGGTCTGTTAAATCGGTCTTTGGCCTGCTAAACTGCACTTCGGTCTGTTGAATCGGACTTTGATCTGTTATATTGGACTTCGGTCTGTTGAATCGAACTACGGTCTGTTGAATCAGATTTCGGTCTGTTGGATGAGATTTCGGTTTGTTTAATCGGACTGCGGCGAGTTGAACCCGACTTCGGTCTGTTAAATCGGTCTTTGGCCTGCTAAACCGGACTTCAGTCTGTTGAATCGAACTTCGATCTGTTAAATTGGACTTCGGTCTGTTAAATTGAACTACGGTCTGTTGAAACGGATTTCGGTCTGTTTGATGAGATTTCGATTTGTTCAATCGGACAGATCCGACTACGATTTATTAAATCGGACTTCGGTCTGTTGAATCGCACTACGGTCTGTTAGATCGGTCTGTTAAATCTGTAGAATTCAACTCCGGTTGGTTTTACCGACTCGTGCGTTGCACAGATTTCGGTCTGTTACACAAAGATACTTTTCGTTCCTGTAGCATTGTATTAGAAATTAGCACCGTAGCATTTTGATACTAACACTTCGTCGGGTACGATTATTATTTCGATACAACTACGAGTTCCATAAGTCGATTTACTGGAGAATGCTACTAAAACGATCCTGAGTTGCCGGCACCAAACCGATTTACCGACGAATGTCAAATCATCGATACAACCATGGTTTGCAAAAGTCGATTTGCTGAAGAACACGAGTCACCAACACGATCCTGAGTTGCGGATACGAAGCTATTTTACCAACAAACCCGAATTAACAATATATTCTCGAATTGCTGAGATTTATCTGAATACCTGCCACCAAGACGGCCACGTATTGCTGATAAAAAGCTGAACCACCGACAAACCCGAATCATCAAGATGATACCGTATTGCTGATATAAACCTGAATCATTAACAAAACCCGAATCACCAATAACCGTCTCAATTGTTAACATTAACCCGAGCCTCCGACAAACCCGATTCATCAATCATCACTTGCCGATATTAACGTGAAACCCCCAAAAAACCCGAATCACCAATCTGACCACATACAGCCGATGTCAATCGTAACCGCGACGAACCCTAATCATCAGTACGCTGTCGAATTGCTGGTACGGGTCTGAATTATCGAAAGTGCCCTAATTACCGCGTTCCTTAGTACCGAAACAACCCTGACCTATATGACCTCTATAATTTTGGGAGTTTAGCGTAAAGTTTCCGATTATCTTAAATCGACCCGAGTCTCGAGACCTGTCATTGCAGTCTTAGGCCACATCAATATTCGCCGAGCGTATACTTAAAGTTCTCGATCATGTAAAAGCTGCCTGGATTCCACAGCCTGTTCTTTCCCGCAATTTTGAGTTATGTCAAACAAAAGAGCCTTAAACGATAGAAATTCCCCTATACGATACTGACTAACTTTAAATCGATATTAAATTATAATGGCATGTAACTTGACAAAACGAGTGTTGCAGAACTTCTTCTTTTTGGGGTTACTTTCACGTGCAGTTCTCAGAATTGAGTCCCAGAATCATGTGTTGTACTGTGTAAGTTACATTTCTGCCAACAACTGTATTACGCAATTTGCAATTGTTTCTGAAATATTGGTTGACAAAAATATCCACTCAGTACCTGCATATTTGCAATATTCGAAAACGGATACTTCAGGAAAAATATTTCTTTAGACAATCGCCATCATTTTGGATACACTAACGAAACGCCACAGTGGCGCTTGAATTGCAGAACCACTATCGCACAGTGTAATTAAATTATCATACATAATGAGATGACAGCTTTATTAAATGTTTGTGGTTGAGTCACATACATCAGCCTGCTACTCGCGTGTCCTAACCACCATGGTATGCATCGATTACTTAAAAGTAAATACATTCCTTATTGCGTCATTGCTCACCCACTGTGCATTGCTGCATTTCATAACCATAAAAACCGCGAGATATGTACTGACAAATGGAGAAAAAAAGTGGCCGTGTCAGTGGCTACAAATAAACGTTAACAATTTGCGGTCACATTTTAGTGTAAACTCACACACAGATGCACGCACATTCATACACACACAGGAGAAGTCTGATAAGTAGACATTTCGAAAATTTATGCAAATTCTCCAGATTTAAGTAAATGTTAAAAATATGTTAATTTTTTTATATTCCTGCCTAACTGCCATGGCTTTCGTTTGCTTATGACGCTTTCATTTCATTACAAATTAAGTGAAAATTTAATTTTAGATCTTATAGCAAACGCGGGGCTGGGAATGGATTAATTCTCGCCAATACTGCTAAGGACTACGCTTGCACAAAAGGACTCGGTGGATAATTGGATGGATGGCTGAGTAAGTGTGCTTTGCCCAACAAGAGTGCAGCCGTTAAGTTGGACATTTCCATAATAATCTTATTATGGCAAATGCCCGACCATAAAACAGAGGGCTTTTTCATTATTATTATTGTTGTTTTAACGCTGATCCAGTTGGATTTGTGTTAACGAGATACTTTGCTACTGGTGTATTTATAGGATTTTAAGGCATTTCCCCTACGTATTTTCTTAATTTAATTATTTTGCTGTTGTTTTTTTTTTTTTGCTCAATGTGTGTGATGTCGGAGGAGTTTTCACTGTTCGCGATATATTTTAATATTTTTCAATCTGTTGGTCGTTTAGGTTACAATTCGTCATTCACAGTGAAATTAACTCGTTTGGTACTACTTTGCAATGTGATAAGCACTATGGTTAACAGAAGACCGTATTGATAGTGACTATTCAAGAGGTTGGTGCAATCGCATAATGTGAAGTTGGAAATATATATCAACGAGCGCATAATATCTCAATGAAGTAAACGATTCAGCTATGCGCAGGAAGCTAAATTTTATATATTTTGAGTGAACGAATCCCAAAATGCAGAAATAAATGCAATTGTTGTATTGTTGTTGTTGGTTGAAGGATATTCTAATTTGAGATTTCTGATCGTTCTTCACTTGGGAATAACCAGAATCTATCTAGGCGCAATAAAGAGCAACATAAATGGCATGCTACGACCAATGCGTCTTAGGGAGTACGTAACAGAAGTTACTGAAGCTCAAAACTACGGATCTCTTGGTGGCTTTGACAGACCCAAGAAACAAAACATCAGGAGGGGTGGCCTAATAAGGCCACTACCTTAAAAAGAATAAAATATTGACGACCACTGAAAATACTGATAAGGACCATAATGTTTGGATATGTACCTGCAATTTCCAAACTCTCTACAAAGATGGTGCCTCTATATAATTGGTGGTTGTCCTCGACAACTTTAAGGCGGTCATTCATTGCCAGACACGAAATGCGATGGACGGGTCAGTGTTACTCTCGACGTAAGAACTATACCATCTTTTACAGCTGTGATGCATAAAGACACGATTTTGGATGAGTATTCAAAGTCGGCAAGATACTTCGACATCTGGTCTCGCCTTATAAACCTGTAAGTGACCAAATATCCATTAACCGCATCAAGGCGAAATAATTTTTTACATTACGCTGATTTGTGAAAGATGTCTAGAAGTTATATATGATCCCTGCTCTGCCTATGACATTAAAATTGTTCTGGGAAACATGGTAATGAGTGGAATCAGATTCCCGCATATAAAGGGTATTTTTTAATTAACACTGGTTTAAACAACTGACGTACGTTTCGTGTTTTGGAGTGAAGATCAGCCGGAAGCATTGCAAGAGCTACCAATGCATCCAGAAAAAGTCACAGTTTGGTGCGGTTTATGGGCTGGTGGCATCATTGGACCGTACTTCTTCAAAGATGATGCGAATCGTAACGTAATTGTGAATAGTGAGCATTACCGTGAGATGATATCCAACTTTTTTTTGCCCAAAATGCAAGAGCTTGACTTGCATGACATGTGGTTTTAACAAGACGGTGCCACATGCCACACAGTACGCTTAACAATGGACTTATTGAGAGGCGAGTTCAGTGAACATTTTATTTCGTGTTAGGGATCGGTCAATTGGCCGTCTAGATCGTGCGATTTAACGCCGTCAGACTATTTTTTGTGGGGCTATGTCAAAGCTCATATCTATACACACATGCCCGCTTCAATTGACGCATTGGAAGACAACATTGAAGCATTTCTTCATGAGATACCGGCCGAAATGTTATAAAGAGTATGCCAAAATTGGACTAAGCGGAATGACCATTTGAGGCGCAGTCACGGTCAACATTTGCATGAAATAATCTTCAAACATTAAATTATATGGACCGTACTATCGATTTAAATAAAGATTTTATGCATTTTTCTGAATTTTATCTGTTTTTTTTTAAACTTTCCTATAGCTCTTAAAAAATCACCCTTTAGATATCCTCAAATCAACCTGGATTTCACCCTGATCAAAAGAAAAAAAACCAGATTGATTATGTGGTAATCGATGAAAAGCATTCCTGAAGCGCTATGGATGTGCTTATGGTGCGCGGTGAAAAAATTGACTTGACCACCTAGTTGCAGCAAAAGTACGCACGGTGAACATCTGAACATCACCAATCCTCTCAATTCCGATGTTCCCTACACACAATGGTAGCATATCGGGAATTTTATGAACACTGCCGCAACTTTCATACTAGGTTATGAAAAGCCTAGCTTAGACAAGCCCTAGTACGATGATGAATGTCGCGTAATGTTTGCAAAAATGGATGCTGCACACAAGGCAAAATTGCAGCCAATAGTAACGCGTGCTGTGACGGATCGATGTAATGAGAAGAGAAGGTGTCGATATGCATTTCCAGTGCCTTCGCCACTTTCGTACTCTGCTCGTTCCCGAAGGCCGCATAGTGACGACATCACGTCAATTATCGATAACGGAGTAGATTGTCTACCAACTAGCTAAAAGGAGATCAGCATGTCAATTGCTGGGCTTAATCTCAATAAAGCCGCGGGAGCCGATGCGTTGCCGGCAGAGCTTTTCAAGGTTGGCAGCGATGAGCTGACAACATGCATGCACCAGCTTATATACCCGATTTCGCTTGGTAACTGACTGTTCTGTGTTCTGTGCTTAAGAAAGGCTGTGCGAGTGTATGCACTAACTATTTTGAGATTAGCCTTTATCCATCGTATACATTACGATGTCATATAAGTGGTTTAGACTCGATAAATCCACGTATGAACCGATTTTTAAACTACTAGTGCCCTGGCGAAGGCACTAGAAATGCATATCGACACCTACCATCTGTCTATCGATTGCAAAGCTGCATATACCGCAGAAACTATTAGATGCAATGACTGAGTTTGAGCGGGATGACACAGATCTACACGAAATCTTAAGTAAAAAAGGCCAAAATTTGCGCCATGCAGCGCAGAATCCTGGTTAATGACACAAGCGGTTCAATCTTTTGTGGGAGTCTTCCAGAAAAAAATAATTTGCATGATATTTAGACCCATCATCGTTAACGGCGAGTACCGTCGGGAAATGAACCATGAGCTGTATAACGACACTGTGTGTTCAAATTGACCGGATTGACCACATTGTACAAATGGACAAATTGATCCATTTCAAAAGTTTTCGGCAATAAAGCCGACGGGCGGTATAGGAGGGCGCGTCCAATACTTCGATGGACCAGGTAAAAGAGCTGTTATCTGAACTTGGTGTTACGGTTAGTAAGCAGATAGTGCGTTTGGAACTTTAGAGAGACAATTTGTAACACGCAGAATTAACTTAACTTGAAATTCAAAATACTGAAATTGAATATCAAACCTCACCAATAAAAACTCAAAACTCGTCAATTGAAATTCAAAATTCGCCAATGAGTTTGAATTTTGAATGAAACATTTTAATTTCAATTGACGTGTTTTAAACTTCGAATGGCATTTTTGAATATCAATTGATGAGTTTTTAATTTCAATTGAAATAATAAATTTAATTGGTTTTCTTTGAATTTCAACTGGAAATGGTAAAGAATATCTATAAAATTATTCCTTTCATAACAAATTTAACTTGGACACACCGATTATTTATATTTAAAAGCTTTAACGCTATGACATCGATTTTCATCTTTTAATTGTTATGGCAGAATATTAAATGTATCCCACGAACTCTGCGTCTTCCATCGGCATGGAAATTAAGCAAACTGAAACCACAAAAAGAATTTCGCTCAAAAGCAAATATACCAACGAATGAGAAAACGAGGGAATCGTTAAAATCTGTAACCAGATGATGATGATGGCATAAAGCCACTGCTACTGCTGCTGCCTCACAGCGATGAAGATGTCGACGGCGGATATACAACAACAGCCATTAGTCTGGCTCTGGCTCATCTTGACCAATACACTCAGACAATGAACAATGCATTTTGAGTTGGTTGTCTGAACAATATGTGGAGCAAATGATTTCTTGCAGTAGCCAAGCCTTTTGGCAAGGAAGAGTATTCGAGCTCAAGACTTACCAAGGATAAACACATAAAATTTAATAACAACAGGAGGCGTTAGGCATATGCGAGAGTATTCGAATGTTTGCAGGTCATTAAAGGCCGACAAATAACACAATTTGCTTGTGCAAAAATCGGCTTCATTGAACGTTCGACCGTGTGCAGAAGCAGCGTAAGTAAGAAGAAGCGTAAGTAAGAAGAAAAGTTATCAAAAAACTTAGCTTCGTTCGAAAGTATGACTCTTTGAACATAATAATTGAAAACTAGACCAACGTCTGGACATGCTGGGTTGTTTGTTAAGGAAGAAAGCTCATAGAAAGCTTTGTTGAGATTTGTCTAGATGAAAACGAAAAAACTTGTATTTATACCGGCTAGGGAGATGGGGGATTTTCAATTTAAGTTTTTTGAACGTTATTTACTTAGAAATAACCAAAATCTCTCTTTGGAGGTCCGCTGCAGCTCACAACGTTCGATAGATCATGTGTTTCCCGGGCAATACCACTGAACATCCGACGGCATGCTACCACCGATGCGTGTTAAGAAGTAAGTTACAGTACAATTCAAGGATTGTGTTATGTTAGTTTTGAAATCTAAACAAAGCGGATCTCATAGTGAGGTTATTAGCCATATGAAACAAGGGTCGGGAGAGGTTGCATAATAAACATCTCACCTTAAATAAAACAACTATTATAAAGACACATAGAAAATAAAAAAAAACCCAAATGTTGACGATCCCCGCAAACATTATAAGGACTACGACTCAGGGATATGCACCTGGAATGTCTGGACCATCTTATGCTAAAATAGGCTCTTAGTTCAGCAGTCGGATCTATGTACATAACAACACCTTCGACAACGATTTCAAACCGATTAGCTTCGTCTCGGCAAGAAACATGGTAGTGAGTGGAACCAGATTCCCGCTTTAAGATAGCCATAAGGACCCCTAATGAAAAGACGAGAAACCACATTGATCACGTGGGCATAACGCATGTCTCAGGCGTTATGAATGTGCTTGTGATGCGTGATGCAATATTGATTCAGATAACCACCTAGCTGCAGCCAAAATACTTACTCGATTAAAAACGTGTTAAAACCGCTAGTAATCTAACTTAAAGCAAGCTAGACATTGCATAGTTTTATTTCACCAACATACCCAATACCTACTTTAACCAACTTTAAATTATTGAAAACAACCCCATCTAATTCTGACAAGCATATTGCTAATTCTAAATTCCACTGCGCAAAGAAAGGACCACGCTCAGACATACGCTGCTACGATGAGGAATATGAATACTGCATACAGGGCAAAACCGCAGCCCATAGTAACGCGTGCGATCACGGAACGGTATAATGAAAAGAATAGATAGATAAAACACCTGTTCAGGCGACAAAAGCGTCTATAAAGAATAGAGAGAGCCAGGATATCGAAAGTTACAGGGACTGTTGTACAGCCTGAAAGATCAACCAAAAGGCAAAAAGCTAATTTTTGGAACAGGGATTCCCACATGTATGGACAGAGATAGATATTTGGTCACGGACACGCATAGTTTGCTGCAAATGTGAAGGGAACACGTTTGTACTCTACTTGTTGCCGTAATCACGCCAATCATCGGCGACGAAGTAGATTGTCCACCACCGAGACAAAACGAGATGCTGATCGCAATTTCACGACATAAAAACAATAAAGCTGCGGTAGCCGATGGACTTCTGGCCAAGCGTTTTAAAGCCGACGGCGAAGACTTGGCAAGTTGCATGTACCAGCGCATAAACACGATTTGACTAAAAGAATTGTAATGTCTTGTGCTTAAGAAAGCCGATCCAAGTGCGTGTGCCAACTATAGCGGAATCAGCCTTTAACACATTGCATACAAGGTTCTATCAAGTGTGTCATTTGAAAAAATAAAGCCCACCTTGTCAGTGTGGCTTATGACCACTACCGACCAGATATTCACACCATGGATACGATCATGCGGAAGGCTGCAGTCAATAAGGATGGTACTATCTTTAATAAAAACAAGTTCCCTGCTTCTCCCGTATGCTGATGGTATAGATATTATTGGACGAGGACTATGTGATCTTACTGCAGCCTTTTCATGCATTGAGAACCAGTTCACAGAATTTGGTCTGGTGATAAATGAGGAAAGACTAAGTTACATGTTTCAACGAACATATACTCGTTTGGGAAGCTGCGTGAACGTATAACTGGCTTGTCTGCCTTGGCTTCGCCTGAAGCAAAGACAATATTAATGTCAGCATGGATATTAAGACACATATATTGATCGAAAGTCGCTGCTACTATGCACTAAGAAAGCGATTTAATGACAAAGCCCTCTCTTGACAAACAAAGATCCAACTCTACCAGACACTGATGCTACCTGTCTTACTCTACAGCGCAGAATCCTAGATAATGACACAAGCGAATCAATTTATTTTGGGAATCTTTGAAAGAAAAATACTTCGCAAAATATTTGGACCCATTATCGTTAATTGACAGTTTTGTTGTCGATTGAGACATGGGCTGTATAACGACATCGATGTAGTCAATCGCTTTCAAATATACCGAATGGGCGGCTTGGACTCGTTGTACGAATGGATGAAAATGCTCCAGCTCGAAAAGTCTTCGACAATTAACTCAATGGTCGTCGCATGGCCTTCGTAGGGCGAACAAGGTAGGCGTGTAGCAACTGATAGATACATTTCTGTTGCTGCTGCTGAATAAGATGAAGAATATACCGGTTTGCTTAACACTATCTATTTAATGTTCTGAGGACACAACACCAATCAAGTTATGCTGCACTTGGATTACATTTCGTAGGCAATTTCCAAGCAATTGATCCTATTATTTAAAATTTTTTGTCAGCCAAGGCGATTAGTCGTTCTCTTGAACGTATAAGGTGATTTTGTTCAATTTCTCCCATAGGGTCACTCAGTTGCACACGATAGATATGTTTCGCTCTTGCATAGTTTAGGTTGACTACTTTCGCAATGGTGTGAAGGTGTAAACGTCACTAAAATTCAATAACATTTCAAATGTAACAAAATCTTTAATTTTGATTGCAGTTACTTATTGTTCAGTTAATTTGTTTTTCACATAATAGCTATGAGCTAGACCCCATTTTCCCAGAGGGTCTGCGATCTTAAACTATTTAACACTTTTGCTACAAATTAACTTCGGAAACCAAATGTAGAACGAGTTATACCCAAACTCTTCCAAATTTTGTAATGGCTAAATTTCCATCCCACGTTTATTTTATTTCTTTTGATTTTATTTTCCTTGCTTGCAGCAGCCTTGCCATGGCATTACATGGCCAACTCAAATCCTCTGGCATGCAGCCTTTTAGCGTTCATCATTGCAGTATGTACCAATATGGCCAGAGAACGACAATGGTTGTCGGTGTGTTGTTCTTGTTGGTGTTGGTGTGTTTATTGCCATTTATCAACCTGAAACCTTGAATAATTAAAACAGTTTCTGATTACCATTGTTTCCTGACCATCAACATAAGCCAGGCTACATCAACAGCATTGTCGTCCTGGCCGTCAACACCGCCACCGGCACCATCATCATCGTTCCCATCAGCACTTCGTCCTTCACCTGCAAGTGACATGATTGCCACACAGCAACCTACCATCGATGTGCGAAGCCCTCCACCAAGCATTCACTTTATATTATAATTGTTGTTGTTTCTGCTGTCACTACTACTGGGTCTCCATCATCCTCATCATCATCGGCATCTTCCATTTATGGCGTAGCCTGTCGTTCGACTAATTAAACGGCATACCTGAGTTAAGGTGACACGAGACACCACTACTGGCAAAGCCTGAACTGCCAACACGAGTGTGTTGCCTTGTTTGGGTGTTTGGTTTCTCTAATGCCCCACAACAATTCTCGTTCACCAGCAACTCCTGTTTGCGTTGTGTTGATGCGTTTGATGATGTCCTTTTTAAATCCTTTTAAAGCATAAATGTAAACATGAAGTGGTTTCAATGGTCTACTGCTTTGTTATTTTCTAATTCACTGACGAACAAAACTGGGATGATTTTTAGTTAATCTAGTGTTTTGAAATTTACTTTCTGCCCATTCTTAGATTTTCTAACGTATGCATGATATTCTTATTGCAATGTATTTGGGTAGGTGTTATGGTCCTTTCTCGATCCTGTCGAAACATTTGAATCTAGTTTAAACTGCAAACATCTGATAATAAAAAGTGTCTGACAATTATTTTACAATATTTTCACTGTAGCATCGTGATGTTTCACATTATTGTCAGATGTCTGACAATATTATTGTCTTACAATGTACTGTCAATAACAACATTGGATGTTTGAGGCCTCTACAGAGAGTTTCTGTTTATTCCTAAATGAATACCGATCAGAAAACTTAAAAATAAATATCATTTCATAATTGCTTTATTTAGTCCACATTAATCTCCGCTTATGTAACGGTCTATATATAACATTAATTACACTAACACTCATACTCTGTATCATAAAGTCATGTAGTTAATCCTAAGATACAAATTCACTTAAAGCGATTGGGCAATTGTAGACTTAACTAAACTATCTTACCATACAATACCCCTTATTTGAATCTTAGAAGTTGTCAGCTTAAACGTAATTGCACTTTTCTCTGTATACGTTTATGTTTATATTCATAATCACTTAAATACAAGACAATGTTTCATAATTCAATTATACCAATTCCAATACAATTCCTACAAATACTAAATAACTTTGAGAACATATAAATATGAGCTTTAATACAAATATTCAATACGCACACATACATACAAAACATAGTTATATCCTAAGTATACTATCAGCATCTTATTCTCATAATTGATAACACATTAATAGAGTCTTAGAAACCACTTGACTTTCAGGTGAAAGTATTTTAGCTTCGCATAAGTTTTATTTTCTCTATTGCTTGTTTTTGTCCTGCAGGTATTACAACAAATCCAATAAAATGTTGTCATTAGAAAACTTCGGTCTAGTTGTTGTTTATTATTATTATTATTATTGTGTTGTTGTAGTTGTAGCTAAAGCGGCTTAAGTTAAATGGGAAAATTTCCAAGTCAATGAACCGTGGCCCCGCAAGTTCCATATGGAAAAATGAAAACGAAAATCAATTTTGAAAAGCTTTTATACGACCCATCTATGAAAGGATAACAGGTCGCTGGTACACAATCGTTCCTGCAATAATAATGTGACCCCTGCGAACTGGCTGTCAATGTTGTGGGAGCGTATTGAATATGACAACTGATAGATAGTTTGAACTGAGAACAGTGGGGCAAGTGTAAGCAATTTAAAAGAAATGCGAAATCGGTATGTAGATACATTTATATAGCTACATCCGTACTTCAACTCAGCAGATACGGCGACATCCGAAAGCTGCTAGGGAAGCATACAAAATCTATTTATATACTAGCTGACCCGGCAAACGTTGTTCTGCCATACAACTTCTGTATTTTCATATAGGCACCAGAGTAATGTTAAAAAACAAATAGATTAAATTTTAATGTGACTTATTTGAATTTAATCGAAATCAGTGAAGAGCGGTCGGATAAACAATGTTTTTTGATTTGTTTTCCGGCGCTAAAACAAACAATGAAGACAGTTTGCCAACACTGAGAAATTCGAGGTTGATCCCACAAACTTCTAATAATTGGCCTTGCGATTTATTGATTGTCATCGCAAAAGCCAATCGAATGGGGAATTGAATTCGCTAGAATTGGAAGGGAAAATCGGTTGGAATAATAGAAATTCGAGGGATAAGGACTTCCTCTTCTTTGAACGTGACTCTCATGTTCTTAGTTAATTCCAACTCCTTGTCATTCCGCCACAAAGACATTAATTTCATCAGCAGCAGTAGAATTTGGAATGGCGGGAGGCATTTAACAAAAATTTTCCGACAGAAATGTTATAGCCCCCCACAAATCATTTCGAATCATCTCATAAATCCTTTATCTTTCAGTCAACTGCCTCCAAAGCTCGTTGATGCGCTATCGTGCATTCATCCCAAATGATGATTTTGCATTCTCGCAACAATTTCGCTGTCGGCGAACTACTGGATATTGTGCCCAATGCCTTGTCAACTGTGAGAAGATTCATCGGCAACTTCCAAAGCGAAGTATGCAGTTCGACCGCCTTTCAACAAAGCGGCAGCAGATAGTGCAACAGCTAACGCAATTTGCGATCGATACGCAGAAAAATTATTTGAGCTAACCTTTTTATTCGTTTCTTTTCCTGATGACTTGTAAACAAACTTGTCGTTGTATTGACTATCTTTTAACTATGGTGATATTCACCCTCTCCACAGCAGAACATCAACGGGTATTGAAGTGCATCATATGACCGATGAGTCTCCCGACGCTTGAGAACAATATCGTGTGATTCCCCATTCCTCTAGTTAAATTTTCCAACCAACATCAAAATCATCAAATCATGCGAAAACTGCAAAATTTCGTCGAAAAAAAATCAAATTTTTTGCGACATTTCGTAACAATTTCACTAAAATTTCCTGGCTTTTCCTAAGGATTTTCCCAAAATTTTGTGGCATAAAAAATTCCTGCCAATACTGAAAAAAAATAGAGCAAACTGGGCCAACGTTCTCTCTTGATAAATTACTATACATTTTTCACACTATTTTTATATTTATTTATTTCACAATAATCCGAAATTTTTCAGCAACATATCGAATTTTGCACCTTTACGTCGTCTGAAATCATCAAATCAAGCGAAGATTTCGTCGAAGGCATCCAAATCTTTCGATTTTTTTCTGGAATTTTCCGAGTTTTCCTATTTTTCTATTTTTACATTCGAAAAGTCAAAATTGTTCGAAATTGTTCACATTTACTTCGCCCAAAATTACCAAAACACGATAAGATTCAAAATTTTTTGAAAAAAAAAGAATTTTTTTTTGGCATTTTCCATAATTTTCCAACTAAAATTTTCTATTTTTTCATTCGAAATCCGACAAAAATTTAATTTCCGATTACGTCAAATCAGGCGATGAAATGCAAAATTTTTATGAAAAAATTTAAATTTTCCGATTTTTTGGGAATTTTCCGAGTTTTCCACCGAGAATTTATCTATTTTTCCATTCGGAAAGCCGTTTCGGAATAATTATCCGAAATTTTTCGCAAGTTACATCGTTCAAAACTATCAAATCGTACGTCAAAAAGCAAAATTTCGTCGAAAAATAGTATTAAAATTGTTCTAATTTTTCCGGAATTTTCCGAATTTTCCAACAAAATTTTTTTATTTTTCCATTCGAAAAACCATTCGTAACAATTGCACACAAAATTCCATACAAAAAAGCAATTTTCGGTTTTTCCAAAATTCCGGCTTTTCCGGAGGAATCTCCCAAAATTTTCCTTTACATAAACCTTCTCCTGGCTATTACGAACAACTGAAAAGAAATTTCAGCAAAATCGGTCCAGCCGTTCTCAATTGATGAATTACTATACATTTTTGCCACCATTTTAATTGTATATAGATATCGTGGTTTGTTCTGATGCTAAAAGTTTGAAAACGACTGGGCCAAATTGGAAAATTCCTTTTACGGGTATGTTTGTAATTACTACGCAAAGGTTTAGAAAAACAGAAAAGTCTAAAAACTCTCGATAGGTGGTGCTGGTGTGGCCTTTTATTGTTAATTATGTGCGAATTTGGTTGAAATTTAAAATAAATATAAAGTCTTCCGCAAAATGCTGATCCAATAGATTGAGCTGGGCTGAACATATTTTCGAGTAATTGTTGAACAAAACAACGTTTGCAGTATTTGAACATTACTGCTAAACGGCTGAAGTTACCTAACCGATATTCATATCAGGTTTTGTGTGGTTTCTGATTGTGTTAGAGAATCTTAATGGAGCTGATGTTGCTTGTTTTTAGAAATGTCGTGTTTATGTACAAATTTGGCTCTAATTCATACCATTTTATGTTTAAATATGCTGAATAGAGAGTCTTTCGCTATATAGGCGATATTTACGAATAATTTTTGGGCAGCACGTCGTTTGCTGTGTGTACTATCACGATTAAACCACTATGTACAAATACCGTTAGTTTATGTTGTCCTTTGAATTGTTTTTGTTTGTGTTATACCCTTTATACTTTATGCGAATGATCTTTGACAAACATTGCCCGTTATGCATCGATCAACTTGCTTAAGGGAACACATTTATAAAACTGAGTTGAGACAAATATGCTCTGAACAAACATGTGGCTGCATTTACTGCAAGATGCATTAGTCCTCACATTTTCAAAACAACCTTTGGATATCGAAAAGCCAAAATTCCAATTGTTAAAATGAATTAAATGTGGGCTGTGTGAGTAATATATGTCTTGTGCTTAAGAAAACGGATCCAAGTGTGTGCACCAACTACCTCTATCTATCTTTTACCCATCGGTTCTGTCGGATGTGTTATGCAAAACTAAAGCCTTTCTTATCGAATCTGATTGGACCTTATCAATGTGAATTTACACGACCGATCAAATAGTCACACAATGACAAATCCTGCAGACGACTCAAGAAATACAAGCAATTGTCGGCAGCATTTGACAGTCCAATACGATTACAATTATAACGTACTTTGGTCGAGTTTGGTTCTCTGCAATGTTGATACGACTTTGTGAAATAATACTGACCAACACTAAATTCACAATTAAAATAACCAACAATTTGACGGATTTTTTACCATGCTATACTTCACATGGTGCGGTAATCTGTGTTGCGAAACCTAAGTTCCAGTGGTAATTTATTTAATATATGTCATATGCTGCTGGCATACACCGATATTTAAAATTTCATAGGTCGAGAACTGCGGGTTGTTACTGCGTCTTTTTTTAAACATTTAGAAGTCTGGCGTGTAGTGGACATTTCAGACTGAAAAGCTTTAATAATAAAATAATAGATTTGTATGACATTTTCCGAACGAATTCATAGCTATTTGGATTTAAATAATGTTCCGTTGGAACCCTAGCGGCCAATTTCAGTACAATCATATAAATCCGGTAACATTAAAATTTGACAGTAATGTTCTCTCTTACATATGAAAGATTTTTCGTGAGTTTCAGAACTTTCGTGCTACAGCAATACAACTTACAACTTCCTTTTTAAATTACAAGCCGAAGAAAAAACATCGTCTGGTTTCACTTTAAGCTGAATTTCCATCATCTAAAATCTTAGCAAGCACTATTTTTTTGGTAAGAGTTAATGTGATAAATAAACGTGAAGAAATCTAATAGTGGTGAAATTTAGGAAACAATATTTGTTCGTGAATTTTGAATATTTTCTAAACGGCGCTTACAACAAGTTAAATTGATGGGCGAATGGTCCTACTGATGGAATTTGCAACCATCGAAGACACCTCGTTAATCAAGTCCGCCAAGCACTTGTTCACTCCGGCAGAATTTATATATTGGAACTAATTGGAATTCGATCGAAAATCGAAATCGCCGCCGGCTCCACATACTACGAGGGAGACAAGCCGCAGAATCTATTAAACCTCAAAAATACGTCTATTGCATAGCCAGAAGTCTTAACAATATCCAATAACATTTTAAATCTAAGCCAAATCATCCAACCATTTAAACATAAAATTTCCCCTATAGTGGCAAATAGGTTAAATCTATTTTCCCTTATTATATTTCGCTGGTTGGTGTCTCTATTGCAGAAAGCAAGAAAACGCTCAAATTCTAAATTTATTGAAATCTGTACAATCAAGACGCTTAAAAATACTCAATTGCCAGAACCAACCCGCGACCGTGCACTGTCCATCTATTGCAGTAACAACAGCCAAAACGTGTACAGCAAGAACGTTGTTATTTAGTCAAGTAATAACCTTTGGTCCAGTTAAAATTAAATGTTTGTATGATAATTTTATAGTGCTTTAACCCTTTCATAAGGCTTTGCCTAAATACAATATTAATAAAACGTTTAAGATAATATATTAAAATGACATAGAAAAGTTTGCAAGTGAGCAAGACGTAAAGAAATCATAAAAAAGACAGTTTACAAGTGTTATAATATACAACTCCAAACTTCGGCAGCTACTTGTTTCCCTCCTACCACGTTTTGTTAAGATTATGGCCAAGTAGAGGGAAACCGATGACCACGATACATCAACTGGTGAAATATTAATCATATTTAATGTTATTAAACATAGAGCCTAAAACTTTAATTAACAAAAATTTCAGAGTAATTCACCACATCACGAAACCCGTATTGGAAAGGCCTTTGCAATCAACTTCATGGTGTCGGTAAGTATAACTATTTAAAAAAAAATGTATAACTATTTAAAGTAAAGCAAAGTATTTTTTTTTTTACATTTGCAACATATGGTATAAAAAGAACACTCGTTTAACTTGAATTATATAAAAGAACTAGTGGACCCGGCAATGCTTCGCTATTGCATATTAACTTGTAATATATTTCACATTTGGGTCTAGAAAGCATTTTGCAAACGGTACTTAAGCTCGACAATAAAATATTGAGTTTATTTACTTATGTAACTTATTTAAAGTAACTCCTTAACATTAAAGTTAACCTATTAAGTTTTATTGTTGTAAATGCTAATAAAAAGTTCATCAGCAAAGTCACTATAGAGCACTATAGAACCGGCATGTAGATTAAGTTTTTTCTGTATGTAGGGCGAAAAACCACTTCTTCCACAAATCGGAAACATACATTTCTCTAAAGATCAAAATTATTTATCTTGATCCGTAGTAGCGTGAACCATCTGTGCACTAACTATCTTTTTGATCATAAAAAAACATTTTTGTTATGCCTATTGACCGCAAATGAAAATTCCGTTTAAAGCTTCATGCCTTTAGCCATAAAAACTTCTTTTGTCATGTCTTCTTCTCACACGGATCAAAAATAATCCGGAATACTATTTTTGTATTGAACTCGTATTACCATTTTTTGAGATAGTTCGGTCACCAACGTTTGGCTTAATAAAGTGATGGTCTCACGCGCTGTATGGCATGTTACACCGTCGTGTTGGAACCATTTCTCCTTTAAATAATGTGCAATGACATGATAAATAAAAAAATCAATTGATCTTCCACTGGCTCTAGTTCTTCTACCAGTTGGATTTTATATGAATGTAGGCCAAGATCTTTCCCCAGCATTTGCAGAGACTGAGTTGCTGAGAAGGACGTCGGTTCGATAAATTCGAGTCCCCTGTCTCACTAACGTCTACAGCGTCTATGGCTTCTATTAGCTGCTCAGATGGATCATTATATGCACCCTCAACTTCACAAAGGGTTCCATAAGTTTGGCGAACAGAACGCGCATTTTGAAAATAAATTTGCAAGATTTGTAAACGTTGTTCTTGTTTAGTTTTTACATGGTGATTTTGCAAAGTATTCTAAAAGAAGGCCTATCACACTTCATTAGTATGACAGCTAGATTTACACGTATACCTATCAGAAGTTCTATGCGTCAAGAAAAATACCCCATGCGTAGGTTATTTTCAATTGTTTGCTAATGTTACCTCTGATATACTATACAAATTTAACCATAGTAGTATAACTACAATGAATATTGCTAATTTTTTTTTTCTATCTATGTATATGATTTATTACCGATTGGCTCTACTGAAAAGTAATTGAAAAATACATACCTGTAAAGTAAATTATAAAAAATTCACTATTTTAGTCTGCGCATCCTACACTGCCTGGTGTACGGACCATTATTTGATACAGTTAAAAAGTTAAGTATTGAAGTGCGTGGGCAGCGCCTCGGCACTTTTAACTTATTTTGTTCGAAATAGCCTGATCATTAGGGGCGAATCAATTAGTTCGCGTCAAAAAAAAAACGTGTTAACCGTATATCAGTATTGGAATGTACGAAGAATTCTTAGAAAATTTCACTTAGAAACTATATGTCTAAAATCAATTCCTAGTACGCGCTGAGAAGCATGAAGATTTCAGATAGAGATATTTTTTTTAGCAATGAGCAAATATTCTGAAAAATGATTTTTAAAAATTTAATTTCTGTATGCCAACTCTCAGAGGCCATAACTTTTTAACCAATACTTAGATTTGCTTCTGTAATACCTCATTTAGTTTGTTGGGAAGTCAGTTTTACGCAGAAGGTCTCAAAAAATATATATCTGAAGTTTTCGGTTTGTGCTCATTAAAAAACAAAAAAAAATCTCTATCTGAAATCTTCATGCTTCCCAACGCGAGCTAGGAATTGATTTTAGAAACAAAGTTCATTGGTGAAATTTTCTTAAAATTCATCGTAGATTAGGATTTTGGTTACGATTTTTGCGAATAAAAAAATTGGCCCACCTTACTGTTCATATCTCTAGGCGAACAGCAATATACTGTGGAATTTTGACTGTTTGTTTTAAAAAGGGTGTGGAACAGCTCATTTCCATTCTTACTGTATTCCATACTGCAACAACAACATATGTAATAAATCTCATCTTCATACCTCTGATAGTTCATGAGATATAGTCCTTTTAATTTTCACGTTGTATGGGCGGTGCCACGCCCCTTTATCCAATCACAACCAAATATAGCCACTGACAATCAACAGGTCAACAGTACTACTTTCTAAAATTTTTGTATCAATAGTCTTTGGAAAAACCGTCAGAGCGATTTTTTAAAAGGGGCGTGGCACCCCCACTTTCTCCCTGGATGTAATTAATACTGCTCCAACAACATATACACCAAATATCATCTTCATACCTCTGATAGTTCATAAGATATAGTTCTATCGATTTTCATGTTGTATGTTGTATCCAATCACATCCAAATATAGCCTGGGACTATCAACAGGTCAACAGTACCACTTGGTAAAATTTTCGTATCAATCGATATATTAGAAAAGCGATTTTTGAAAAGAGGGCGTGGCACCGCCCACTTCCATCTAGCTGAAATTAATACTGCTCCAACAAAATATATACCAAATCTCATCTTCATACCTCTGATACTTCATAAGATATAGCCCTATCGATTTTCAAGTTGTATGGGCGGTGCCACGCCCCTTTATCCAATTACAACCAAATGTAGTCAGGAACTATCTACAGGTCAACAGTACCACTTGGTAAAATTTTCGTATCAATCGGTCTATTAGAAAAGCCGTCTGAGCGATATTTGAAAAAAGGGGCGTGGCACCGCCCACTTCCATCCTGGCTGTAATTTATACTGCTCCAACAACATATATACCAAATATCATCTCCATACCTCTGATAGTTCATGAAATATAGCCTTTCTAATTTTCAAGTTGTACGGGCGGTGCCACGCCCCTTTATCCAATTACAACCAAATGTAGTCAGGAACTATCTACAGGTCAACAGTACCTCATGGTCAAATTTTTGTATCAATCGATCTATTAGAAAAGCCGTTAGAGCGATTTTTGAAAAGGGGGCGGGGCACCGCCCACTTCCATCCTGGCTGTAATTTATACTGCTCCAACAACATATATACCAAATCTCATCTTCATACCTCTGATAGTTCATGAAATATAGCCTTTTTCATTTTCAAGTTGTATGGGCGGTGCCACGCCCCTTTATCCAATTACAACCAAATGTAGTCAGGAACTATCTACAGGTCAACAGTACCTCATGGTAAAATTTTTGTATCATTCGGTCTAAAATAAAAGGCGTCTGAGCGATATTTGAAAAAAGGGGCGTGGCGCCGCCCATTTTTTGAAAAAATAAAACCTTTTAAACCATCCGGAAGCTTTAGCGAACAAAACAAAAAAAAAATTTTGAAAATCGGTCCAGCCGTTTTTGAGTTTTAGCGAGACAACTGCACATCGATTCATTTTTATATATAAGAAGATATCTTTAAATGTTTCATTTCTGACAAAATTACGTGCCACCCTATACTACTCATTGACATAATGATCCTTAGATAATTAGTGAAAGAAGAAGAGAGACAAAACAGTGGTTAGACAAAACACACAAAACGATGAGCGAAATGATCACCCACCGGTCAAACATACATTGTATGTATTTATGTTGAAATGTTACATGATCGTAATTATGAATAATCACTCACTCACGATTACTCTCGCTCTAATATTTATACCATCACCCGTAGGGATGAAGGTATATATCATTTGATACGACCCAAAAGTGTAACACATAGAAGGAGTCACTTTAGACCCTAGGTTTCTTTGAACCAAATTCGATTCATGACTTTTTAAGTCGTTTGAGCCATGTCCGTCTGTCTGTCTGTCCGGTGGCTGTCCGGCTGGTTCGCACGATAACTTTCGAAAGACGCAACCAAATGTTTTGAAATTTTGCACGAGTTATTATTTTCTCAAAACTACTTACGGTATTGCAAATGGGCTACATGGCCCCGCCCCTTCTGGTACCTCCCATACAAATACATCATTCCGCCCACTTTAGAAATCGAGTAATAATATCAATACACCCTACGGGATCGTCCCCAAATTCTGTATTTAGTAAAGCTATAACAGGATAAAGTTTTGGAAAAGCCTAGCCACGCCCCTTCTGGTACCTCCCATACAAATCTACCTTTCCGCCCACTATAGAGATGAAGAAATAATATCAATAAATTGAACGTGATCGTACCCAAATTCTATTTTGAGTAAAGCTATAACAAGATAAAGTTTTAGAGAAAAAAATTGGAAGTCTATTCACGCCCCATCTGGTACCTCCCATACACATCTGGTACCGCCCACTTTAGAAATCGATTAATATTATTAAAAGACCTAACGCGATCGTGCCCAAATTCTGTATTTGGTAAAGTTTAAGCAGGATAAAGTTTTGGAGAAACCAGTACAGAAATTTCAGTCAGTTAAACTGACTGATAAATACCATCACCCAATATAATATATTGTTTAAGTCTTGAGTTATTGAAAATAATCGATTTGTAATTAAAACCAGTTAGAAAATTTCAGTCGGGCAACCCGACTTACATTTACCCTTACCCTCAGTAAAACAAATAATTTTCTATTTTATTGATATTATTACTCGATTTCGAAATTGGGCGGAGTGGTACATTTATATGGGAGGTACGTGAAGGGGTGTGTTTAGGCTCCAGATTTATTCTCCATAACTTTATCCTGTTATAGCTTTACTAAATACAGAATTTGCGGACGATTGCGTTGGGTGTACTGATATTATTACTACATCCCAAAAGTGGGCGGAAAGGTACATTTGTATGGGAGGTACCATAAGGGGCGTGTCTAGACTTCCAATTTTTTCTCCAAAACTTTGTCCTGTTATAATATAACAAAATACAGAATTTGGGCACGATCGTGTCGAGTGTATTGATATTATTACCCTATTTCTAAAGTGGGCGGAGTGGTACATTTGTATGGGAGGTACCAGAAGGGGCGTGTCTAGACTTCCAGATTTTTTCTCCAAAACTTTATCCTGCTTAAACTTTACCAAATACAGAATTTGGGCACGATCGCGTTAGGTCTTTTAATAATATTAATCGATTTCTAAAGTGGGCGGTACCAGATGTGTATGGAAGGTACCAGATGGGGCGTGAATAGACTTCCAATTTTTTCTCTAAAACTTTATCTTGTTATAGCTTTACTCAAAATAGAATTTGGGTACGATCACGTTTAATTTATTGATATTATTTCTCCATCTCTATAGTGGGCGGAAAGGTAGATTTGTATGGGAGGTACCAGAAGGGGCGTGGCTAGGCTTTTGAATTTTTTTCCAAAACTTTATCCTGTTATAGCTTTACTAAATACAGAATTTGGGGACGATCCCGTAGGGTGTATTGATATTATTACTCGATTTCTAAAGTGGGCGGAATGATGTATTTGTATGGGAGGTACCAGAAGGGGCGGGGCCATGTAGCCCATTTTCAATACCGTAAGTAGTTTTGAGAAAATAATAACTCGTGCAAAATTTCAAAACATTTGGTTGCGTCTTTCGAAAGTTATCGTGCGAACCAGCCGGACAGCCACCCGACAGACAGACAGACAGACAGACAGACAGACAGACAGACAGACAGACAGACAGACAGACAGACAGACAGACAGACAGACAGACGGACATGGCTCAAACGACTTAAAAAGTCATGAATCGAATTTGGTTCAAAGAAACCTAGGGTCTAAAGTGACTCCTTCTATGTGTTACACTTTTGGGTCGTATCAAATGATATATACCTTCATCCCTACGGGTGATGGTATAAAAATCTGGAAGTCTAGACACGCCCCTTCTGGTACCTCCCATATAAATGTACCACTCCGCCCACTTTAGAAATAGGGTAATAATATCAATACACTCGACACGATCGTGCCCAAATTCTGTATTTTGTTATATTATAACAGGACAAAGTTTTGGAGAAAAAATTGGAAGTCTAGACACGCCCCTTATGGTACCTCCCATACAAATGTACCTTTCCGCCCACTTTTGGGATGTAGTAATAATATCAGTACACCCAACGCAATCGTGCGCAAATTCTGTATTTAGTAAAGCTATAACAGGATAAAGTTATGGAGAATAAATCTGGAGCCTAAACACACCCCTTCACGTACCTCCCATATAAATGTGTCACTCCGCCCAATTTCGAAATCGAGTAATAATATCAATAAAATAGAAAATTATTTGTTTTACTGAGGGTAAGGGTAAATGTAAGTCGGGTTGCCCGACTGAAACTTTCTAACTGGTTTTAATTACAAATCGATTATTTTCAATAACTCAAGACTTAAACAATATATTATATTGGGTGATGGTATTTATCAGTCAGTTTAACTGACTGAAATTTCTGTACTAGTTTTTTTGTTTGTTTTGAGTGCAATCCACTTAATTACCATTGACAACTAAATAATAATTAAGTTAATGCTGATTTGCGTAATAGAATAATTTGATTGTTTTTGGTACGGATATCCCCGCAAACTATTTGGAATCTAGTTAGGTTCTTGGATTTCTTTACGTATTGATTTCACATTTAATCTTCATTTTGTAAAATCACAAATATTTTAAGTTAATTCTTGGATATGAAAGCAGTTATTTTTTTTGTTTGAATTGAATGAATTTAATAAACTGTCATCAGAAGAAATGACTTGCTAAAAGAATTGGTAAAGTGTTTTCGTGGAGAATGTTGATGATGATTTAGGTAGTGTTGAAGTGATGTTAGGGGTTCCACAAAAATTTGCATCATCGGTACTGGAACAATAGGTTTGGGAGGGAATAAAGATGACTTCTCTCAGAACATCAGGAGAGTATTTTACCATCACTTGACATATTCGATACTTTTTCCTCATTTTCGTTTATTATTAATCTAAAGGGGCATTTGTTTGCACGATTAATAACATTAACTATGTCCAATCCAGATACGATATAAAGTGAATAGGGAGTCTATATATTATTAGTGTGATGTTAAACAGTGTAGCCTTCAGAAAGGACACGAATCCCCCCACCCGACTGATTAGCTAGTTATTAATGGCTCCCGCAGTCCTACTCCTAGAAGCTATCGTACAATGAATTGGGTGTATTATACATGCAGTTCTATAAACTAAAGCAGCCTAGAAAGTTGCTCCTAAACACTAGACGGTGTTCGTTACAGTCGATACACGAGGACATAATCTTGTTATGATAATTCAGTGTTGTGCCCCAACAGAGGATGCTGCAGATAATAATAAGGAGGAATTCTACGCATAAGTAACATCCACGCTCAACGAAATTCGGAGAGAAGATATCATAATACGATGATAGGAAGAGACAATACCAGCATCCGCGGTACCATTGAAACTCAAGGTTGTGGAGTTAGAAATAACAACGGTGAGCGGGTGGCTCCATCTTCCAGCACAATGAGATACAAATATACGTGGACATCACCGAACGCAACACATGCAATTAGATCGATAATATATGCGTGAGCAGAAGATGTAGAAGCTCCCTATCGGATGTAAGAAACAGAACAGGAGCTGACATCGGTAGTGACCATGAGTTCATCACCGGCAAAATCAAGAACAAGATGAAGCTACCGAAGACGACAGAAACACTGCACAAAATAACTAACGAATATCATGCAACCCTCCCAGCCTAAATGAGATAAATAGCCCATTGAAAAATTAAGAAGTAATAAGGCAGCAGGCTAAGATGGAATACCACCCGAAATTCTACAGGCTGCCATTGAAACCACAGCTGAACTTCTACAGCCTCACATCACATCAGTATTGGAGGAAGAGGAAGACCTTCAAGTTGGAGAAAGGGCATCATTGTAAAGTTACCGAAAAGTGGCGTTTTGAAGGATTGCAACGACTGGAGAGGAATTATTCTAATGAACACCATATACAAGATACTAGCAGTCGTAATTCAGGGAAAGGATTTGTAATATGCGGATGATATTTGTCTACTACCGCTAAATTCACCAACATGCAAACGAAACTGGAAGCCCGTAATGTTGAACTTGAGATAAAAATCAAGAAAACCAATGTCATGACAATAAACAATTTTCGAACGGAAAACATCATGCTTCAACGCCAACTAGTCGAATACGTAGATAGTTTCTATTATCTGGCAGTATAGTGACAACAAATGGCAGCGCAGAAACAGGCTCAACGAAGCGAGAGCGGCATTCGGACAATTGCAATCAGTATGGAAAACCTCACAAATATCTAGAAAAACCGAGCGCAGAATAATGTTGTATGGAAGAGAAACTTGGCTAGTTTAAAACACAATCACTCCAAAAACTACAGTTATTTATAAACAAGTGACTCAGTCATATGCAGATGGCCCAAAACCATTAACATCCATTCCAGAGATCTGGAATTTAAGCAACGAGGAACCCATCATCATCATTAAGTGGCCCATTACAACTTACAAACATGGTTTATCAGTTTGAGGCCTGAAGTACTAAAGAATTCCACACGCTTCGGTCTTGTGCGTGTGTTCTCCAGTTAGTCCTACCAGATGATGGCACATCGCCTATCACTTGGTCCTTCCAACGGAGTTTGGGTCTCCCTGCTCTGCGCCGTCCTTCAGGTTCGCCTTCAAACACCTTTCTCGCTGGAGCATTTACATCCATCCTGGCAACATGACCCAGCCATCGTAGTCGTTGCATTCTGACTCTTTTAGCTACGTCGATGTCGTGGTAAAGCTTATACAGCTCATGGTTCATCCGATGGCGAAACTCGCCGTCGACACAGATAGGTCCATAAATTTTTCGGAGTACTTTCCTCTCGAATACTCCCAGGTTTTGTATGTCCGTTGTCGTAAGCACCCATGATTCGGCAGCATACAAAAGAACGGGTAAGATTAGCACCTGGTAAAGCTGTTTCTTAGTATTCCGAGATAAGGTGGTATTACTAAAGTGCTGCCGAAGTCCGTAAAAACATCTATTGGCTAGCACTATTCTCCGCTTAATTTCTTGGCTGACATTATTTTTCTTATTGACGGAAGATCCGAGGTAGGTAAACTCATCAACTACCTCAAAACAATAATCTTCAACGTTGACGCTGCGTCCCCATCGAGAGGACTCTTTGTTCGTCGAAATCATTATTTTTGTCTTGTCCTCGTTGACCGCTAAACCCATTTTTGCCGACTCCTTTTCTAGGGATGAGAAGACTGCAGTAACGTCCCGCAGATTTCGGCCAATGATATCTATATCATCGGCGTAGGCTAGTGGCATGTGGCTTTTGTGGAATATGGTGCCAGACATGTTGACACCAGCCTTTCTCATCACCTTCTCCATAACTATATTAAATAGTGTACAGGACAGGCTATCGCCCTGCCTGAGACCTCTTTCCGTGTTGAATGGTTCAGACTGATCTTTACCAATCTTAATCGAGGATTTGGTGTTTTCTAGGGTACATCTGCAAAGTCGGATTAGCTTTGCAGGAATACCAAACTCAGACATAGCCTCATAAAGCCTATTCCTTATCGGAGAGTCGAAGGCAGCTTTGTAGTCGACAAAGAGGTGGTAGGTGTCGATCTGCTTTTCATGGGTTTTTTCCAGGATTTGTCGTAACGTGAATATTTGATCCGTCGTAGATTTGCCAGGTCTAAAGCCGCACTGATATGGTCCAATTAGTTTTTCTACAATTGGCTTTAGACGTTCACACAATACGCTTGAAAGGACCTTGTACGCAATTGGTAATAGGCTTATTCCACGATAGTTCTTACATTCACTACGATCTCCTTTCTTGTATATGGGACATAACAGACTGAGACTCCAATCCCCGGGCATGCTCTCCTCTTGCCAGATGTTCTCCATGAGCTGATGCATGCTTCTAATCAGCTCCTCCCCGCCAGCCTTAAACAATTCAGCAGGGAGACCATCGGCTCCAGCAGCTTTGTTGTTTTTAAGGCGGGAGATGGCCATACGTATCTCGCTCTGGCTCGGAGGTGGACAGTTAATACCATCGTCATGGATTGGAGCGGGGTCTTCTGGAGTGGTGTCAGTATCCAGTAAATTTCTAAAGTGATCTCTCCATATCTTCAGAACGTTATCCGGATCCGTCACTAGCTGACCATCGCTGTCCTTGCAGGAGGGCAACCCTGTTCCACGCATTCTAGCTTTAACTCTCTTGTAGAATTTTCGGGCTTCCCCTCTACTTCGGAGCAACTCAGTGCACTCATCCTGCCTCTTCTTCAGCTCCTTCTTTTTTCTTGTAAAAAGACGAGTTGCCTCTCGTCTCTTCTCCCTGTGCCGTTCACGAACAGCTCGCGTTGCCATTGGCTGCAGTTTTGACCTGTATGCAGCATCTGATGCCATTGTTCGACGTTTCGGTGTGCAGACTGAATTTTCCGATTGTAGGCTCAAATGCGGTCTCCCTGCCTATTTTAGCATTAAAATTGCCTAGTACAATTTTGATGTCATGGCTGGGGCTACGGTCATATACATTTTCTAGGCTCTCGTAGAACTCGTCTTTGTCCTCATCGCTTTTCTCTTCTGTCGGAGCATGGGCACATATAAGTGTTATGTGGAAAAACTTAGTTTTGACTCTTATGGTGGCTATACGTTCACACACCGGGTTGAACCTTGAGACTAGGTGTCGCAGTCTCTTGCCAACCACAAATCCACAACCAAACTCGTGCTTGTCCGCATGGCCCCTATAGTAGATGTCGCACGTCTTCTTGCGCGAGCACCCGTGTCCCGTCCAACGGATTTCCTGTAAAGCGGTTATGTCAGCCTTGTATTTTTCGAGGACTTCCGCCAGTTGGATGGAGGCACCTGGTCTATACAGTGTTCTAACATTCCAGGTGCATATCCTCAAATCATGGTCCTTAATTCGTTTGCGGTGGTCGTCAATATTTTGGGGGGTCCGTTTTATTCTTATTTTACTTCTTTTCATTGCAATCGGTTATACGTCAGTGGCGGGTTGCAAGCCCAGCGCACCACGTCGCAGTTTTCTCCTCCTGCCAGGATTTTATTGCAGCCGCCCATTCTGGGTCAGACGCTGACCAGGGTACCGCTCACTCTGAGCTGACGTGCCTGGGTTTTAGGTTTCGCCCCTCACAGTTAGCCGTGCTCTGACGGGTGTCAGAAGCACGTTTCCAGGCGTCACCACGTGGAGGTACTCCGTTCGCAGTAGTACCACGAATACGGAGCTCTGTGAGTAGACTTGAAGTGCAATTGGCAAGGATCACTCTGGGTTTGCCAAGTTAAACCGATCAGAAGCTTTGCCTTGCATCACACTCCCGACGCCCGACGAGGAACCCATACTAAAGCAAATTATATGCAAAAAAGGGAGGTGGATCGGCCATACGAACAGATAAAAGCTGAGAGTGGAATCCTCAAGGCTCAAGAAGCCGTGGTCGACCCAAGAATACTTGGAGGCGAACGATACTTTGAGAGCTGGGACAATGCAATATTACATGGGAAGACGGTAAAATAAGCAAATCGAGTAAGATGAATATGCTTTGTGGAAGCCATATACTTCCTAGAGGTGTAATGGAATTGTCTTGTAACAGAACCTATCCCCCCGGAAACTTATACAGCTGTCACACCCCATCTGGTACCCCCATACAAATGACTGAATTCGCCCACATAGTTAAACACATATCTATGTGAAAGTAAACCGAATTCAGTCATATTTTGCGTGAGATATTCGCTTATGAATGTTTGACTCAGAAATTAGTATGGACTATAAAGGCCGACCTATTCGGGTACCTCTCATACAAATTTAACTTTTTAAAAAAAAAAAAAAAATTATTTTACTCCCAAAATTTCACTTCCAATCGTACAACTGTAGGATATATAAATTTGGTTAGTTTAATTATATTGTAATAGTAGACAAACGGCACCGTGCAATAAAGCCATATGGCCTTATTTCCCATTCGATTGGGGGGTACGCACCCACCGCATACACCGTAGTTTGTTAGTTACTTAGAAAGTCTTTTTTATGGGGGGGGTGGGTATCCGCCCACCCAAACTTCATCAACTTCATCAAGCTTTTCATTACTTTTAGTGGCATTTTTCATGGTATGACATAAAATAGTATATTAACTTTTTTACATTTGTTGGAGAATTTAATACTGTTACCTATTCTTCAGTTTGCAACATGTCTACAAACCTCTGGTCTTATGACCAAAAGTTCTATATCCCACATTTTATGCAGGCAAATCTATATATATAACCAGTACAGAAATTTCAGTCAGTTAAACTGACTGATAAATACCATCACCCAATATAATATATTGTTTAAGTCTTGAGTTATTGAAAATAATCGATTTGTAATTAAAACCAGTTAGAAAGTTTCAGTCGGGCAACCCGACTTACATTTACCCTTACCCTCAGTAAAACAAATAATTTTCTATTTTATTGATATTATTACTCGATTTCGAAATTGGGCGGAGTGGTACATTTATATGGGAGGTACGTGAAGGGGTGTGTTTAGGCTCCAGATTTATTCTCCATAACTTTATCCTGTTATAGGTTTACTAAATACAGAATTTGCGCACGATTGCGTTGGGTGTACTGATATTATTACTACATCCCAAAAGTGGGCGGAAAGGTACATTTGTATGGGAGGTACCATAAGGGGCGTGTCTAGACTTCCAATTTTTTCTCCAAAACTTTGTCCTGTTATAATATAACAAAATACAGAATTTGGGCACGATCGCGTCGAGTGTATTGATATTATTACCCTATTTCTAAAGTGGGAGGAGTGGTACATTTGTATGGGAGGTACCAGAAGGGGCGTGTCTAGACTTCCAGATTTTTTCTCCAAAACTTTATCCTGCTTAAACTTTACCAAATACAGAATTTGGGCACGATCGCGTTAGGTCTTTTAATAATATTAATCGATTTCTAAAGTGGGCGGTACCAGATGTGTATGGGAGGTACCAGATGGGGCGTGAATAGACTTCCAATTTTTTTCTCTAAAACTTTATCTTGTTATAGCTTTACTCAAAATAGAATTTGGGTACGATCACGTTTAATTTATTGATATTATTTCTCCATCTCTATAGTGGGCGGAAAGGTAGATTTGTATGGGAGGTACCAGAAGGGGCGTGGCTAGGCTTTCAAAATTTTTTCCAAAACTTTATCCTGTTATAGCTTTACTAAATACAGAATTTGGGGACGATCCCCTAGGGTGTATTGATATTATTACTCGATTTCTAAAGTGGGCGGAATGATGTATTTGTATGGGAGGTACCAGAAGGGGCGGGGCCATGTAGCCCATTTGCAATACCGTAAGTAGTTTTGAGAAAATAATAACTCGTGCAAAATTTCAAAACATTTGGTTGCGTCTATCGAAAGTTATCGTGCGAACCAGCCGGACAGCCACCCGACAGACAGACAGACAGACAGACAGACAGACAGACAGACAGACAGACAGACGGACATGGCTCAAACGACTTAAAAAGTCATGAATCGAATTTGGTTCAAAGAAACCTAGGGTCTAAAGTGACTCCTTCTATGTGTTACACTTTTGGGTCGTATCAAATGATATATACCTTCATCCCTACGGGTGATGGTATAAAAATGGTGGCAAAAATGTATAGTAATTCATCAATTGAGAACGGCTGGGCCGATTTTGCTCAAACTTTTTTTTAAGTTGTTCGTTATTGGCAGGAGCAGGTTTATGTGAAAGAAAATTTTGGGAAAATCTTCCGGAAAAGTCGGAAAATTGAAAAAATCGATAATTGCCTTTCTGTATGGAATTTTGTGTGCAATTGTTACAGAATGTTTTTTCGAGTAGAAAAATGGAAAGTTTTTGTTGAAAAATGCGGAAAATTCCGAAAAAATTCAAAAAGTTTGAATTTTTTGTTCGACGAAATTTTGCATATTATCGTATGATTTGATAATTTTGGACGATGTAACAGTGAACAATTTTGGATAATTATTCCGAAATGACATTCCGAATGAAAACATAGAAAAATTCTCGGTGAAAAACTCGGAAAATTCCGGAAAAACTCGAAAAATTTTGATTTTTTTCAGAAACATTTTGCATCGCAAATTGAGTTTTTGTATAACTTTTTGTGTGCAATTGTTCCGTAGTGGCTTTTCGGTTGAAAAAACAGAAAATTTTGGTTGGAAAATTCTTGAAATAACTCGAAAATTTTGAATTTTTTCATCGAAATTTTTCATTGTATCGCTTGATTTCATGATTTTAGACGACGTAAAGGTGGAAAATTCGTTGTGCTGCTTGGAAAAATTCGGTTTATTGTGAAACCTATATGTATAAAAACGGTGCAAACAGTGTGTAGTAATTCATCAAGGGAGGACGGCTGGCCCATTTTGTTTTCAATTTTTATTCAATTGTTCGTAAGTGGTATAAGGGTTTTATGCAAGATAATATTGGGAAAATCCTTTCAAAAAGTCGGGAAAGTGGAAAAATCGAAAATTGGTTTTTTGTATGGAATTTTGTGTGCAGTTGTTACGGAATGGCTTTTCGAATGGAAAAATAGAAAATTCTTAGGGAAAACTCGGAAAATTCCGGAAAAGTCCAAAAAATGTGTTTTTTTTATTGAAAAAATTTTGCAATTTTCGCATGATTTGATGGTTTTGAACGATGTCTAGGTGGAAAATTTTCGGTTAAATGTTGGTTGGTAACGAGAAAAATAATATTTAAATAATAAATCTGTCGAACCCGACATTGGGAGTGCCAGCGTCAAATCGTTCGATGCAAAATGCATTCGATAACGAATTTTAACGGGACCAAGACGATTATCTGGATGAGCTGATCGGAAGAGTTCGAACTAATGTGCCGCTGTTAAATACCGAGTACAAGAACGTGTACGATTAACGATGAAACTGGAGGCACTTACTTTCTTGATGCTCCGAGTGGGACACCTAAGACATTTTTTGTTGATTCCGGCAACAATTTGGTCAAGATCTCAAATAACGTTAGCCGCTGCATCCTCTGGCATACCTGTAACATTGTTGTAAAGCATTCGAACTGCAAATTCCATTTTAAAACTGTCGATGAATCTTCTCACGGTTGAAAAGTCAAAGTATACAATGACCAAGAATTTCGCAACGGCGAAGTAGAGCGGAAATGCCAAATCAACATATCGGATGAATGCTCGATAACGACTAAATGAGCTTTGGAAGTAGTTGACCGAACGATAAAGGATTTACGATTTACTAAAACCATGCTTGAAAACGTCAAGAAGTTGTAATTGACCAAAAATTCTGCTGAATTCCCGAAACATCTGCCAGCGCTTGGCAATGGCCAAATTCGGGTTGATGTTTCGACTGAATTGATATCGTTCCCAGCAAATTTTTGCCCGTTCACATCGTTGGAAATGTAACTCATGACATTGCACAAAATTATAAAAATCTCGATTGGATTAATTTACGGGTAGTATGTTACTAGCAGAGAAGAATAAATACATTAATAGCTACAATTTCAAATTAGAAAGTTAAATCGCTTGAGAACTGCATTAGTACAAATCTTTTTACAGCGTGACCGTAAAGGATGAAGCGACCAACAATCCGACCGAATTTTCCACTTGCTTAATATGCCGCATAATTTACAGATAAAGGTGGCATCGATCATAATCATATTGCGGAATGTGAATCAACCGAAATTGTGCAATGGTACGCGGTTGTCCGTCAAGAATCTGATAAAAAATGTGATTTCAGACGATCATAAAGAACAAATTCAAAGAAGAGGAAGTCCTCATCTTACGAATTAGATAATTCCAACTGATCATCCATTCCAATTCCCCGACAACAATCAATAAATCGCAAGGCCAATCATTAGAAGTATATGAGATTAATCTCGAATTTCCAATGTTCAACTGCCTTTTTGAGTTTTGGAGAATCGCCTGTTTGTTTTTGAGGCGGAAAACTAATCGAATAACATTGTTTATCAAACATTCTCTACTGAGTTTATCTAAAGGCATAAAATTGGGGCGAGACGAAGTTCGCCGGGTCCGCTAGTAATGATATATAAGTCATATCATCTGACTGAAATTTCTGTATTGTTTTTATGTTAAGAACCATATACTGATCTATTTGTGAGCACCACCAATAAACATTTGTGCGGAACTCGCTTACAACCTACGCATTATGTCCCACAGTTCAAACCAACGAGTGCCGACAAAACAAGGTGAAATGTTGCAGACGATAAACAGGTAAGTCTTAAAGTAACATATTTACAATTATAACTCATCAATGATACATTTGTGTATTGCCGAAAAATGTACTGAGAACACATTTTGCTCCTTTGGACATATGGACTGACTGTCCACATCCACACATCTTTCAGGAAGATATGAAATTTAATTTGTTGCTGCAACATCGTTTATCAGCGTATCCCAGTGCTTCGTTGTTTGGTGGTCACAAAGTATCCCACAAATATGAAATGATTCGATGTCATGTGACATTATATCACATTATTACTTATGAGGGAAAATTCAATTTATTTCTTTATGTGATTTCTTATGACAGATTTGTGTTGTTTTCGTTTTCTTTTTGTCTTACCCTTTGTTGATACTTAAATACAGACATAATCCTTTATGTCTTTAAAGGGTGGTTATATGAAATATATATGGAAAATTTGTTATTGAGAATGGACTCTACTACGAAACTACTTTGGACAATATTCA
Organism: Muscina levida; assembly: GCA_964034835.1. Lineage (NCBI taxonomy): Eukaryota > Metazoa > Arthropoda > Insecta > Diptera > Muscidae > Muscina > Muscina levida. The sequence goes on from OZ035882.1 coordinate 98,004,642, forward strand.
TATCATAGGATATGTGGTGTATTGAAGTAATGACCGATAGTGAATAAGTATGAAAAGGATAATTTATGTTCCCTACTAGAAATGGGGTGTCAATTGTGTAAAAGTATCTGTTCTGGGTTTGGTGGGAATGTGTCACCAAACTGGTTCTAAAGTGTTAAAGAAAAGGTAATTTGACTCATGTATAGTATCCCAAGAAATTATTTAAATTAAGATGAGGCCCTTCAAGACACATCACAACGATTCAGTCAGGTGTCATTTGACACTTTAGCAGCCAACTGCATACAAAACGTATGGGTTTCTTACATACAACAGTTCTGGAAGTAGGACCGGTTCATTCACCCTAGGTAATCAGTTTCGTGGCTGGTGCTGCACCAGTTCATTTTCTCGCAGGGTTACCTTTATTCGGATGCTAATCACTAAACATAACTAGTGTTAGTTAATCATTGGACATGTTGTCAGTACACAGAAAGTAGAATAGTAATGTATACCCAGAAGAAATTTAAAAAATCTTATTTTCAATGTAAATAATGTTATTTTAACGATTTTAAGTAGTCGCGTCAGACTTAGTTTAATTTTAAAAATATTTGACAAATTAACTACTTTCCTGTGAATAATGTTAGTCACTCTTTTCCACTTTCCACAATATCGAGTTCAATATCCCATTATTGAAGACCATATCATACATTTCCTTAACAAAACCATATTTATTTTACCCCAAAAAAATGGAAAACGAAGAAATAAACTCTGCTATAACCTACCCCATAAGCCGTTCATCATCCACAAGCAGAAATATCCTCATCATAACTTCAAAGGAAATATAGTTTCCCTCTTCGAGTAGTCTATAAATGCAACTGTATTGAATGTTATTACTGCTGCAACACATGCACATACATACAAAAACGAAATCCGTTTTATCGCATAAACATAATAAATATATTTATTACCCATTTTATGCGAATGATATCATTCATTCATGAGACGATATATGCACGTATACATGGATGGAACAACAATAATAAAAACAACGCCATCAACAACACCACCAACATCGCCAAGGACTACAAGTAATTTACATGTAATCGCAAATGCATAAACAAAATAGAAAAACATAGACTGCATGTAAGACAAGAAAACCCAACCTAAGACTGGCTGATAACATCCTTATTGCCTTCGAAAAAAGGATAATGCAGACATAAAAACGGATGGGAGTGAGAAAAGATTTCGTGTATGAATATCATCATAAAGTAGCATTAAGCTACTTTGCGCCATGCACACAGAGAGATATAAACTATAAGCAGTAGTGTGGAATTGTGCATAAGGATGACTATGATGTCGACTGTATGAATGTATTTCCGGATGTGGTTGTAGCTGCAGAAGACGGATGATGGTGTTTTGCATGTTTGCATTTTGTTGTTTACCAGCAATGTTTGGGAACATTCTTTTTGGAGATCACAGCATAATATGGCGAGTTTGCTTATGTTTTTGTAACACTTGGGCACAAAAAGTTATATTGTTCAGATACAAAATACATTTAGTGTTAGGAAAACAGCGATGGAAAAAAGTCTATAGTCTATATTAACTGATAGACTGTGTTATGTGTATTATTATCGTGTTATTTTAGTGCATGTTTTTCATACCAAATTAACCCAAATTTTTAACAACCAGTACAGAAATTTCAATCAGGTAACTGACTGATAAATACCATCACCTAATATAAGACATTCTTTAAGTCTTGGGAGGTAGCAGAATGGGTGTGACGAATAGTTAGGTTTTCATAACAATATAAATTAACGGACCAAATTTCATTATCCCCCAGGTGCCCTTTTGGAAGTTATGGCAGATATATTAATTTTCCAGAAATAGGTCATTTTGTTACGTGGTACCAGAAGGGGTTAACTAATATAGGCCATATTCTTTCCCGATGCAAATTTTCATAACCGTACAACTTACGGAAAATTTTAATTCAGTGTACTTACAAAAAATATATGTATGTAAGCCGATGGGGGTAAATTCGGTCATTTGTATGGAAGGTACCAGAAGGGGTGTGTCAAATGTCAGGTTTTCTGAGGTTTTGCCTCCTATCGCAATATAAATTTATCGACCAATTTTCATTACCCCCCCACTTGTCCGTTTAGAAGTTAAGGGAGAAATATTAATTTTCCAAAAATATGTCATTTTGTATGGAAGGTACCAGAAGTCGTGAACAGATATAGTCCATATTCATTCCTGAGTCCAATTTTCATAAGCACAATTTAAGTGAATTCAGTTTACTTACAAAAAAGATATGTATATAAAACTATGAGGGTCAATTCGGTCATTGGCAAATTTTCATACCGATCCGTTACGGTTTACTTTAGTTATCCTGCTGACCAGCCAGCCAGCCATACAGACGGACATAGCCCAATCGTCTTAAAAAGTCCTGAAACGAATTTGGTCTTAAGATACTTGGGGTCTAACTCGTCTCATTTAATGCGTTACACCTTTTTTCGCTTCTTGTAAGCTGATTTTGCCATTAGAGGATAATTGTCACGACTTTTCGCTTTTGAACATTTACCGTCATTAGCAGAACTTGATAGAGCTACAGCAATCTTTGAATTTTATATTTGCTTAACCACACAACACAGTGGTTTAGAAGAGGTTTCCGTAAGCCAAAATTCTATAATATTTAATATAGTTGGAATTTTAGTTTTATAAATAAAACAGTCATGAGCCGCTCAGCGGTAATAAAGTTGTTTAGATGTAAGGAAATTGTCGTATACAGAAATAACTACTACTTAGGAAGTAGGTAACATAAGTTACTGAAACTCAAAACAACGGCTCTCTTAGTGACTTTAACAGCCCCAAGAAACTAGGATCGGGCGTCATAATAAGCCACTCTCCTTAAACAAATTTTAAAGCTGCCATGCAGAAAGACGCGAATTTGTTGGTGGATTCATAGTCGGCATAAGGACATTATAATGCATTATATGAGCGCCATGACATTAATATTTTTCGAGGAGATTTTAATATCAGTCTGCACAACAACACCTCCGATAACGGATTCAGACTAGTTAGCATCGCGTCGACAAGAAACATAGTTGTGAGTGGAACAGGATTTCCGCATAAAAAAAACCAAAAGGCAACCTGGATATCCCTTGAGCAAAATTCAAGAAACAAGATTGATCACGTGGTAATTGATGGAAGGCATGTTATGTCAATCGTTATGGACGTTATGCACGTGATTAAGCACTGCTAAAAACACTCGTTATCAAATGCAAAGGCAGCTAGACATCAAAAAGCTGCATACCACCGATATAGCCGATGCCTAATCGAACCAATTCTCTCAATTATTTCGAATCAACCCCCCTACTTCTGATGTAATCGACACACAATGTCAGTATATTGGGATTTCTATCACCACTGAAGCAACGACCGTAATGTAGCGAAATGTCTAAAAAAAGGATGCTGTATACAGGGCAAAACTGCAGGCAATGGCAATGCTTGCAGTTACGGAGCGTTATAATAAGAAGAGGAGGGAGATGACACGCCTCTTTAAGTGGTAAAAGCGTTTACGGAAGAATAGAGAGAGCTAGGCTATCGAAAAGTACAGGTATAGAAGTTGTTTAGCTGTGCACTAGAGTGGCCATAGTGGAAATTTTTTTGAAAAGTTAAATTTTTCGCACTGAAAAATATGAGGTTGGGGATAAAAATAATTATGCATATTTTTTTTTTTTTTTTTTTTGATTCCGAGTACCTCCGGGTTGAGCCCAAACTTTTATTACATTACCCATTTAGGCTGAAGTGCAGAATATGGGGCGGGAGCCCGATTAAAAACCAAAAATATGCCATTGTCTTCATCTTGGCCCCCAAACATCGGAATGGTAGGTCAAAGTTGGCGCTCAGGCCCATGGGGCCCGGGGGGTCAAAAAAGGGGCCCCTTTCGGTTCTATGATAACCCCCCAGGTGCGGGTACTCAAGTGAAAGATATTTTCGAGACGAATCCAACGATGTTATTTTTAGGTTCCTACGGGTCTCCTGGACCGAGTTAGAGCCATTTCCGTGATATACCAAGAAAAAAAATTATTTTTAACTAAATTTAAAAAATTTTAAAAAAATTTTTGGGTGCGGCACTACTAAACCCAACATAGGTGTACCGTCATTTCGCCCAATGTCATTTCGCCCAAAAACAATTATGACATATCGCCCAAAACATGTCATTTCGACCAAAAACCTAACTACAACATGACATATCGTCCAAATGCTATGACAGAAGATCCAACTCAATTTTTTTGGGCGAAATGTCAGACTCATGACGACGGCACGCCCTGCTGCATACGTCGCAGTCAGTCTTGTACTCTCTCTCTCGGTGGGGGGCACGCCCTCGCCGCATACGTCGTAGTCAGACTCGCTACACTCTCTCTTTCTCTGGCATTATTAAAACACGAATGCGGTGGGGGGCACGCCCCCCTAAGGCGGGGGCAAGAGTACAAGACTGACTGCGACGTATGCAGCAGCGCGTGGCGTCGTCATGAGTCTGACATTTCGCCCAAAAAAATTGAGTTGGGTCTTCTGTCATAGCATTTGGGCGATATGTCATGTTGTAGTTAGGTTTTTGGTCGAAATGACATGTTTTGGGCGATATGTCATGGTTGTTTTTGGGCGAAATGACATTGGGCGAAATGACGGTACACCTATGTTGGGTTTAGTAGTGCCGCACCCAAAAATTTTTTTAAAATTTTTTAAATTTAGTTAAAAATAATTTTTTTTCTCGGTATATCACGGAAATGGCTCTAACTCGGTCCAGGAGACCCGTAGGAACCTAAAAATAACATCGTTGGATTCGTCTCGAAAATATCTTTCACTTGAGTACCCGCACCTGGGGGGTCATCATAGAACCGAAACGGGCCCCTTTTTTGACCCCCCGGGCCCCATGGGCCTGAGCGCCAACTTTGACCTACCATTCCGATGTTTGGGGGTCAAGATGAAGACAATGGCTTATTTTTGGTTTTTAATCGGGCTCCCGCCCCATATTCTGCACTTCAGCCTAAATGGGTAATGTAATAAAAGTTTGGGCTCAACCCGGAGGTACTCGGAATCAAAAAAAAAAAAAAATTAATATGCATAATTATTTTTATCCCCAACCTCATATTTTTCAGTGCGAAAACTTTTGAATTTCACATTTTTAATTTTTTCTATATAACGCTATGGCCAGTCTACTGTGCACCCTAGTTCTGTAATGATTTACTCCTTTTAAAATCACCCCTTTAACATTTATAACAAAGAATGAAAAAAAAGAAAAGAATGAGAGAAAGCTTTAGTTGACATTTATGTTTACTGTCAATACGATTATTACCAGCGTACCACCCGAAAGGTAATACCCCCAAATAAAACCCGAAATTTATACAAAAACTCATAATTTACTTGTGTTTTTATTTCTCCCACCGTTTGGTAAATTATTATTCTTCCCCGCCGTAACAGAGGTGAAGCCCGAAAGTTCTACCAAAAGGTAAAAAACAAAGGTTTTGGACCAGGGATCCCCATCTGTAAGGACGGAGACGAAAATCTGGTCACTGACATTTAGAGTGTGTTGCAAATATGGAGACAACACTTTCGTTCTCTGCTCGTTCCCGAAGGCAGCATGAGTGACGAAATCACGCCAATCATCGACGATGGAGTAGACTGTTCACCACCCAGCTGAAAAATAACAAAGCTGCAGGAGCCGATGGACTGCCGGCAGAGCTTTTTATAGCCGGCGGCGACAAGGTGCATGCACCAGGTCATAAACACGCTATGGCTCAAGCAATGCATGCCCGGTGATTGAAATCTGAGTGTTCTATTTCCTGTACTAATTATCGCGGTATCAGCCTTTTACCTACACAAGGTCCTGTGTAGTGTGTTATGTAAAAGACTAAAGTTCATTTTAGCGAACCTGATTGGACCTTATCAGAGTGGCTTTAGACCTGGTAATCCACGACCAACAAGATATTTACACTAAGATAAATCTAGGAGAAGACCCGAGAAATGCAGATCGGCACATACCATCTGTTTATCGACTACAAAGCTGCATTCGACAGTCCAATGCGACAGATACTGTTAGATGGTATGACAGAGTTTGGTATCCCCGCGAAGCTGTTACTACTTTTCGGGATGAAAATGACGCACGAAATCTTCACTGAAAATATTCACAAATCTAACAGAGCCATTATCTACCAAGCGGGGCTTCAGACAAGGCGATAGTTTGTCATTCTATCTCTTTAACATCATAATGGAGATGACCATGAGGACTATCTTCAGCAAAAGCCATATGCTGCTCGCGTATGCCGATGATACAGATATCATTGGCGAGGACTACGGGATGTTACTGTGGCCTTTTCGAGCATTGAGAAGCAGTCGGCAGCAGTTGTTCTGGTGATTAATGACCATGTTATTTGTTTCAACGAACAAAGAGTTTATTCGTTTGGTATGCTTCGTGAGCGTTGACAACTTTAACTTTGAAGTGTTACCTCAGCTCCGCCATAAAAAATTATTATAATGTCAGCCTGGAAATCAAGAGACGAGTATAGAACGCTAACCGATGATACTATGCGGTGATCAAGCCCACTCTCGATGAACGGAAATCCATTTCTATCAGACACTGATCCTACCTGTCTGGCTCTACGGCTCTGAATGCTGGATAATGACGCAGACTGATCAATATATTCTGGGAAATTCCGAGAGAAAAATACTTCGCAAAATATTTGGATCCATCTTCGCTTACGGTAAGTACCGAATGGATCAAGCGCGTAGAAATAAACCGAATGCGCTGGACACGTTGTCCTGTCATTCAATGTCCTGCCCAGTCAAATATTGACACTTTTGGTTCGGACACGGGCAAAATGTTTATAGATCTCCTTTTATTGATCTTTGGCCAGATTTGTCTCGCATATCCACAATTGGTACTGTTTGACTCCCTCTCTTGCATAGTTAGATAGAACGATTCTCGCAGTATTTCCTTACAAGTTGCTAAGGCATGCTAACCCCTTCTTATTCTTTTGAAACTTTTAGCGTAGTCCTCAAATATTGCAAGCTCATCAGCTCTGATGTTCCCTATAATGATCCTGTGGCCTGTCACCCATAAAAGGCGAATATAATACTTCTGGGCTATTGGATGTTTGTCTGTGCTAGACATTGAAGTGGAAAATTCTGATTTCAAAACGCATATTGGCTTTTATTACTTCTGGACTATTACACTGTCCTAGTTTCCGACATTAGTTTTTTTTTATAAAGTTTTTATTTATTTGTTCCGATTATATGTAGGCATTCTTAGATGATCGGCACCCATTAAATATCTGCATCTCGTCGAGTTATAGAAAACATCGATAACGGCTAAATAGATACATATATCTGTGTAATTAACGGTTTCGGAGTAAAAAGGGCAAAAATCGGTTTTTTTGACATGACAAAGAAATTTGATGCATACCTATCGTCTGAGTAGATTTAACTAAACTAGAACGTTGATAAATTTGTTGACTACAACAGTGTTATCCCTTTGCCTATATTGCTTATTTCAAGCATAAGCATATGATATAGTCATATTTACTGTCATATCATATAGAATGCTGTACATAGCATAATGTGTGCTAAATAAATCCTATACGATGTTAGCATAACTTATATCCACTGTGAAATATTGTAATTTCTTAAGCATTTAAAAATTAAATTTCTCCACAAAATTTTCTTCCAAGCAATATATTTTCCTTGCCTAAGATTTACAGTGGTGATTTGCTTGCCAAAAATGTTTACCCCAAATAATGCCAAAGCCAAAGGTGCACAATAAAATAATACATATATTTAAGAAGCAAACAAAGTCCTAAAGGACGAGGACATTGTCGTAGCCTCACCAGGTGGTAGACGAAATGCTTAACGCAAACGCTAAAGGTAAAGTCTATAATTTCCTGAAGCCACCGCAAACAACAAGTTCATATTTTATCTGGTTGCAGACAACACCAAGAACTGCTTGCAGCAAAAAAACAAGGCGAAAGAATGTCCGAAAGGGGCTGAGTTAAAATTTACTTTCACACAAATCCAAATGCAAATGCTATCCAACAAACATTGGAGCTGTAATCATACAAAAGGTAACTCACCAACTGCCAAGAGGGGAAGGGGAGCTGGAGCTCATTCATAGACAAACTCGACGCTTAAGGTTATGGCCAACAATAGTTGGCTAAAGCAACTTCACGGTAATATAAGACAATAAAACTTTAAGTCTATTCTATGCTCAAGTCTTGCACTCACTTCTTCTCAAAAGGCATTAGTGGTGTGCTGCATTTAGCAACGCGCTTCTCGTCGTTCGCCGTGAACTCTTGCATCTTGCAGCGAGGGTGCAATCTTTTCATTTTGCATTTTATGCCGTCTTTGACTTTGGCTTTATGCCAAAATCTTGTCGGTCGATAGAAAACATTGTGCCCTCTGTCTATCGTCGTGAACAATGCACAATCACCTCTCGAGGTAAATATGCAAAAATGCTTCGAGTCAAAGGAACATCGACGAGCGGCGTTAAATATGTTTGTTCCCGGTTCACGGGAATGCACAAAGCACATGTATTTAAAGGTTTGCTTGAGAGTTCGTTTATACGAGCTATGCTTTAAGCTTAAGTGTAGATACTATTAGCAAGATATCAGTTAGGTAGATAGAATAACAAATGAATAAAAAGATAATAGCTATTGACTATAAAATGGTAAGATGTTGAATGGTTTAATTTTATTATAGCTGAGGTCCTAATCAATTTTATATAGCACTGTCTTTAAGGTTATTGATGGGCAGCTGCCACTAGACACAATCTATTAATTGCACATTTGGAAGTGGAGTGTACGTTGTGTCAACAATATTAAATAAAGAAATTATATAAGGTGGGTAAAGGAACATTTATAAGGTGGCAAAGACAAGATCATGTAGTGATTTCAAACATGGCAAGGGGTATTATATCGTTCGGTGTGAATTAAAAAGGTGATTACCTGCGCTTTTTTATCAACGATTCTTTATCTAAAGCGTTTATAAATATGGGATATAAAGGCATCAATTGCCATCTTTGTAATTTTGAGCCATAAGAAGTCGACTATGATTAATGTATAGTTTATAAAGGGTGGATCGAAATTGTTGATTTTAATATGACTCTAACTGAACCAGTAAGAAATGGATCTATGGGTGATGTCCAATGTTGTCGGTGGCGGTTTCAAGTAACAACATGAATAAAGGGATTAATGTTTTCTTATTTTTATTTGACAGCAGCAATAGAAATTCGTTTATCAGAAGCCTCATGTAGAAACGAATTCCAAGCGCTTCGGCCTTTTTTGCTCCGTAGATTGTTCGTCACATCAAGCTCTGATAACACTATTACACAAATTCAAACTTTTTGAAAAACACCCGAACGTGACTATATAGGTTCGATAGTACAACCGAAGCTGAGTAAGACCCTAACTCAGTTTGGCTAGATTAAAGGGGTGGAGTATTCCGATCGTATAAGTTGTTTACAGAAGTTGTTCAGTTATACAATAAGTGCGTTTTTGGTAAAGATATCTAGTAAAAACATTACACAATGACCCAAAACTCCGAAAAATCTGATTTGTTTCAAGTAGATAGTATGTTTGAGAGATATTTTATATCCCTAGTCTTGTTCAGATTGCATGGGTTTGCTCGGAGAAGTTATTCGGTGTTACCTAAACTACAACAGCAAAAAATCTGGATTCCCTACGACATATTAAAAATAGTGAAAAAATTAGAATTTGTATCGAAGTTTTTTGAAAATAAACGAGGGGTCTAATTTTTTTTGGGAAATTTTATTATATCAATTTCTTTAGCGGACTATTAGCTAAAACTGTGCTTAAGAAGAGTGGAAACTGCACAAACTTTTGCTAAAAAATTATGTCACCTTTTTTCAAGGGAGCCAAAGGATTTCAACAAGTTTAGAGGACCAAAAAAAAATTTTGGTAGCCAATCTAGCTAAACTGAGTAAGGGTTCTACTCAGCTCCGGTTGTACTATCGAACCTATATGGTCGCATTCGGGTGTTTTTTTTCACTGTTGCACTGTATAACAGCTCTATCATCTGATCCATACATCGAATTTGACCGCCTTGTCCTGCGCCGCACATCGATTTTATTACCGAAAACATTTCGAGCTGGAACATTTTCATTAGGTCTATTTAAACGCGCTTTACTACATCGATGTCGTTATACAGCTTATGGTTTATTCGACTACGGAATTCGCCGTTAACGATGATGTGTCCAAAGATATGTTTACCTTAGTCTCACAGAATAAATTTATTCGCTTGAATTATAACCCGGGACTCTGCGCTCTAGAGCAATATAGGTAAGAGACGTGCATGGTAGATTTTGATCTTTGTTTGTTCAGAGAGCGCTTTGTCATTAAATCGCTTGCTAAGCGCATAGTAGCAGCGGTTTGCGATCAATTCTGGTCTCTTGAGCATCATGAGCAGTAGACCGGGTCACGAAAAAAAATTTCCAAAGTCGAGGGCAAATATTAAAGATCACCTCGAGACAACTTCAAAAAAAAAAAATTTATCCTCCCCCACCCCCCGGAAAAACAGCCAAAACCGTTATTTTATCACTGCTTTTTTGTTTGTGGTTCAATCGTAACATTCAAGACATCGGTGTATAGGTTTCGACGAGTACTAGATTTGTCCTATAGATGTCGCTGACATACGACATCATCTTGTAATGATGGCCTCATTTAGAGCAATTTCTACCCCTAAAATTCGAAAATATTTTTTCCTAGAATTAAAGTCCTTTAAAAACCAAAAATATTTTGCTTTAGAAGTATACAGTTTTATTCAAAAACAAAAATGTTACGTATGAAAAGATGTATTTACAGCATCAACACTAATATTTTTTCCTGTTGTTTGCATTATTACAGAAAATTATTGCATACTTCGTAGCGATATCGAAAAAAATTAAATACAAGTTATTGCGTACTTTTTAGCGCAAACAGTGTTTTCAAACATGCGGATAAAGATATTCAGCGTCACCAATATTAAAGCAACGAAATTATAAAGATACCTGGTCCACAATGGAAGTATGTATTAATAATAAAATATAGACTAAATTGTGCACTTGCATTCTTCCCATGCAATATGCAACATTGAACATTTGTGCGAAATGTAAGTGAATCAGCGCTTGGAATGACCAATCAAAATGGAAAATTTTTGCAAAACAATATGTTTATAGTAATAATTCTTGTTCCGGCATTCTTCCAGTACATAGTGGAGTTCTTCAAGGGTGAGGAGAAATAGCCTGGTAATTAATACCAATAAAACTAAAGTTATGCATTTTGGGAACAATGCAGTAAATAATATTTGTGTTTCCCTCTACAATAGAAATATTGATGTTGTTGACAAAATAACTTGTCTTGGAGTCATTCTAGACAATAAATTAAAGTTTGAAGCTCAAGTTAATTCCAACATTTCTAAAGTCAACTTCATTTTACGAAAATTATACAGTCTAGACCTTTGTGTGCCTTTGCATATTAAAATAAAAATTGTTCATGCATTAATAATGCCTATTTTCTTATATTGTTTGGAAGTTTATAGTGGCACTGGTGGTTACATTATGAAGAAAATTTGTCTGTGTTTCAATAGGGTTGTAAGATATATTTATAATGTCAAAACTCATGAACATATATCGGAATACACCGTTTCATTTTTGGGATGTACTTTTCCACAATTAGTTAATATCAGATGCTTGCTGCACTTTTATAAAGTACATAAATTGCAAATCCCTGCCTTTGTTGCTTCGCTTTTTAAATTCAGTAAATCGGTAAGAAACCCTCACATCACGTTTCCAAAGTTGTCGCCACTTTTAGATAAATCATTCCATGTAAGAGTAGCTCGCATTTTTAATAAATTGCCAATCTCACTAAGAGTTTTTAATGTTACACCTAATACATATAAGAAAAAGATATACCAATTTGTTCAGAATAATCGAATTTGATAGTTCTCTTCCAATTTATATTTTGTTTTGAAGTGCTTTTCATTGTCTTGTTTTAGCCTTCACATGTTTGCTTTCAATGTACTATACTTAATTGGGTCATAAAAAACAAAATAAAAATATATATTAAATTCATAATTCATATTTTATGTAATTTTATTTGTATTTAAATGCATTTTAAATATGTTTGTGGGAGTAGTTCCTAGAGTAGTAGTTCACTTTATAAGTACCATGTGCATTTATGGTTTAAAAAAAAAAGGAAAAGTTTAATTTTATTATTATTATTAATTTCCAAATTGTATAAGTTTTTTTTTTAATTCTTTAATTTATGTAATTTTATTTTATGTAAATGCATTATTAATTTGATTGTTGGGGTAGTCCTCAGAGTAATAGTTCAATTTGTGAGTACAATGTGCATTTATGGTTAAGAAAAAAGAAAAATGTTCTGTCATTATTTTTTATATAAGATTTATAATTATATTCATTTTATTTTTGTAGTATTTTTGAAACCATGTATGGCCCTAAGGGCTCGGTTTTTTATATAAGTACAAATAAAATAAAATAAAAAATAAATAAATCATAAATTGTATTCAAAAAAAAAAAAAAAAAAAAATAAGTAGTGAACGGAACTTGAGTGGCGCCAATATCTGTAATTACATACATATCTTTGCTCTTTTTTGGGATTTTATTTGTAAATAAAAAAATTAATTATATAAAAAATTAATTATCTCAAGGAAATATTTAAATTTGTTTTCGATGTCGTTAAGACTTATGCAACAATTTGAGCTACAAAGTATGGAATCATTTTTATAAAAATTTTCCGTCAGCGCTAAAAAGTATGCAATAATTTGCGATAATAATGCAAACAACAGGAAAAAATATTAGTGTTGATGCTGTAAATACATCTTATCATACGTAACTTTTTTGTTTTTGAATAAAACTGTATACTTTCAAAGCAAAATATTCTTGGTTTTTAAAGGGCTTTAATTATAGTAAAAAATATTTTTAAATTTTAGGGGTAGAAATTGCTCTATATGAGGCCAACATTACAAGATGATGTCGTATGTCAGCGACATCTATAGGACAATTGTAGTACTCCTCGAAACCTATACACCGATGCCTTCGATTTAAAGATTGAGCCGCAAACAAAAAAGTAGCGATAACAAAACGATTTTGACTGTTTTTCCGGGGGTGGGGAAAAAAAAAAATTTTTTTTGTTGAAGTTGTCTCGAAGTGATCTTTAATATTTGCCCTCGACTTTGTAGAAAAAAAAATTTGTATGGGGACCGACCCGGTCTAATGAGCAGCATGTGACTTTTGTTAAAGATGATACCATTCCAGTTTACTGCAGCATTCCGTATGATCATTTCCACTACGATGTTAAAGAGATCGCAGGACAGACTATTGCGTTGTCTAAAGCCTCGCTTGGTACAAACTGGCTGAGACAGATTATTGCCTATTTTCACTGAAGACCGTGTCAGTCAGTGTCATCCCTCAAAGTCGTATTAGCTTTGCGGGGATACCAAACTCAGTTATACAATTTCTGTACTATCGGACTGTCGAATGCAGCTTTGTAATCGATGAACAGATGGTAGGTATCGATCTGTATTTCTTGGGTTTTCTCCAGAATTTGTCATAGTGTGAATATCTGGTCCGTCGTGAATTTACCAGTCTGATAAGGTCCAATCAGGCTCGCTCTGATGGGCTTTAGTCTTACTCATAACACACTACACAAGACCTTGTATGCGATGGGTAAAAGGCTGATCCCGCGATAGTTGGTAAACACACTTGGATTGCCTTTCTTAATCACTAGTACATGCATGTTGCCAGCTCATCGCCGAAATGAAAAGCTCTGCCGGCAGGTGCGTGACCTTTGTTGTTTTTAAGCCTTGCAAGAGCTGTGCTGATCTCATTTTGGTTCGTCGGTGAACAATCTACTCCGTCGTCGTTGATTTGTGTGATTTCGACACTTATGATGCATTATGGAACGAGCAGAGTACGAAATGTGGAGGGAACTCCGTGACCAGATTTCCATCTCTAACCTTGCAGTTGGAGATTCCTGTTCCAAAACCTTTGCTTTCTACCTTTTGGTAGAACTTTGGGATTTCACTTGTTATTTTCAAAATTCTGGATGTTCTCTTTGCTTCATAGCCGCCTTTTTCTCCGAAAGAGGAGTTTAATCTCCCTCCTTTTTTCATTAAATCGTTTGGTTACAGCATGATTTACCAATTGCTACAGTTTTGCTTTGTGTGCAGCACCATTTCTTCTGGCATTACCCAATATTCCTCATAGTACCAGGGCTTGTCAGAGAGTGACTTTTCATAAACCAGTACTGTCGTCGCTGCAGTGGTCAAAATATTAGCAATATGCTGCCACTGTGTGTCAGGAGATTTCAATTTTTAAGGGTTTGTTTCAGGTAATAAAACAGTTGGTTGAAGTAGCCATTGGCTATCTCGGTGGAATGCAGGTATGTGATGTCTAGCTTCCTTTGCGTTTGGATACGAGCATTTAAAGCACTACTTAAAGGGGTACGTATGTACATTGGTTGCATCTAGGTGGTGATCCAAATTAACGCTTCCATCTATTACCACGTGATAAATATGATTTATTGTGTATTGATCAGGAGATATGCATGTTGAATTGTGGTTATCTTTATGCAGGAATTTAGTACCACTCACTACCATGGTTTTTGACGACGAGAAGCCAGCCCGTCTGGATCCGTTATTGTAGGTATTGTTGTATAACAAGACTAAATATTACAACTGCCGAAACATTATAAGCATTAGCATTTTAGCATTATAATCTCCCAGAACAATTTTAATATCATGTGCAGGGCAGCGGTCATATATCACCTCCTGTGTCCACATCTTTGTCTTTCATCGGGCGTGAACACAAATAAGCGGGATGTAAAAATATTTTGTTTTGATGCGGATAGTGGCTATTCGGTCACCTACAGGGTAAAACCGCAAGACAAGATGTCGTAGTCTGTCGCCGACAATGAATTCGCATTCAAGATGGCAGATGTAAAATATATCACAGTTCTTTCCCTGTATTTAGAAGATATTTATTAAGAAAAACTCAAAAATCGGAGTTTAAATATATTTCGAGTTTGTATCCAATTGAAAACCAATTACATTTCAAAAAACCACATATCGCTGGCTTAACACGTAAAGGCTCTAAGTCCATATTTTACAATTTTACAGGAGAGACAAAAAACAATCAAATCAATCAATCAAAGCAGTCGACGATTAATGTCATGACTGAGTGTAGCCAGTGAGAAATAATATTATATCAATTGGTTGGACCATTCTCAGACTATTCCTCGCGATAAAGTTGATATAGCAACATTGGAAGAAATGCTATATTACACAAAGATATGATAAATTGGACTTAGCGCCTTTACTCATCACTACAAAACAACAACTACAAATGAGATAACTGTATTTTTTTTTAATCGATGTATTTTTACTTAATCAACATAACTGCATCAAAATCTCAATTTCGAAAAAAAGTGGACTTAAAGCCTTTACATGTTAAGCTAGCGATATGTAAATCAGTTATGAAGCAATTCATTTTATAAAAGGTTCCGAAGAACATGTTAGTTTTTCAAACAAAATAATACATTGTGCAACCGATAGTGAAACTTGTTACTTATCAGTAAAAACTATTCTGTAATTGTTTCTTTGCAACAAGATATTTTGCTTGGTGATCAGCGTCGAATTCTGAGTCTAGTTAAAGATATTCGTCTGTCTGTCTGTCATTCTATCCATCTGTCCCGCGATTACGGATGTAGTCTAAGAGATATCGAGCTGAAATTACGGGGGTTAAGTTCTAAGATAAGCCCGATTTGGCAAAAACTACTCCCACCGCCATACAAACTTCTCCTTTTGGGGGTCTGTCGCCGCTAACACAGCTGTAATTAAATAGTTATCGAGCTGAAATTTGGTATGCAAGTTTACGTTCCCCTACTGGATGCTGATTTCTAAGATGAGCTCGATCGGTCTAAACTACTTCCACCATACAAACTCCCCCTTTTTGAGATCTGCCCCTACGATTACAGCCGTAATTTAAAAGCAAATTTTGTATGCAAGCTTCCCTATTCGAAACGAAGATTGAGTTCTATGATGAGCTCGATCGGTCAAAAACTACTCCCTCCTCAAAAATTGCTTCCACCTCCCAAACTTCCCTTTTTTTGGGCTCTGTACCTGCGATCACAGTCGTAATTTAAGAGCTATCGAGCTAAAATTCTGTATGCTAGATTCAATCCTCTAAATGAATGTTAAGTTCTAAAATGAGCAAGATTGGACAAAAACTACTCCCACCTGCCATACAAACACCCCCTTTTTGGGGATGTCCGTCTGTCTGTCCCCGCGATTACAGCTGTAGTTTAAGAGGTACATAAGCTTCTATTCTCTTTAAGGAGGTTATGTTCTGAATTGACAACACACCTCCCGTACAAACGCCCCTTTTTGGGGGTGTCCGTCTGTTTATCCACGCGATTACAACCCAAATTTGGGTGATATCTAGCTGAAATTTTGTATACAAGCTTCTATCCTGTAAGCAGAGGTTAAGTTATAAAATGAGGAAAATCAGACAAAAACTACTCCCACCTCTCATACAAAACTCCTCCATCTTGGGGGTGTCCGTCTGTCTGTCCCCCGAGTACAGCCGTAGTTTAAGAGCTATGGAGGTGAAATTTGGTATAAAAACCTTTATCCTCTAAGCGGTGGTTATATTCTGAATTGAGTAAAATAGGACAAAAACAACTCCAACCTTCCATACAAAGTTCCCCTTTTTAGGGTGACCGTATGTGCATTTCTGTGATTACAACTTACTAGTTTTTATTTAAGAAGAGTGATTTATTGGGCCACCGCTCTCAATCCTAGTTTCTTGGGGCTGCCAAAGTCACTAAGCGAGCCTTTGTGTTGAGTTTCAGTAACTGCTATTACCTAATCCTTCAAAGAGAGATTATGCCTATTTCCAAGAGAATAACTATCAAAACCTCAAATTGGGAAATATAGAGGTGTGATATAACAGATTTTTGGCGGCCAGTTGACGGGTCTGATATGTAATATAAAGTATTGATTTCGTAATGATTTCTTAATAATGCCATTTTATCGGAAGCTGTGTTGGCCGTGTTGGCCGTAGTACCGTATTTCTTATATTAATGCCATTAGGCTTTAATATCAGGCAACCAAAAATCCGCTATCATACCTATATCTTTAAGAAACAAATAACGAAGTTTTAAAAAAAATCCCTTTAAGTTTAAGTTCAAGGCTGATCTCTTCAATTTTGAACGTGTTGGTTCCCACAAGCTTTCAAATTAAGCTTCTTGCGTAAAATTCGGCAAGTTGTTGCATATGTGAGGTCAAGATGCTGCGCTCACCTACGAATCAAAATCACTACTGCAGCCGAATTACTCTCCTCAATGACCACTTATCAGCCATAAACCTCTTGGCTACATTCCCATTGTGTTACAAAATTCTTTCAATAATTCTTAACACTTTGCTGTGCCACAAAATTAAAAATCACTTCAACACCAAAATTGACCACAACAATTTAGCCATAGAAGAAAAACTTTATCACTTTATCAACAAAAAATAAAAGCAAAATAAGCTATTATAAAGTTTTATTTTCCTTTGCCTCAAGTTTCAACCCACAAAATTCTGAGAAGCTTCAGGAAATCCTCATGCTGCCGCTGAGCTGGTGAGCAAGAAAAAAAAAACAAAAACTAAATATATCAATAAATAATTTATAACACTTCAGCAACGACTTAAAACGTATTAAGGGGTCTATAAGGCGAAAATTGTGATTTCCACCAAACACCATTGGTACCCCAGCTCTTTGGAAGTTTCTATGAAAGGAATATAAAAGAAGTTTCAACAACAACTGCGGAAAGAAAAAATAACTAAGAAGTAAAAAACTTACAAATTCCTTTTGGATTTTGTTCTTTGGGAGATAGCAAGAGAATGCGAAAGTTGATAGCCAACATCCAGACTATTTGTATTAATTTGCTTTAACTTAGTTTTTTTTTTTTTGAGGAACTGGATTGATTCTGTTTTTCTGTGGATGTTGTTACTTAAAAACTTTTTTGGTTTGTTCATTGTTAGCTGTGGTACTGAAAATGAAAAGGAGTTATGTGTAAAGGAGGCAAGATACATCGATATTCTTATGTGTTTTTAAAGTCATAGTTATGCTAGGTTAATACCTCCTATGAATTCAAGTTTCAACTGTTTAATCTCAAAAATTTTTAATTATTTTAAATATTCAAGTATTGCATTATGCAATTATATATTCAAAAGTGTTCAAAACCGCTACTAAATTCATTTTCAAAATAATTATTCAATAACTTGTTTATATAAGTTTTTAGCAAACATATCGTTTTTTGCCACAGTCGCAATGATGATGCAAATTAATTTAATTAGCATATTTTTTTTGCCGGTATACATTTTCTCCTCTCATTCACCCGGCTAGATATTGGCGGTAATGCTGCCGCATTTTATTGTCTGTTCAAATATTTGTTCTTCATCCGGCCATTGAGCGATAACGGCCAGCGAATGGACATGCGATGCCATTCACTCAAACATTGACCTCAACAATTTGTTTAATTAAATCATTCATTGATATCTTTGTTGGTGTAAAACTTTTGTTGCAAATGTCAGTTTGTTGTTGTTGCTTGGCTGCTATGTACGTTTATTTTTTTATTATTAAAAAATAGAATAGAATGAGTGTGTGTGTGTGTAACTGCAACAGTAAAACCACAAATTGATTACTACTTAAATAAATGAAAAATTTAATGAATTATTTTATAAAATTTAAGAATTTTATATTGTAAGCGCTGGAGAAACATTATTTAAGCGGCACCAGCATGGCGGGAATGTGCAACAGGTGATAAATTATGGATTGTTTCAACAACAATTGTATATTTTGTTGGCTCTCAAAGAATATCGGCAAAATAGCTTATGATCAAATTATCTATAATATAAAAATAAGTCGCTGAATGTGTTGCTAAGCGCAAAACTCGAGAACGGTTGGACCGATTTGGCTCAATTTTTTCAGTTATTCGTAATTGCCAGGAGTAGATTTTTACGAAAGAAAATTTTGGAAAACCTTCCGGAAAAGTCGGGAAATTTTACTGAACGTGTGTTGTGACTGAAATCCTCCTAAACGACTGGACCGATTTGCATAAATTTTGTTGTATGCATTTGGGTGGCGCCCCGTGTGGTTTAGATTTACAATTCGGTCAAATTGGACAAAGAGGCGTGGCACCGCCCATACAACTTGAAAATCAAAAGGGCTGTATCTCATGAACTATTAGAGGTATGAAGATGAGATTTGGTATATATGTTGTTGGGGAAGTATTAATTACATCCAAGGTGAAAGTGGGGGGTGCCACGCCCCCTTTTCAAAAATAGCTCTGCAAAAATAAGCTTTTCCAATAGACAGAGTGATACGAAAATTTTACCAAGTGGTATTGATCACCTGTTGTTAGTTGCAGTTCTTAGTTGTGATTGGATAAATGAGCGTGGTCCCGCCCATACAACTTGAAAGTAAAAAAGGCTGTATCTTATGAACTATCAGAGTTTAAGTACCGTTTTCAAAGTACTTTGTAGACCTAAATGTGAAATATATTACATAATGGAGTTTTTTTTACTTTGATATAAAAAAGGAAGTTTACAAACTCAAACGTACATTAGTATGAATTATAATAAATTGCTTTGAAAACACGAAAAAGAAAAAGTAACAAAACGAAACCCTCAGTTCATGTTGAGCCGTCGTCACGATCCCATCGTAGTTGCTTATGCGCACACTTGTGCTTTTGTGAAGACAAAAACGAGCGAATTACCTCTCTTCGTATTGTTACAAAACGATTAAGAATTGCCTTTTGTTGTCGTCGTAAATATCAACGTTTCGGAGAGCAAAAGTGGGCATATAGAAACTAGTGAATTTGTTTTTCAACCGGTTAGACGTAACAACACAAATACAAAAACAAAAAATTCTTGAAACTTACCCTTACTTACTTACTTACATAAGAGAGTGAGACGAAAGTGACAATATGGATAAACACCAAAATAACAATATTTTTACTGACCAGACGAAAACACTAAACAACTACTCGATAGGTCCAAAATATTTAATAATAAAAAGAGTAGAAAGTGAAGAATCATTAAAAAATATGTCTCCATTCTTAATCAAAAAAGTAATTGATTGTGTCTGTGGCGAAATTGAATCGTGCAAAAAACTCTTAAACGGTACCATTCTTGTGAAAACCAAAAACTTACTTCAAGCACAAAAACTCGTTAAACTTACATCCTTTGCACCATGCATCAAAATTGATAGTACATAACATAATTTCTTAAATAGCTCTAAGGGTGTTGTATATGACAACTCCTTACGCGGAATAAGTGAAGATGAAATTCTTTTCGAAATGAAGTCCCAGAATGTATCTGAAGTTAAAAAAATATTAAAAAAAGATGGTGAACGCCTTGTGGAAACTGGGTTGATCATTTACAACACCTGACCGTCCAGATTCCATATGTATCGGATATGAAATTTATCTCTCTAACTCTCAAAAATTATATGTAAAGACGACAAAGTTGATGACAACACCACTGATATGTAAACATACATTTTAAATTGTGACACTGAGTATATGTTCTTATATGTTACAAAACTAATAGTATTTATATTTATTTTTTGTAAACTATGGTTCTCACGATCTTACAGTGGAATATCAAAGGTTACCTTAATAATTACAATGAGCTACAGTTACTAATAAAAGAACATAATCCGAAAATAATTTCCTTGCAAGAAACGCATTTGCAAACAGACTTGAATGTCCCAGTACCTATAAATTACAAACTTTACATTTCTTCAGCTAGCAACTCTTTTGGGGGTGCTGCTTTGATTGTTCATGAGTCAATTCAACATAAACTTCACATTATATGCAATTATTTTGACACTGTTGCTGTTACAATAGAATCTAAACTAAAATTTACTATTTTTTCATGTTACATCTCCCCCAACAAAATTTTTTGTATTAAAGATCTCGAAGAAACATTCAATATATCAATACTTCCCAGTATGATCACGGGTGATTTTAATAGTTGGCACTCTTCTTGGGGTTCTGTAAGGGATAACAGAAGAGAAAGGAACATACATAAGTTTATAACACAATCCGACTTAATATTACTGAACGATGGCTCGCCAACTCACTTTACCACACACAATACCTTCACACACCTTGATTTGACTGCTACCTCTGCAATATTGAAAATTTATTCCTCATGGCTTGTATGTCAGGACTTATGGGGAAGTGACCATTTTCCGATAGTCACGAAACTATTCCAAGACGAAACACAGGAAAATAATACACACAGGGCAAGATTTATAATTAAAAGGGCAAACTGGTCCAAATTTGAACAACTTTCATGGAAATTCTGCAATGAAAGAACGAAAAGTACAAACTTAAATAAGGAAACTGCGAATATTCGGAAAATTATTCTTCAAAGTGCAAAGCAATCGATTCCCCAACACAAACCAGGAAAGGCAAAACACTCTGTACCTTGGTGGAACAGGGAACTTGAATTGTTGAAAAAACAGAGGAACCGGCTATGGAATATTCTTAAGAGAAATATTTCAACGGAGAATATAATTAACTTTAAAAGAGCAAATGCTCAATTTAGGAGGGAACTTAGAAAATCTAAACGGGAATCCATTTACGAATTTACTTCCGAGATCAGCCCTAATTCACCTACTGGGACAATCTGGTCAAATATACAAAGGTTCTGTGGTATGAAAGCAAAGTCAAAAATTCATTGCCTTAATAACATTACAAGTTCACACTCCTCCATGAGCAAATGTACAGATATGGCCAATGCATTTGCGGAGCACTGGTCGAAAGAGTCTGCGGATCATAATTTCCCTACCCCATTCCAACAACAAAAGCATTTAATATTAAATGCAACTAATTTAATTCCATGTAAATCAGCGGCTTTGATTGAAAAGCATATAGACAACATTGAATTTTCATCTGCCCTTAGTAAATTAAAGGGCAAAATCCCGGGCATTGACAGAATATCTTATCCAATGATAAAAAAATCTCTCCATTATAGCCAAGGATAGAATAATAGCTCTCTATAACAATATATTCACAAACTTCATACCACAAATTTATAAGAACAGTCTTGTGATACCAATACTAAAACCAAACTCTGAAAAGACGAATATTAGATCATACAGACCGATATCCCTTAATCCATGCATGTCAAAAGTTCTCGACAAGATAATAGCAAATCGACTGTATTGGTTTATCACCACAAACAACCTAATACACGATCATCAATTAGGATTACGGAAGGGTAAATCCATATCAGACTCATTAATTTATTTAGACCACGTAATTTCACAATCACTCTCCGCAGGAAAACGCATTTCAATAATATCCCTAGATTTCGCTAAGGCATATGATAAGGTGGGAATTCATACAATATTGGACCAGTTGAAACAATGGAGAATAGGACCTAAAATTTACAACTACATCAAAAACTATTTGACAAACAGGAAAATTACAGTACAGGTGGATAGGTCATAATCGAATACATATCCTCTCGAAAATGGAATCCCGCAGGGATCCCCCTTATCGGTAGTATTATTTTTGATAGCTTACAACAAGCTTTGTGGTATAATCTCACTACATAAAGAATTAAATTTTGTAGCATACGCTGATGACTTTGTAATAATAAAGAAACTTAACAGAACAAAAAATCGGGATATAGACATAAAGAACCTAATCGATCACATATCATCTTGGTGTCAGTACTCGGGAGCTCAGCTCTCCGTGAATAAATGTCAACATTTGCATATTTGTAGGAAACATAACTGTAATCCCCAGATTTCTTGTGGAGATTCCTCCATAGCAATGGTGAATATCCAAAATAGATTACGGTCTTATTCTGTACGGAAAAGCCCCTAAATCTTTGATAAATAAGCTGAATGTGGTTCTTAATTCTGCTATAAGGCTAGCCTTAGGTGCTTTTAGGACAACTTCTATAACCAGTATGATGTGGGAAAGCAATGTTTTGCCAATAAGAATATCCAAGGATTAGAACAGTGAAAACAATGGGGAAATTCCCGAGACAGGTGAGGATCCCATCGGTCTTAAATAATATAATTGAATATTGTAGGGACTTTGATATACCTATTAGTTCCAGCAAAAGTTTAGCGACTACTATTCCTCCTTGGCAATTTAATGAGAATTTTATTAATGTTTCTTTATCTAAATGGAAAAAGGACGTAACCCCAAACGTAATATATCGTACAAAATTTTTGGAAATAAGTGAAAATTATAATATATAATTATAG
This sequence comes from Muscina levida, assembly GCA_964034835.1. Taxonomy (NCBI): domain Eukaryota; kingdom Metazoa; phylum Arthropoda; class Insecta; order Diptera; family Muscidae; genus Muscina; species Muscina levida. Next base: position 98,027,965 of record OZ035882.1, read on the forward strand.
TTCAAACTATTCCGCGGAAATAATGGCAATACATGACGCAATATCATACGCTCGGGCTCGTAGTGGAAAATTTGGAATACTGACAGACTCCCTAGCTTCTATTGAAGCCATTAAGAACATCAACAATGAAGGGTACTATGCGAAAACTATTAGACAACTTCTTTTGTAGAACGGAAAAGGAATATTACTTATGTGGACTCCAGGTCACGCTGAAATAGCGGGAAATGAATTTGATATGTTGATATTAGAAAATTTTTGAAACATCATTTCAGACAGGAACAGGACACAACATGGTCTCTGACATCTAATTGGTACCAACGAAGTAATCGATACAAGACTAACATCTTAACAATTCTTAGGAACAATCAGAGCAGCAATCTCTCCAGAAGAGATCAAATTATAATCGCAAGATTAAGATTGGGACATTCAAATATAACACACAAACACCTGCTGGATAAGAACTTAAGTAGTGAATGTTCTTTTTGTAAGACCGGCAAAAGCAGTATAGAACATATTTTGATTAACTGTAACTATTTCCTAACACAACGACTTCAAATTTTCTCCAACCAAAATATATTGGACATTTTAAATAACCTTACACCTGAAAATATTACTCTTATTTTAAAATACCTTAAAGAATGTAACTTATATAACCTAATTTAAGTCATCCTTTTAAAATATTTAACCTAATTTAAGACAAACACTTGAAATGTACAGTATTATTTAAATTATAATTAATACATAATCTAAATCGATTTTATAGCAGCTATAGCCCTTTTTATACCATCACCCGTAGGGATGAAGGTATATATCATTTGATACGACCCAAAAGTGTAACACATAGAAGGAGTCACTTCAGACCCTAGGTTTCTTTGAACCAAATTCGATTCATGACTTTTTAAGTCGTTTGAGCCATGTCCGTCTGTCTGTCTGTCTGTCTGTCTGTCGGGTGGCTGTCCGGCTGGTTCGCACGATAACTTTCGAAAGACGCAACCAAATGTTTTGAAATTTTGCACAAGTTATTATTTTCTCAAAACTACTTACGGTATTGCAAATGGGCTACATGGCCCCGCCCCTTCTGGTACCTCCCATACAAATACATCATTCCGCCCACTTTAGAAATCGAGTAATAATATCAATACACCCTAAGGGATCGTCCCCAAATTCTGTATTTAGTAAAGCTATAACAGGATAAAGTTTTGGAAAAAATTTTGAAAGCCTAGCCACGCCCCTTCTGGTACCTCCCATACAAATCTACCTTTCCGCCCACTATAGAGATGGAGAAATAATATCTATAAATTAAACGTGATCGTACCCAAATTCTATTTTGAGTAACGCTATAACAAGATAAAGTTTTAGAGAAAAAAATTGGAAGTCTATTCACGCCCCATCTGGTACCCCCCATACACATCTGGTACCGCCCACTTTAGAAATCGATTAATATTATTAAAAGACCTAACGCGATCGAGCCCAAATTCTGTATTTGGTAAAGTTTAAGCAGGATAAAGTTTTGGAGAAAAAATCTGGAAGTCTAGACACGCCCCTTCTGGTACCTCCCATACAAATGTACCACTCCGCCCACTTTAGAAATAGGGTAATAATATCAATACACTCGACACGATCGTGCCCAAATTCTGTATTTTGTTATATTATAACAGGGCAAAGTTTTGGAGAAAAAATTGGAAGTCTAGACACGCCCCTTATGGTACCTCCCATACAAATGTACCTTTCCGCCCACTTTTGGGATGTAGTAATAATATCAGTACACCCAACGCAATCGTGCGCAAATTCTGTATTTAGTAAAGCTATAACAGGATAAAGTTATGGAGAATAAATCTAGAGCCTAAACACACCTCTTCTCGTACCTCGCATACAAATGTACCACTCCGCCCGATTTCGAAATCGAGTAATAATATCAATAAAATAGAAAATTATTTGTTTTACTGAGGGTAAGGGTAAATGTAAGTCGGGTTGCCCGACTGAAACTTTCTAACTGGTTTTAATTACAAATCGATTATTTTCAATAACTCAAGACTTAAACAATATATTATATTGGGTGATGGTATTTATCAGTCAGTTTAACTGACTGAAATTTCTGTACTGGTTTTAAATATCGTTTTGTAATTAACTTATAAGATGATATATAGATTAAATAATTAAATAAATAAATAAAACGAAACCCACTAAATGGTAACGACCCTGCAAACGTAATAAGGACAATGATTAAAGGATATGCACATGGAACGACCGGACTCTCTACAGAGAAGATGCCACTATCTGACTGGCAGATGTCCTAAAAAATACAAGGCTGACATCACAACCAGCCAGGAAATTAAGTATAATTGCGAATTTAGAAGTGAATGTGTAATTGGTCAGAGTCTCAGACATCTTGTCTCGCAGTTCAATCCTGTTCAATAGCCACAAACCGCTTCAAATCCAAATATTTCTTCATCACGCCGGTTTCTGCACATTACCCGACAAAGGATAGAGAAGATAACATTAAAAATGCATTCTAGAGGAAACTTTTGGCCGCTGCCCTGGTCACAACATCAAAATTGTCTTAGGAGATTTTAATGCAAAAATAGGAAGGGAAGATATACTTAGTCCATCATTCGGTAAATTAAGCCAACATACCGACACGTTCAACAACGGATTTGGGCATGGAAGTGAGCGGAACCAGATTTCAGCATAAAGATATCCATAAGACAACTTGGCTATCCCGCTATCAAAAATCGATGAAAGACATCTAATATCATGAAGGTGTGCGTGATTAGTGGTACTAATATTGGCTTAAATCATTACCTGCTAAGATGCCTACAAGAATAAACAGAGCGAAAAACGCAAGTAACCAAGTAACCTAAAGAACGCTGGACATTGCGAAGTTGCAAGCCCCAGAGATAGATTCCAACTCTTCTTTTGATGTTTCCGGTGGCAGTATATTGGGCATTCGCTGACAACCGCCGCAACAACCGTGTTTGGATATGAAAAAACGACACTTAGACGAATCCTGGTACGATAAAGAATGTCACGTAGCGTCTGAGGAATAGGATGCTGCCTACAGGTCAACGCTACTGCCAATTTTAAGACGGGCTTTTAGGAAAAGACAGAAGTAGACAGTAAATAAGGTGAGGCAGCTATTTTAACGAAAAAGGTAATTAATTATCTTCGGCTATACTGAAGCACATTGTAAAAATGGTTATAAATCTGGTTATTTGCACTACAACTTATTTTATTTATTTTTTTTTTATTTACTTTGTGCCAAAAAAAAGGGGAGTTGGTGGGAGGAGGATGTTACTTTTAGCCTCGCAAATCCCTTTATGTCAATAATTTTTTACTGAAATGTCAAATACTGAGTTTGAATTGTTTCGTTTAAAGAACTTAGGGAGGTAAAAGTAGTTTCGTCCGATCTTGTTAATCTTGAAAGTTAACCTCCGATTGGAGAATATATACCTTGATACCTCGTTTAGGACTGCTGTAAAAGTAGCTTAAATACAAAATTTTAGCTCGAGAGCTCTTAGACTAGGGATGTAATCGTAGAGACGAACCCCAATGAAGGGGTCTTGGTATGGGAGGTGGCAGTAATTTTTAACTGATCTTGCTCATCTTAGAGCAAAATCGGTCGCTTTGAGGATAGAAGTTTGCATTCCAAATTAAGGCACGATATATCTTAAACTACGACTGTAATAGCGAGAACAGACAGACCAACTCCACCAAAAAGAGTGATTTTGTATGGGAGTAGTTTTTGACCGATTGGCCTCATCTTACAACTCAACTTTCGCTTAGTGTAGAGATGCATCAATACAATTGCTATAAAACTATGGCTGTAATCGCAAGAATAGACCTCAAAATGGAGGAGTTTGGACGTGGCAGTATTAATCTTGCTCATCTTAGAACTTAACCTTCGCTTGGATATATCTATATCTATTTAACTTAAACGACTGTAATCGCGGGGATGGACAGACGGACAGACGGACACCTTTAAATCGACTCAGATTTTGATGCTGATCATTTATATATATATATTGTCATACCTATCACGCCTCCTTATGGGCGTTAGAAATGTAAGAACAAAATTAATATACCCTTCACTCCGTTAGAGCGCGTGGTGAAGCTCATTAGAATACATATATAGCAACGGGAGAACCGGGATATGTAGAGGTACATGGATAGAGGTGAAACCCGAAAATTTTACCAGAATGTAAAAGCAAAATTTAACGTCCTGTCCTGTAAGGACAAGGATGCAAATTTGGTAACTGATACGCAGAATGAGCTGCATATATGGAAAGAAGACTTTCAGAAATTACTGGTTCCGGAAGGCAACGCACGTAAAGGTATCACGCCAATTGTCGACGATGGCTAAGATTGCCAGCTCGTACATACGTTTTGGCTTAACGAGTGCATGTCCGATAATTGTAATCTGAGCGTATGATGTTTTGTGTTGCAAAAACAAAAAAAGATCCAAGTGCGTGCTGACAGAGCAAAGAGAGAGGTGAAACCTAAAACCCAGGCACTTCGGCTCAAAAGGAGCGGTTCCCTAGTCAGCGTTGGACTCAAAATGAGCTCCTGTAATAAAATCATGGCAGAAGGGAAAAACTCCGACGTTAATTATTGCAATGAAAAGAAGTAAGAAAATAATAAAATGGAAATAATGGGTGGAAGTTGGCAACCCTGGTGATAGGACGCGTTTTGTGGCTGTGCTCTGATCGTGTCTATCAAATATTCATTTTATCACGGAAATACTTGTTGTCTTATAACAAAAAAGTGCTCAATTGATACATAATAATATCAGCTGTTACTGAAGTTAAAATGCCTAAAGCTGTAGCTCGTAGAAGTTGTGCAAAAAAGAAAACAATTTGTTTTAAGTGCGAACATAAAATCAAACCAGTACAGAAATTTCAGTCAGGTAAACTGACTGATAAATACCATCACCCAATATAAGATATTGTTTAAGTCTTGAGTTATTGAAATTAATAGATTTTTAAAATAAAATTACTTATGTATTATTTTTTGTCTGCATGTAGAGCAAAAACATACAAAATTTTTCCTATTTGTACACAAGTACAATTAGGGGCAGCACAACGAAATAAAAGGCGAAATATTCCATATATTTATATATATAGGAGAAATATTAATTTTCCAAACAAAGTCATTTTGTATGGGAGGTACCAGAAGGGTGATCCGACATGTCCATATTCATTTCTGATTAAAATCTTCATAACCGTACACCTTACGCAAAATTTTACTTAAAGATAGATATGTATGTGAGACTGTGGGGGTGGGTTCGGTCATTTGTATGGGAGGTATCAACAGGGGTGTGTCAAATAGTTAGGTTTTCTGAGGTTTTGCCTTCTATCAGAAGATAAATTTACCGATAAATTTTCATTCACCCCCAAGTGTCCGTTTGTTATGGGAGAAATATTAATTTTCCAAAAATAGGTAATTTTGTATGGGAGGTACCAGAAGGCGTAAACCGATATAGTCCATGTTCATTCCTGAGTCTAATTTTCACAAGCGAACATCATACGCAAAATTTGAGTGAATTCACTTTACTTATAAAAAAGATATGTATGTGACACTATGGGGGTGGGTTCGGTCATTTGTATGGGAGGTACCAGAAGGGGTGTGTCAAATAGTTAGGCTCTCTGAGGTTTCGCCTCCTATCACGAAAAAAAATGTATCGACAAATATTCATTACCCCCCAAGTGTCCGTTGGGAAGTTATGGGAGAAATATTAATTTTCCAAAAATAGGAAATTTTGTATGGGAGGTACCAGAAGTCGTGAACCGATATAGTCCATATTCACTCCTAGTTCAGCTTTTCATAAGCGAACATCACACGTAAAATTTTAGTGAATTCAGTCTCCTTTAATGCGTTACACTTTTTTTCGTATCAAATGATATATACCCTCATCCCTAAGGGTGATGGTATAAAAAGAAACACAAGATTATATTGAATGTGACAGTTGTGAGAAAATGTTTCATTTCAAATGCTCTGGTCTCTCCAAGAGAGAATTTGAGAGACTAATAGAAAATGAGAGTGATATGTTCACCTGCCAGTGTTGTAAAGAAGAAAGTCCAGAGAAGGAGGAAGAAGTAAAGGACATAAAGAATGAACTAAAATCAATAAAAACAGAACTGAAGCAATTAAAGGAACTAGAGAAACTCGATCAGCTGACTGAATCGATAATGTTTATGTCTGCAAAATTAAGATGAAGTGATAAAAGATGTAAATGAAAACAAAAAGAAAATTTGCTAAAATCGAAAATGAAAATAAGAGACTTAAAAATGAAGTTATCACTCTAAAGGAGTCGGTAAAGAATTTAAGCGATTACCGGGTTAGAAACGTTTGTTTAATCAGCGTTTTAAAAATTGGAAATGATGAAAAGCCTCTTGATGCAGTGATTGAATTAACAAAGAACGTTGGAGTAGAAATACAAGAGAGTGAAGTTGAAGAAGTTTTTGTTATTGGAAACAAGAATAAAGCAAATGCGAATAAATCGATTGTTGTCAAATATGCTTCTAAAGCTAAAAAAGAAAAGTTAATGGCCGCAAAACAAAAATTAAAAGAAAATGAAATTACAAAAACTGTTTTTGTCAACGACTTTCTTAGTAAAGAAACCTTAAGTTTGCTGCAACATGCCAAAACATTAAAATCGATCGGTTATCAACAAATTTACGCTCGAAACGGAAGAATTTACTGCAAGAAAAATCATATTTCAAAGCAACAGCTAATACGAAGCGCGGATGATGTTGATAAAATTCTTTTGGAAGCAACAACAAATAAATATTGGAAGAGAAGATCGGAAGTGCAAGGAAGGGCAATAGAATTGGCGGATGAATCTGATGACAGCAATGATAATGATGAAGGCGATGATGCGTATTTATCTCCATTAACAAGAAAATAAATTAATATATCTGCGAGTTTGTTAATTAATTTTTTTCCCTTTTTAATAATGGGTTGTAATAAATATTTTAAAACTTATAAATCTTTTCAAGAATATATTTGTAATTACCAACAGTCCCATTTTAATATTATAAGTATATATAAAAATGGTGGCAAAAATGTTTTCAGTTATTCGTAATTGCCAGGAGAAGGTTTATGTAAAAGAAAATTTTGGGAAAACCCTCCGAAAAAGCCGGAAAATTGGAAAAAAAATTGCTTTTTTGTATGGAATTTTGTGTGCAATTGTTACAAATGATTTTTCGAATGGAAAAATAAAAAATATTTGTTGGAAAATTCGGAAAATTCCGGAAAATTTGAAAAATTTTAATACTACTTTTCGACCAAATTTTGCTTTTTGTCGTACGATTTAATAGTATTGAAAAATTTCGAACAATTATTCCAAAATGACTTTCCGAATGGAAAAAGAGATAAACTCTCGGTGGAAAACTCGGAAAATATCGAAAAATTTGAATTTTTCGGCAAAATTTTGCATTTCATCGCCTCATTTTCGAATAGAAAAATAGAAAGTTTTAGTTGGCAAATTATGGAAAATGCTAAAAATAAAATTCCTTTTTTTTCGACAAAATTTTGCATCTTATCGTATATTTTGGTAATTTTGGGCGATGTAAATGTGAATAATTTCGAACAATTATGACTTTTCGAATGGAAAAATAGAAAAATTCTTGGTGGAAAATTCGAGAAAAAAATAGAAAGGTTTGGATGCCTTCGACGAAATCTTCGAAATCTATCGCTGGATTTGATGATTTCAGACGACGTAAAAGTGCAAAATTCGTTGTGTTGCTGAAAGATTTCTGATTATTGTGGAATATAGTGTGAAAAATGTATAGTAACTTATCAATTGTTCGTAATTGGCAGGAATTTTTTATGCCAGAAAATTTTGGGAAAATCCATAGAAAAAGCTGGGAATATTGAGTGAAATTATTACGAAATGGCTTTTCGAATGCAAAAATAGAAAATTATTAGAGAAAAACTTGAAAAATTCCTTAAAAGCGTAAAAAATTAAAAAAAAAAAATTTGGAAAAATTCGAAAATTTTTATTTTATTTTTTCGACGAAATTGCCGTTTTGACTCATCCGCCAGTGCCATTGTAACATATTCCTCCCTCTATGATATATTACTGGAGCTGAGTAAACCCCTAGCTCATTGAAAAATATTTTTTTTACTTTTTTAAAATAGGTCGCAAAAACATTTTATTTCTTTTCGTTGCTTAAACAAAAGAAATGAAGACATAATATTTAATATTTTAATTGCATAATTTTCTGCATTGGATACAATTATAGTGTTCAAATACTTGAATTTTTCAGAAAACCGGTTTACGGTTTATTCGAAAAATACCTTTTTCCAACAATTTGGTTTTCGAATACATGATTTAGTAGATTTAGGATATATTAACTTAACATATATGTGCAATCTATATGATGTACTCACAAACTTTAAAGGCGTTTTCTGTAAAATTTTAATTTTACACATTCCTTGGTTTAGAATTAAGGTATCCATTTGATTATATGCATGCTAACCACATTTTTACCATTCCATATGAATATCGACGGCGTGCACTCATTCGAAGTGAGATCCCAATCTATTTTAAGATGAGATCACAACAGTATCTTTTTTGCGATCGAACATTTTTGTTAGGAGATAACTGCATTTAAAGTTGTTCATATGAATATCGACGGCTTCACAGCTATTGCAGGGTGAGAATGTGGAATCACACGATATTGTTCTCAAGCATTGGAAGACTCATCGGTCATAATACCATATCATCATATTATGATGTTCTTCAATAACCGTTAATGTTCAGCCGTGGAGAGGGTGAATATCACCGCAATTTAAAGATGGTCAATACAACGACAGGTTTGTTTACAAGTCATCGGGAAAATAAACGAATAAAAAGGTTAGCTCAAATAATTTTATGCATATCGATCGCAAATTGCGTTAGCTGTTCCACCATATGCTGCCACTTTGTTGAAAGGTGGTCGAACTGCACACTCCGCTTTGAAGTTGCCGATGAATCTTCTCACAGTTGAAAAGGCATTGGGCACAAAATCCAGAAGTTCGGCGACAGCGAAATTGTTGCGAGAATGCAAAATCATCATTTGGGATGAATACACGATAGCGCATCAACCACCTTTGGAGGCAGTTGACCGAAATATGAAGGATTTATCAGGTGATTCGAAACGATTTGGTGGGGCTATTATATTTCTGTCAGAAGATTTTCGTCAAACGCTTCCCGTCATCCCAAAATCTACTGTTGCTGATGAAATTAATGTCTTTGTGACGGAATGACAAGGCGTTGAAATTAAATACGAACATGAGAGTCACGTTGCAAAACGACCCATCGGCTATCTACTGGCGCTTTGTAATGGCCAAATTCCTGTTGATGTTTCAACTAGATTGATGACGTTTCCGTCAAATTTTTTGAAAGGAGAGGAAGTCCTTATCCCTCTTACTTACTTAATTTCCCTTTGCACCCCATGAATGAGGTATGGGATAGCTTCTCGCGTTGTTGTGAATTAACACGCTTTCTATTTTTAGATTCACAACTAACGGCACCTACTTATTTATCGACGAATGCGAACGTCACTGTTTTGAGAAGCTCTTACTAGACACGACGATTAAATCGACGCTTAATACTGCGAAGTTGCTGTCAAACAACATTCGAGGGGGAGCCGACAATGAAAGAAAATTTCTATTATTCCAACCGATTTTCCCTTGAAATTCTAGCGATTTTAATTCCCCATTCGATAGGCTTTTGCGATGACAATCAATAAATCGCAAGGCCAATCATTGGAAGTTTGTGGATCAACCTCGAATTTCTTAGTTTTTCGCGTGTTGGCAAACTGTCTTCATTGTTTGTTTTAACGCCGGAAAACAAATCGAAAAACTTTGTTTACACAGTGCAACACACTTTTTCGGAAGTGAACCAAATTAATATCAAACGATAGCATTTGACCTCAGTAACAAAACTCTAAACTCCATTTTGCTCCACTACGTCACAATTTTTTTTTTTAGAAGATTCTAATTTTGGAACCTTTGACTCGTAGAGGTTATTTGTCGTCGGTGACTCTTAGTGAAATTACCGGAGAATATTTCTATCGAAGATTCTAATCCTTGACCTCTGTCCAAAGTTGACTTTAAAAAAGTTTTTTAAAATTGGGCCAAAAATGTCCCCATACGGGTGGCAGCTAGAGGGTTAAAATGTTCCGAGAAAATATTCCCCTGATTGTTTTAATATAGGTCTCCGAAGACATGAAATACCCCAAACGTATTTTTACAGATGATTTTTCATATTCTTTGATTCGACTTTTGACCAAAAAAATCAAACTTTAAACCACTGTAAAAAACTGTAAAAAAATTGTGACGTAGTGGAGCAAAATGGAGTTTAGGGTTTTGTTACTGAGGTCAAATGCTATCGTTTGATATTGGTTTGGTTACCCCCGCGACAATGACCATCAAATTGTGTCATAATGTTATCAGACCGCTCTTCACTGATTTCGATCAAATTCAAATAAGTCACATTAAAATTTGAACTACATATATATGTTTTAATATTACTCTGGAGCTTATATGAAGGTGTTAACTTGGAGCGAGACGAAGTTCGCCGAGTCAGAAGTTGTATGGCAGAACAACGTTTGCCGGGTCAGCTAGTTATAAGTATAAATTGCAGAAGCGTTTCGTCGTTAGATAAATTCAACCAACTTAAATCTTTAATATCAAGTATGCCTATTTTACCTGATGTTATAGAGATCCAAGAAACATGGTTTCATAGTAATATTTCTCAGATTTACTCAATTCCTGGTTATGGTCAAGTTCACTGTTGCAGAGAGGATGGGTATGGTGGTACTTCTTTGTATATTAGAGATAATTTGCAATTTATAGTAGAGGTTTGCGAAAGTGAAACATTTGTTGAACTTATAACAGTTACGTTATCTATATATATAAAAATGGTGGCAAAAATGTATAGTAATTCATCAATTGAGAACGGCTGGGCCGATTTTGCTCAAACTTTTTTTTCAGTTGTTCGTTATTGCCAGGAGCAGGTTTTTGTGAAAGAAAATTTTGGGAAAATCTTCCGGAAAAGTCGGAAAATTTGAAATTTCGAAAATTTCCTTTTTGTATGGAATTTTATGTGCAATTGTTACAGAATGGCTTTTCGAATAGAAAAATGAAAAATTGTTGTTGAAAAATGCGGAAAATTCCGGAAAAATTCAAAAAGTTTGAATTTGTTTTTTCGACGAAATTTTGCATATTATCGTATGATTTGATAATTTTGGACGATGTAACAGTGACAAATTTTGGATAATTATTCCGAAATGACTTTCCGAAAGGAAACATAGAAAAATTCTCGGTGGAAAACTCGGAAAATTCCGGAAAAACTCTAAAAACTTTGATTTTTTCGGAAACATTTTGCATCGCAAATTGAATTTTTGTATAACATTTTGTGTGCAATTGTTCCGTAGTGGCTTTTCGGTTGAAAAATAGAAAATTTTTGTTGGAAAGTTCCAAAAATTTGAATTTTTTTTCGACGAAATTTTACATTTTATTGTGTTTTCAGAATTTTCATTCCGAAATGACTTTTCGAATGAAAAAATAGAAAAATTCTTGGTGGAAAACTCGGAAAATTCTGAAAAAACTCGCATTTTTTGGTTTTTTTCGACGAAATTTTTCGTTGTATCGCTTGATTTTATGATTTTAGACGACGTAAAGGTGGAAAATTCGTTGTGATACTTGGAAAAATTCGGTTTATTGTGAAATCTATATGTATAAAAACGGTGTGAACAGTGTGTAGTAATTCATCAAGAGAGAACGGCTGGCCCATTTTGCTCACTTTTTATTTAATTGTTCGTAATTGGTATGAGGGTTTTATGCAAGATAAATTTGGGAAAATCCTTCAGAAAAGTCGGGAAATTTGAAAAATCGAAAATTGGTTTTTTGTATGGAATTTGTGTGCTGTTGTTACGGAATAGCTTTCGAATGGAAAAATAGAAAATTCTTAGGGAAAAACTCGGAAAATTCCGGAAAAGTCCAAAAAATTTGTTTTCTTTTATCGACAAAATTTTGCAATTTTCGCATGATTCGATGGTTTTGAACGATGTTTAGGTGGAAAATTTTGGTTAAATGTTGGTTGGTAACGAGATACCTAATATTTAGATAAATAAAAAATCCGGCGAACCCGACGGGATGTGCGGCAATCTGCTGTCGACATTAAGAATGCGAGCGCCAAATTGTTCGATGCAAGATGCATTCGATCGAGAATTTTAACGGGAGCAAGATTTTAATCTAGATGAGCTGACCGGAAAAGTTCGAAAAAATGTGCCGCTGTTAAATATCGAGTACAAGAACGTGTACGATTCACGATGAAACTGGAGGCATATACTTTCTCGATGCTCCAAGTGGGACAGCCAAGACATTTTTTTGTTGATTCCGGCAACAATTTGGTCAATATCTCAAATAACGTTAGCCGCTGCATCCTCTGGCATACCTGCCACATTGTTGGAAGGCATTCGAACTTCAAATTCCTCTTTAAAACTGTCTAAGAATCTTATCACGGTTGAAAAGCCAAAGTACACAATGACCAAGAATTTCGCAACGGCGAAGTATATGCGGGAATGCCAAATCAACATTTCGGATGAATGCGCGATAACGAATAAACGAGCTTTGGACCGAACGATAAGGGATTTACGAGGGGATTTAAAACGATTTGGTGGGGCTATGATCTTGCTCAAAATGTCTAATGCTGCTGATTTACTAAAACCATGCTTAAAAACGTCGTCAATGTCAAGATGTTGTTATTGACCAAAAAAATTTGGGGCTCATTCCAAAACCTCCCATCTTCTGCTGAATTCACGAAACAAATGCTGGCGCTTTGCAATGGCCAAATTAGAGTTGATGTTTCAACTGAATTGATATCGTTCCCTGCAAATTTTTGCCAGTTCACATCGTTGAAAAAGTAACTCATGACATTGCACAAAATTATAGAAATCTCAATTGGATTAATTTACGGGCAGTATGTTACTAGCAGCGAAGAATAAATACATCAATAGCTAGAATTTAAAATTGGAGAGTTAAATTGCTTGAGAACTGCATTCGTACAAATCTGTTTACAGCGTGACCGTAGAGGATGAAGCGACCAACAATCCGACCGAATTTTCCACTCGCTTAATGTGCCGCATAATCTGAATCTGAATCAACCAAAATTGTGCAACGGTACGCGGTTGTTCGTCAAGAATCTGATAAAAAATGTGATTTCAGACGATCATTAAGAACAAATTCAAAGAGGAGGAAGTCCTTATCTAACGAATCAGATAATTCCAACTGATCATCCATTCCAATTCCCCGACGAAAATCAAAAAATGAGATTAATCTCGAATGTTTTACGTGCTGTCAGCTGAACGTTGGCTTTTCGAGTTTTGAAGAACCGCCTTCGTTATTAGTTTTTACGGCGGAAAACTAATCGAAAAACTTTGTTTATCAAACATTTTCTACTAAGTTTATCTGAAGTTATAAAATTGTGGCGAGACGAAGTTCGCCGGGTCCGCTAGTTAAATTTTAAAATTGATTCAAAGCCTGTGAAAATTTTTTCTTTTTATCGCTCTCAAAATGTACAGTTGTACAGTTTTTGAATGTGATGGAGTCTGTATTGGAAGATCATGCTAGTAGCCCCTTGGTTGTTGTTGGTGATTCTAATGTAGATCTTTTTCAGAACCCAAATTTTAATGAATTAATTCACCTCTTTCAAAGTTTTGCCTGTGAAAATGCCCACAACATGGTTACAAGACCTGCAAGTAATTCGTGTATTGATCATGTTTATAGTAATTTTGTGGAAAGAATTGCAGTTGATTCTGTTGAATGCAACCTTTCCGATCACAATTTAATTTGCTGTAAGATTAAATGTAAATTATCCAGGATAGATTACATCGAAATTACAAAAACTTACTGTGATTATACGAAAACAAAAACATATTTGGTAAATGAGTTACCTTCTAATTTTAACGGTTTAAATGTATCTGAAAAAGCAAACACACTAGTTTCTTGTATGGAAAATGCGATAAAACAGTCAACATCAGTAACTAAATTAAGAAAACATGCCCGTTTTGAGCTGACCCCATGGATAAATGAAAATTTGCAGAAATTAATTTTATTAAAACTTAAATTGTTAAAAAAACGTCGTAGAAGTCCTGAAAATCAAAATATTCGAAATATATTAAAAAGGATATATAAAGTGATAAGCATTGCAAATGAAAGAAGTAGGGATGATTATTACCATGATAATATGGAAATTGTTACGAATGATCCCAGGAAATGATGGTTATTTCTCAATAAAACCCTAGGCAGGAAAATAAGTAATGAAGTCGTTTTTAATGGTACGCATGGAAGAAGGATTTTTAATAATATTGAAAAAGCAAATTGTCTTAACAGATATTTTTTAAATTCAGTTAAGGAATTAAAGCAAAGAATTGAAGTCACTCCTGCTGATAATATTAATGCCTTAAGTACACTTTCGGGGACGAATAATGTCTTTTCTCTCGATATTATTAATGAAAATACGATCAGGGATGTATTAATGGGAATGAAAGCGAATAAGAGCCCGGGATTTGATAATATGACAACAAAATTTGTTCAGGAATGCTATGAGCAAACTGTACCATATCTTGTGGCTATTTTCAACGAAATGCTGAGTTCAAATACATACCCTGATGTTCTAAAAATCCAAAAGGTAGTGCCAATACCTAAAATAGTAAATGCAAGAAATGTAAGCAATTATAGGCCTATAGCTGTTTTATCGACGATAGATAAGATTTTTGAAAAATTAATATATGATAAACTCTATTTGTATTTATTGGAAAAAAAATTATTATATACCAATCAATATGGCTTTAGAAGAGGATGTGGGACAGAGGAAGCAGTATTAAATGTTGTCAAATATATTTTTAATGGTTTAGATGATGGGTATTGTGGAGTTGTAGGCATATTTTTTGACTTTACCAAAGCTTTTGATCTTGTCGATCATCAGTTACTGCTAGATAAAATGCCCTATTATGGTATTCGAGGAAGAGAGCTGCAACTGTTTAAAAGTTATTTGTATAATAGAAAGCAATTTGATCAGATAGATCAGAAAAAAAGTTTTACTGGTTATGTGGAACATGGGGTTCCTCAGGGAAGTTGCATAGGTCCATTATTGTTCTCAATATATATCAATGATATCAAGAACCTACAGCTGAGCGGTAAATTGTTCATGTTTGCGGACGACATCTGTCTTTTTTACACTTACAAATACGAGCTTGTATTAAAAACACATATGGAAAGAGATTCTGCGCTGCTAATTGAATTTTCTAGGATAAACAAGCTTGTGATTAATCCTGATAAAACTAAATTAGTAAGATTTCGACCTAATCCTTCAGCCAGTAATAGCTTTAACGTATTTGTTGATGGTGAATTAATACAAGAAACCAATTGTGTAAAATACTTTGACATTATGCTACAAAGCTACCTTTCTTGGGATTTGCATATTAGCTCTCTGAAAAGTAAAATAGCACCAGCAATTGGAATTTTGTTTAAGTTAAAAAACAAATTAAGTTTTAAATCTAAATTGATGATTTTTTCGTGTTTAATTCAGTCACACTTAAATTACTTAGTCACTGCTTATGCATACAATAAAAACAACAGATCGCTTAAATCTCTTCAATCGATGCAAAATAAAGCGCTGAAAACTGTGCATAATTTACCAATAAACTATTCTACTACGTTATTGTTTAAAGAAGTATGTAACAAAATCCTCCCAATCAATGGATTGTATAATTACAACATTTTAAAGTATGTTTTCAAATGTATACACAACATTGGTTACCACGCAATATCCTTTTTTCAGAACCAGATGAATTTTAATACCAGAAATAGAGTAAATTTGAGAGTGGCAAGATGTAGGTTTGAAAAGTCAAAACAGCGGATTGATTATGTTGGTGGTATCACCTATAATAATCTTCCCACAGATATCATATCAATTCAACGAATGTCAAATTTCAAGATTTGTTGTAAAAAACACCTTTGTGAAAACGTCGAATCGCTTCTATTATAGCCTTATTCCAGTAAATTCTATTTTGTATTTACTTTTCTTTTTTTCGTAAATATGTTAATTAATTTTTTCACATTTTGAATATTTATTTTTTTTCTCTCTTGAATTCGAATGAATATATAAGAAACCTTGTTATTGTACATTATTGGAATTAAAATTTGCCAACTTGTCCTAATTATGCCTTTCTGGCGCGGGACACTTTATGCCTTTGAATGTAAATAAAATTGTAGAATAAATTTCACAAATCAAAAAAAAAAAACCACACCAAATCTCACGGTTCAACCCGCTGTGCCCATGATCCGATAGAAGAGAGCCTAGTATATGACCGTAGCCCGAGCCATGACATCAAAATTGTGCTATACGATAGGCAGGGAGACCGCATTTGACTGCATCAGACTGATTGATTTCTCTGTAGTAGTTAACAGTAGTAACAGGTAAATAACAGCACTAGGTTTGACCATAGAAATATTCGTAAGGCACCATGGTATCTTATGATCAATTGACGAGGAATCAGATAGATCGCGTGGTAGTCGATGGAAGGCACGCATCGAGTGTTCCAAGGAGCGAAATATTGACTCTGATCACTACCTTACCTAAGTTAAGATACGCACAAGGCTAAGCTTGGCGAAAAACATACGTAACCACGCACACCGACAGCTGGACATCGGTAGACTGCGGACTCCAGAGGTAGCGGATGCCTACTCCAACCACCTAACTGAACTGCTAATGGCAACGCGAGCGGTTCGTGAACAGCACAGATAGACTCTTTTTAGACGAAGGGGAGGAGCTGATTAGGAGCATGCAGCAGCTCATGGAGAACATCTGTCTAGAGGAGAGCATGCCCGGGGGAGTCTCAGTTTGTTATGTTCCATACACAAGAAAGGCTATCTTAGTCAGTGTAAGAACTACCGTAGAATAAGCCTATAGAATTCGAGAAATAATACACTGAAGAGCTGAAAATTATACGCTCCACTGTATTTCGATGCAGAAGTACTTAAGGGGTCATAATCCAAAAACCGAATAAGAGGAATCAAAGAGGATAAAAAGCTACCCTTTTACATCCAACAACAACAAAATTGTATTTAAAGTTTATGTTTTTTAAATTTCTTTACATTTTGGGGTGATCATGAAATTAAACGCAGTGCTTTTTAATTACGAAATAAAACTTTTTTATTAAAACACAGAGCAAATTTAAAACAAAAAACACTTTGCAATAATCCATATGACCTTTCTTATTTTGAATAAATTCAAAAATGCTTTTCGGTCATACGTTTTATCAGGGTTTTTGGGGTTGGACTTTCTAAGGAGTCCAAAGCCGCTATTACTGCCGATTTTACCTCTGCAACGCTATGGTATTGCCTGTTGTTGGAGTACATTTTATGAAGCCCCTCAAATTTTCAATAGGTTTCATGTCATGGATTCAACCGGGCTCCTTTTAGACTTCAACGTTTTCGTACCGAACCCAACCTTTTGTTTCCTTATTGGAGTGAGTAGACGCAATCTTTTGCTGTGAAATGTAATTTTTCTCCTGGATTTGCTTAAAGAAGGCAATAAATTAACTTTTAGTATGTCTCGTCGGAGTTCATACTCTTCGAGGTAATGCAACAGCTTGGGAAAGTCAGAAATTTATTTTTCAGAGAATCCACCTCAAACTATTAACGACCAACCACCGAAGTTTATCTTTGAAAAGTAGCATGGGTCTTTGCGCAGATCCCTCCAGTAGCAATTAAAATCGTCAGGTCCATTTGGGGCCGCTGTATTTAGTAAAACTCAAGCAGGATAAAGTTTTGGAGAAAAAACTTTGAGTCTAGCCACGCCCCTTTTAGTACCTCCCATAAATGTACCATTCCGCCCACTTTAGAGATGGAGTAGTAAAATCAATACACCCAACGTGATTGTGCCCAAATTATTCTTTAGTAAAGCTAAATCAGGATAAAATTTCTGGGGAGAAAACTAGAAGTCTAGGCACGCCCCTTCTGGTACCTCCCATACAAATGTACCACTCCGCCCATTTTAGAAATCTAAATCGAGTAACAACATTAAATATGTGTTTTCATAATATTTTTTATACAAGGATATTGGCTTATTAGTCTTACGCGCCGATCTTAGTTTCTCGGAACTGCCAAACGCATTAAGAGAGCCGTTGTGTTGAGCTTCTGTATCTTCAGTTTCAGCATTTAGGTTTCTCACCGTTGCGTCTTATCACATTTGCTATTACTAGACGGTGGTACAATGGTATTTCTCAGGAAATACGTGATCTATCGAACGTTTTAAGCTGCCTGGTGACCTCGATTATCTTTGTTAATCATTAACTAATCAATACAGAAACTGCGGTCATTCAACTGAAAGAATTTGATTTCGGAGAAAGTTTAACTATTTTTACCATTACACCAATATAGGGAACCTTGTGTTTGTCTATAATCCGGCAAGATATATCTGCTCCTTTTTTAAAAACAAAACTCGTATAATCCACATACATAAACCTTTTTGCTACGAAATGAACGAATCAAAACCTTAATCCCTTTGTATTTCAATGTGTCCAAAACAAAATCGTAATGGAAGTGGAAGCAAAACTCTTTCATCATACAATTTAGAAAATGAGTTCATATAAATGAAGTTACTCCTCACAGCATCCAACTAACTTCAAACCTTTTGTGTTTTTATGAGCGGCTCTCCTTCTCATTTCAACTTTTTTCCCTGTTAAAATCACAATTTTTGTTAGCAACTTTTGGCATATAACTACGCTGTTCCGAAGTAATGATGTTATTTCTATACCAAATATAACGGCGCTGGGAGGATGGCTGCAATTGAAACTCAGGCTCAGGCTGAGGCTGGCGTTGTCGTTGCCACAAAAACAAACCACAATAGACGCTAAAGTTTAAACAATGAAAAAATCGGTGTGAGTGTGGCATGTGGTAAATACACTCGCACTCACACCGGCTGAGGGTGCATATGGCATTCACAATTGTTTGGGAGTTGGGACAAATGGTACGAAAACAACGGAGCAACAAAACACTGCGAAAAAGTATACAAACAATAGTGTCACCAAAAGGCAAACTCAAGCGGAAATTTCCAACAACAACTGCGAAAAAAACGTCAGGCCACATTGGTATTGTATGCGGCGGAGTTTTTAGTCATAGTTGCGTTACACCCGTTTGCTCTGTTCTCATTGAAAACAGAAAAGGACTAAACGACTTAAGTATGCAAACACAGGCGCATATTTAAATAAATGTAGTGCTTTTCTATACCATTAAACACCCGATTGCCCATGCCACACTAATAATGATGATGTTGTACATGAGACAAAGTTGCACAGTGTTACGAAAATTTGTTACGTCTATTCATATGAGTTAACATTTATTCGTTTAATTCCGTGACGGTTCTTAATTAACCACTTAATTTCATAGATCGCAATAAGAAGGCATATTAAATTTTATTATTCGCTTCGGGTATAAACAGCTTCTTCAATTTTTAATGCTCTGTCAAGTACTCGTGGTACCAAGTTGGTAATAAAAACTTAAACTAGAAAAATATTTATAGCTCAGACTTTTTGAGACGGATCGTTTTCGTCTTATCACACAACGTCCACGTCGATGACGTTATACTGCTTATTTGAAATATAAACTCTACAAACATAGAATATATCTTCACGAAGTATACATATACCTGAGTAGGAACTTTTATGTTCAAAGTAACTCACGTAAATTTTCTTCGATCTACACAAAAGTTTGCCGGTATGAATATTTTTGGAGTATCCCATAAAAGTTGAACCAATTTGGCAAAAAATTCTATAGCACCTTTATTGTTGAAACGTTACATTACAATGTACATATCGTCCTCTTAATAAAACAATAGTGTATAATTATACCATCACCCTTAGGGATGAAGGTATATATCATTTGATACGACCCAAAAGTGTAACACATAGAAGGAGTGATTTTAGACCCTAGGTTTCTTTGAACCAAATTCGATTCATGACTTTTTAAGTTATTTGAGCCATGTCCGTCTGTCTGTCTGTCTGTCTGTCTGTCTGTCTGTCTGTCTGTCTGTCTGTCTGTCTGTCTGTCTGTCTGTCTGTCTGTCTGTCTGTCTGTCTGTCTGTCGGGTGGCTGTCCGGCTGGTTCGCACGATAACTTTCGAAAGACGCAACCAAATGTCAACATTTGGAAAAAATTTTGAAAGCCTAGCCACGCCCCTTCTGGTACCTCCCATACAAACCTACCTTTCCGATATTGGAGAAACAATATCAATAAATCAAACGTGATCGTACCCAAATTCTATTTTTAGTAAAACAATAACGGGATAAAGTTTTGGAGAAAAAAATTGGAAGTCTATCCACGCCCCATCTGGTACCTCCCATACACATCTGGTACCGCCCACTTTAGAAATCGATTAATATTATTAAAAGACCTAACGCGATCATGCCCAAATTCTGTATTTGGTAAAGTTCAAGCAGGATAAAGTTTTGGAGAAAAAATCTGGAAGTCTAGACACGCCCCTTCTGGTACCTCCCATACAAATGTACAACTCCGCCCACTTTAGAAATAGGGTAATAATATCAACACACTAGACACGATCGTGCCCAAATTCTGTATTTTGTTATATTATAACAGGACAAAGTTTCGGAGAAAAAATTGGAAGTCTAGACACGCCCCTTATGGTACCTCCCATACAAATGTACCTTTCCGCCCACTTTAGGGATGTAGTAATAATATCAGTACACCCAACGCAATCGTGCCCAAATTCTGTATTTAGTAAAGCTATAACAGGATAAAGTTATGGAGAATAAATCTAGAAGCCTAGACACACCCCTTTTCGTACCTCCCATACAAATGTACCACTCTGCCCACTTTCGAAATCGAGTAATAATATCAATATAATAGAAAATTATTTGTTTTACTGAGGGTAAGGGTAAATGTAAGTCGGGTTGCCCGACTGAAACTTTCTAACTGGTTTTAATTAATAATCGATTAATTTCAATAACTCAAGACTTAAACAATATCTTATATTGGGTGATGGTATTTATCAGTCAGTTTAACTGACTGAAATTTCTGTACTGGTTTTTTTGGTGTTTTGAGAAAATCGAGTTTGAAGTTTTCGTCAAATCGGATGTCTATGAAATTTTTGAAGAAAAAATTATATACTATTTTTTCCAATGGCCTTTTGACGCACTTTGTGGAAGTAGATTTTGACGAAATTTTGACCAGGCAAAGAATCAATGGTGGAGGTTCTAAATATGCAATATATGAGCACATACACTATTGTTATATTAAGGGGACGTTATATTTGGTTGTCTCACAATGTTCTTATATGTATTAGATACATGCACAATTAAATTAATACAAAGAAACCTACATATCAACATACAAGGCTGCGTACCCCGAGGCAGCCAATACCCATTCCAAATTTCTCTCGATACCATTACCATTGTACGCTCTAAGAGGTATAACTTTGCAGTAAGTGACGTAGCATCTACTGAACAGCCTTTCTATGTAAAGTGCGCAGGAATGATATATGAAAATATGGTGATAGAGAGGTGGTGACTGTAAGGACGAGTAAGGAAATCAGATCACAGATATATCGCGCTGCAATTATTGAGAAAATTGTCCAATATGATATTAGCTGCAAGTAAATTTCTATATCTGATCTTACAGGTGGGTATCTCTGTTCCAAAACTTCTGCATTTTATCAGGGTGCAGGGTGTTTCCTCTCTCTTCTTTTCTCCTCATATCGTTTCAGAATGGTTATACTCACAAGCAAACTTGGCTATCTCCCGATAAAAACACCAAAAATCAAATTGATAGATCAAGTATCAAGGAAGTGCGTGTAATCCGGGGTGTTTACAAAGGCTCGGAGCATTGACATTACTTAATACTTAATTTCCCTTTGCACCCCATGAATGAGGTATGGAATAGCTTCTCGCGTTGTTGTGAATTTACACGTTTTCTATTTTTAGATTCACAACTAACGGCACCTACTTATTTATCGACGAATGCGAACGTCACTGTTTTGAGAAGCTCTTACTAGGCACGACGATTGAATCGACGCTTAATACTGCGAAGTTGCTGTCAACAACATTCGAGGGGAGCCGACAATGAAAGAAAATTTTATTTATTTTTTTTCTTTTAAGATGACTGGAGCCAGGTTTGAACCTGCGATCTCCCGCATGGTAGTCGCGTGTTCTAACCACTATGCCACGGCCGGTCCCATTGGGTAGAGCGAAAAACATTGGGTAGAGCGAAAAACGCACGTAACCGATCACTATGAAAGCTGAATATCGCAAAACTGTATACCCCAGAAATAACCATCGACTAGTGTAACTAGCTCTCCCAGCTACTACGTCACAACGCCTCTACTTCTGACATTTTAGGTATACAGTGGCAGTATATCGCGCATTCCATGAAAACAAATCTGATTGGTACGGTACGATGAAGAATGACGAATAGCGTTTGATGAACAGGATACTGCTTACAGGCGAAATATACAGCCAATTGCAACTCGTGCAGTTATTAAATAGTTGCAGCCCTATAATACTACTAGTAGGCAAAAGTAAAAGGTTATGGTGCGTGGCTCCTCTCCACTTAATACAAGAGTGGAAATCAGATAAGCAGATGTGCAGACTGTGCCGCATATATGA
The DNA here is from genome assembly GCA_964034835.1 of Muscina levida. Lineage (NCBI taxonomy): Eukaryota > Metazoa > Arthropoda > Insecta > Diptera > Muscidae > Muscina > Muscina levida. Next base: position 98,050,638 of record OZ035882.1, read on the forward strand.
AGAAAACACATTCACCAACTGCACAATTCATTCATTCACCAATACCACAATTTGGCTTAACTGGTACAATTGGAATCTAAGCGTATTATGTCCTGTACTGGAATAAAGCCAATTTTCCAAAAAAAAATGTTTTTGCAATAATTTTTAAAAGAAACATAGACGTTAATGATTTGCTACCTTTAATACTTCATAACACAGTACAACATTTTTCAAGACTCAATTCTGAAAATTGAGAATTGAAAAGTCCCAAAAATAAGAACATCTGCATCATTCGTTTTGTCAAGTTGATTGCAATAATTACACAGTGCAACAGTGAAAAAAAACACCCGAACGTGACTATATAGGTTCCATAGTACAACCGAAGCTGAGTAAAACCCTAGCTCAGTTTGGTTAGGTCGGATACCAAATATTTTTTTTGGCCCCCTAAACTTTTTGAATTCCCTTGGATCCTTTGAAAAAAAGGTGACATCAGTTGTTGGCCAACAGTTTCTACAGTTTTTAATCTAGCTCTTTCTCTTCTTATGCAAAGTTGTAGCTAATAGTCCGCTTAAGAAATTGATATAATAAAATTTTCCAAAAAATTAGACTTTCTTCGTTTATTTTAAAAAAACTTCGAAAAAAATTTTATTTTTTTTATACCATCACCCTTAGGGATGAGGGTATATATCATTTGATACGAAAAAAAGTGTAACGCATTCAAGGAGACGAGTTAGACCCTAAGTATCTTAAGACCAAATTCGTTTCAGGACTTTTTAAGACGATTGAGCTACGTCCGTCTGTCTGGCTGAATGGCTGGTCAGCAGGTCAGTAAACCTTAACGGATCGGTATGAAAATTTACCAATATTAATATTTTTAAAAACGAACTTACGGCACTGTAAATGGGCAAAATAGCCCCACCCCTTCTGGTACCTCCCAAAATATCTTATTTTTAGATAATTTATATTTCTTTCATAACTTCCAAACGAACAATCGTAGGATATTTAAATTTGGTGAGTTTATTTACCTTGCAAAAGTAGACAAACCCTAAGAAAACCGCAACCTTTGCCATACCCTTTCTGGTACCTCCCATACAAATGACCTAATTGACCATTATAGTTTTACATACATATCTTTTTTGTAAGTAAACTTAATTTACTAAAATTTTAAGTATGATGTTGGCTTATGAAAATAGGACTCAGGAATGAATATGAACTATATCGGTTTACGCCTTCTGGTACCTCCCATACAAAATTACCTATTTTTGGAAAATTAATATTTCTCCTATAACTTCCAAACGGTCTCTTGGGGGGTAATGAAAATTGGTCGATTAATTTATGTTATTATAGGAGGCAAGACCCCAGAAAACCTAACTATTTGACACACCCCTTCTGGTACCTCCCATACAAATGACCGAACTCACCCCCATAGTCTTACAAACATATCTTTTTTCTAAGTACACTGAATTCAGTCAAATTATGGGTAATTTGTACGCTTATAAAAATATGAATCAGGAGTGAATATTGAGTATATCGGGTCACCCCTTCTGGTACCTCCCATACAAAATGACCTATTTTTGGAAAATTAATAATTCTTCCATAACTTCCAAACGGACATTTGAGGGGTAATGAAAATCAGTCGGTTAATTTATATTGTGATAGAAGGCGAAACCTCAGAAAACCTAACTATTTGACACACCCCTTCTGGTACCTCCCACACAAAGGACCGAACCATAGTCTTACATACATATCTCTTTTTGTAAGTAAACTGATTTAAGTCAAATTATTCGCAAATTGTTCAAATTTAAATTTTTTTGAAAAATTAATATTTCTCACATAAATTCCAAACCGGCACCTATACCCCCTACACAAATAAGTAGAGTTTTGGACGATTTTGCACCACAAGAGGGGAAAAATTATACATAAGTAATTTTATTTAAATTAAAAATCTGTTCATTTCAATAACTCAAGACTTCAACAATATCTTATATTGGGTGATGGTATTTATCAGTCAGTTTACCTGACTGATATTTCTGTACTGGTTTTATTTTTTATTTCATTTTTTTTTTTCACTTTTTTTTAATATAAGTCGTAGGGAATCCAGATTTCTTGCATACTATATTAAGTGAAATTGTAGTTTAGGTATCACCGAAAAATTTCTCTGAACAAACCCATGCAGTCTGAACAAGTCTAGGGATATTAAATAGCTCTCAAAACACACTATCTACTTTAAACAAATCAGTTTTTAGGAGTTTTGGGCTATCTTGCTACCTTTACCAAAAACGTACTTATTGTATAACTGAACAACTTCTGTCAACAATCAATATGATCGGAATACTCCACCCCTTCAATTGTTCACAAAGAGCATTAGGGTGTTCCTTATATGGCATATATTCGAATTTTGTTAAAAGTATGTATTAATCGCGATGTTCATAACCTAGCTTCACCTTACGTTTGTTTGTGCCAAAATTACGAATATATTGTGAAAAATTTCGTATCGATAGTTAGGCATTTGGGTGCGCCACAATGAGGTTAAAGTTCGAATTTGTCTCGAGAATTGATAGAGATATTCATAATATATATACATATATACTTTTTAAACATATAGATTTTAGCTTGATCAACCATAAAAGTTGAAATATATAATTGCCTATAATAAACTACTTCATAATCCAATTTAAAACTTAATAATTTTTTTCAAAAATACCCCAACTTCTACATCAAATATCTTGGAGTCTATTAGAGATATGGTATATGCAAACACATACTATTTTAGGTCTTCATTTCAGCTATTTAACGGCTTATTACTACTTAGTCTGTGTCCAAAGAAAAATACTCAGCGGCAGTAAACTGATTTGAGAACAAACTCGAACTTTAACCTCATTGCTGCGCACCCTAATGCCTAATTATCAATACGAAATTTTTCACAATATATTCATAATTTTGGCAAAAACAAACGAAAGGTAAAACTAGGTGATCAACATCGCGACTAATACATATTTTTAACGAAATTTGAAAAAATGCCATATAAGGAACTCCCTAATGCTCTTTGTGAACAATTGAAGTGGTGGAGTATTCCGATCATATTAGTTGTTTACTGAAGTTGTTTAGTTATACAATAAGTATGATTTTGGTAAAGATAGAAAGTATAAACATTGCACAATGGCCCAAAACTCCTAAAAACTGATTTGTTTAAAGTGGATAGTGTATTTTGAGAGCTATTTAACATCCCTAGACTTGTTCAGATTACATGGGTTTGTTCAGAGAAGTTTTTCGGGTTAACTACAGTTTCACTGAATAATTTCACCCTACGACATATTAAAAATAGTGAAAAAATTTGAATTTTCATCGAAGTTTTTTTGAAAATAAACGAGGGTAAGTCTATTTTTTTTGGAAAATTTGATTATATCAACTTCTTAAGAGACTATTGGCTACAACTTTGATTAAGAAGAGAAAGAGCTAGATTAAAAATTTTACAAACTGTTGGCCAACAACTGATGTCACCTTTTTCAAGGGACCAAACTGAGCTAGGGTTTTACTCAGCTCCGGTTGTGCTATCGAACCTATATAGTCACATACTATTTATTTTTTGCTCAAAGTGGATTGTTAGCACTCTTTCTATATTTCAACACATTTGTATCTCTTTTGTGTCTCAAGCAAAGTTGTAAATATCCCATTTTACCCAATTTTTATCATTAACCCATAGGTTTAAGTACATGAACTCAGGTTTGAGATATTTATATTGAGATATTTAATTTTGTGCTTGGGTTTGAGACTTTTTTTTATTATTTTTATAAATTCAGTTAAAGTTGCCTGAAAAAAAAATGAAAACGTGATTAAGTTTCTTTCGCAAAAAAAAAAACTAAAATATTCTTGTCTGCATTCACGCATACACAGATGAAATAGGAAACTTATGTATTAGGCGGTGAGTGAAAATTCTGTTTGTGAACGGTTGCCGACAACTAGAATGTCATAGCAATTCGATAACAATCCTGACAGACTAAGTTTTCGACAGATTCCGGGTGCGCCTTTTCACTTACTTTCGTATAAACTGACTTACGTATGAGTAATATATAAAATTCCACATAACTCATACGCTATTGCAGGGTAAAACTCATATCGGCATATAATATCCCAGTAAACCAAAAGTTCCGAAGTGTCGGACATCAGATATTTCTCTTACATTTCATCAATAAATTTACCGAAAATAAGCGATATCGTCATAAATGCCTTCAGAAATAAGACTTGACAAACAACAACAACAGCAAAAGAAAACCAGTTTAGGAATTCCTAAAACGGATTTTTGTTGGTGTTGTTTTTTGTTGTTTGTCTAGTACGTTGCGCATTCCAATGTGTGTTTTTGATCCACATTATCAGTTATAATTGTACAATCAATGTGCAACGTCGCGAAAAGTGTGTCAAATATTTAAAGGTGAATATAGTATAGGTATATCATAAAATAAGAAAAGAAATGTATCTTAAAAAATTTTTGTTCAAAATTAATTTTTTATTTTAATATATTTCTTATGCTTTAATCTGATTGAAATGTGAATTTTGTTTATTTTTTTTATTGTAATCTATAATATAAAAATAAGTCGCTGAATGTGTTGCTAAGCGCAAAACTCGAGAACGGTTGGACCGATTTGGCTCAATTTTTTTTTCAGTTATACGCAATTGCCAGGAGTAGGTTTTTACGAAAGAAAATTTTGGAAAACCTTCCGGAAAAGTCGGGAAATTGGAAAAATCGATATAAAAATAAGTCGGGTTTTCCTTCCTGACGCTATAACTCCTGAACGCACGAACCGATTTCCACGGTTTTGCATTCGTTGGAAAGGTCTCGGGCTCCGTGAGGTTTATATTTACAATTCGGTCCAATCGGACAAAGGGGCGTGGCACCGCCCATACAACTTGAAAATCAAAAAGGCTGTATCTTATGAACTATCAGAGGTATGAAGATGAGAATTGGTATATATGTTGTTGGAGCAGTATTAATTACAGCCAAGGTGGAAGTGGGCGGTGCCACGCCCCCTTTTCAAAAATCGCTCTAACGGCTTTTCTAATAGACCGATTGATACGAAAATTTTACCAAATGGTACTGTTGACCTGTTGATAGTTCCTGGCTATAATAGGTTGTGATTGGATAAAGGGGCATGGCACCGCCCATACAACTTGAAAATCAAAAGGGCTGTATCTCATGAACTATCAGAGGTATGAAGATCAGATTTGGTATATATGTTGTTGGAGCAGTATTAATTACAGCCAAGGTGGAAGTGGGCGGTGCCACGCCCCCTTTCCAAAAATCGCTCTAACGGCTTTTCTAATAGACCGATTGATACGAAAATTTTACCAAATGGTACTGATGACCTGTAGATAGTCCCTGGCTTTGGCTTTGGTTGTGATTGGATAAAGGGGCGTGGCACCGCCCATACAACATGAAAATAAAAAGGGCTTTATATCATGAACTATAAGAGGTATGAAGATAATATTTGTTACATATGTTGTTGTTGCAGTATAAATTACAGTAAGAGTGGAAGTGGGATGTACCACACCCCTTTTAAAATAAACAGTTATAACTGTCAAAATTCCGCAGTATATTGCAGTTCGCCTAGAGATATGAACAGTAAGGTGGGCCAGTTTTTTTATTCGCATAAATTGTAACCAAATCTACGATGAATTGTTAGAAAATGTCACCAATAAACTTTGTGTGTAATATCAATTCCTAGCTCGCTCTGGGAAAGCTTAATTTAGTGCAGAAAACTTAAATTTTGATAGAAGTGTTTTAAAAGCTGATGTCAGTACGCTTTCAATAATCATGGGGCAACGAACGTCACTTCTAAAAGAAGCGCAAAACGGAGTAAATAAACGAAAAATTCTTTTATCTTAAAAAAAGTATCAGCTAGGATTTTCATTCATGTACAATTGACCCCCAACAAAACCCCATTTACCGTTTTGTTGCCATTTTAGGTCAACCAATTCGTCATTCAGGCGAGGTCTGTGAAGTGTGATAGACTTTCATTGAGACTTTCTTTGAAAAATCACCATGTAAAGACTACACAAGAACAACGTTTACAAATCTTGCAAATTTATTTTCAAAATGCGCGTTCTTTTTGCCCTTTGTGAAGTTTATGGTGCCTATAAAATATCCATCTGAGCAGCTAATAGAAGCCATCGACGCTGTAGACGTAAGTGTGACAGGGGACTCGAATTTATCGAACCGACGCCGTTCTCAGCAACTCGGTCTCTGCAAATGCTGAGGAAAGATCTTGGCCTATATTCATATATCCAACTGGTAGAAGAACTAAAACCAGTGGAACATCAATTGATTTTTTTTATTTATCATGTCATTGCACATTATTTAAAGGAGAAATGGTTCCAACACGACGGCGTAAAATGCCATACAGCGCGTGAGATCATCACTTTGTAAAGCCAAACGTTGGTGACCGAATTATCTCATAGAATGGTAATACGAGTTCAATACAAAGTAAGTATTCGGAAATATTCTTGATCCATGTGAGAAGAAGACATGGCAAAAAAGGTTTTTATGGATAAAGGCATGAAGCTTCAAACGAAATTTTAATTTTCGGTCAATAGGCGGAGAAGGCATGTCGAAAGTGTTTTTTTACGCCCAAAGGGATAGTTAGTATACAGACGGTTACCGCTACTACATTGAATTTTGATCTTTAACGGAATGTCTGTTTCCGATTTGTAAAAGATATGATATTTAGAATTTAAAACAACAACACTTAATTTGTTAACTTTCATGTTAAGGAGTTGCTTGAAATTAGTTACATAAGTTAATAAACTCAACATATCGTTATCGAGCTTAAGTACCGTTTTCAAAGTACTTTGTAGACCTAAATGTGAAATATAATACAAGTTAAAATGCAATAGCGAAGCATTGCCGGGCCCACTAGTTGAAAATAAAAATAAAAAAAAAATAATTTTTGGAACTTTTGTGTAAATGGGATTAGTAAAAAAAACAGAAAATTACCGAAAACTCTGACGACATATTTTTTTATATACTGTCAGATGTTTGTGGAAATTTTAGGATAATTTGACAGAGTTACTTCAGAAAAATCCAAAAGTCCCTTCGAAAGTTCTCGAAATTTCCCTCAGATATCTGACCGAAAAGTCCGCACTAGTTTCCGAATTTCCTCAGACATTTCGATCCGAATTCTTGTCAACTACCCATACAACTTGCGGACAGATAGCTGACAGACATCTGCAACTTGTGCAGACTTTCTATCAGACATCTGACCGACTTCGGAGAAAATGGTTTTCTGGAATGCTATGTATGACCTTAATAACTAGCTTTTTGAGACACAAAAACGTTTAACCCACAATTCCTAGGTCATATTATGCTTTTCTACATGCTTCGTAACAAGATTTGACTGAATAGACCAAACCAACTTCCTTCAAGCCACTGTGTGTCGCCAATGTTCCTTTGTAAAGGATTTCGACTCTATTTACTGGCACTTTGCTGCTGTATGTTTCCTTTTTGTTTCTCTTGCATAGTTCGTAATGCAAGTGCCACTTTTTTGTTTTGGTTTTATTGTTTCTATTCTGCGGAGAATAGTTCTTTTGTTTTCCAAATCATTTGCACGTAAAGACTCTCTTTTATTCACTTTATTGACCACAAAACATAAACAAAATAGCAGCGAAATCACTTAAGCTGAGGAAACTTTATTTAACTGCCATTAGCAGGGCAGTTTTCGCTAACTACATACATATGAAAATTATACTAATTAACTGTACCTCCTACTATGATACTATGCTGTAGTTAGTTGACAAAACCACAAGTATCGCACCAAAGCCCAAGTTATTATATAGTTATTATAATGTTAGCGGACGCATTTTATCAATTTCGTCGAAACACAATTCAAGTTAATTGCATGACATTTTATGATATAAAGTTAATTAACTGATTTCTTATTCAGCTCATTTCGGGCTATCATGTTGCCACGAAAGTTTCGTTGAGCGCAAAAAATTTTAATGTGTTAATAAGCTTAAATGCAAACATCGACACATTTCCCCACGTCCCTTGTTCAGCTTATGGCACATGGAATACATACATATTATCACTTGACTAGGGGTGGCACGAGCATTACACGGTTGGTAAGTGATTGCATAAAGTCAATACGCAAATGTTTTATATAAATAGTTGTAAACACAGGAATAGTCGAAATTGCTTATATTGTGATATCTATATAATTGAATACCACAACAATCTATGTGTTAACTCTACATATGAGAAACGATGCTTCTGCTGCCTACTTACTTTTGTTGACCGTTGTACTATAAATACCGTAATTTATTTATATATCTTTTTATGGCAGGGTTTATGCATTATTTTTGCTTCGCTTAACAATTTCGCAATTTTCTTGCTTGTATGCTCCTTATGCTGTGAGCCATGTCCCTTCTTTAGGGCATGCGGGGCTAAAAGTCGTGCTCTGCCACACATCATATTCATTTATATTTATGTACTCATATGATTCGCCCCAGAACTTATTAACGTTATCGTTCGCATCTTCTTCGCTGCCATAACTATCGCCAGCAGTTTGTTGACTGATAAAAGATGTCATTGGTCATTTGCAACAAATAGTTTTGGTAGTTTTTTTTCATTCCTTATTTTGGTTGGCAATATCATCATCTTATCATCAAAGGCCAGCTCGTAAGAAAATATTAGTCCTGCACATATACTTGGTGTATGTTTTAATGAATATGAATATGTTCGTAGATAGAAAGATTTAAACATGTGATTTAATTGATCAGATATGTAACGAAATGTAATTTTGGGTAGAGGTTAAGGCGGTTTTATAACTTGTGATCTCTGGCCATTATTTGCGCCGTTTTTTTGTGTAAATAGTACTGTGAACGGAATTTATTATTGTTACCCAGAAGTTTTCCAAGATAGGATCGTATTAAATTCCGTTGTTTATATGTTACTAAAAATTATGGAATGTTACTGAAAATCAACACAAAGGTTCTCTTAGTCGCTTTGACAGCTCCAAGAAACTAGTATCAGGTGCGGTGGTCTGCAAAAATACAAGAAGGAAATAAAATACCATTACAGAAAATTCAGCCAGGTAAACTGATTCCTAGGGTTTTGGCAGTCAGGCCAGGTATGACTGATACATACCATCACACGATATAAGATGTTTTTTAAGATATTAGAGATATCGTATTGTAATATTATTTGCCTGCTTGTGAAGCGTAAACGTTTAGATGCCACCCGTTCAAATTTTACTAATTTGTATTGTATTTTCGTAAACCAACGTTCAATAAGCGATTATATGGAAGGTACCAGGTACCAGAAGGGGTGTAACAAGTAGTAAGGTTTTCTGATGTTTTGCCTCCTATTTGAAAGCTATCTAAAAAATATTAGTTTTTAAAAAATAGGTAAGTTTGTATAGGAGGTATCAGAAGGGGTCAAACTATATACTTAGTCCATATTCATTCCTTAGTCAAATTATCATTAGCGCACATCTTATGCAAAATTTGACCGAACTAAGTGTACTTGCAAAGAAGGTATATATGTAAAACTATGAGGGTGAATTCGCTCATGAGATACCAGAACTGGTATTTTAAATAGTTAGGTTTTCTGCGGTTTTACTTCCTATCACAGGATAAATTATCTGCAAAAACTTCATTATCCTTCAGGAGCCCACTTGGTATTTATGGGAGAAATATTAACTTTCCAAAAATAAGTAATTTTGTATCGGAGTTACTAGAAGGGATTAAACGATAAAGTCTATATTCATTCTTTAGTCACATTTTCATAATCGTACATCTTATGCACAATATGACTGAATTCAGTTTCCTTTAAAAAAGGGTAATCGATAAAAGGCATTTGTCATGCGTTGTGAACGTGCATGTTATGCGCGATGTAAATATTGACTCGGCTACGTGGTTTGCAGCCAAGGTACGCACGCGATTAACCAGTGCTAACAACGCTCTTGACCAAACGCATAGAAAGCTAGACATCACTAAGCTGCGTACCACCAAGATAGCAAATGAGTACGCCAACTACCACTCTTAATTACGTCATACAATCCCCCTAATTCTGATGTTCCCCACACATAGGCATCATATTACGAATTCTAAGACCACTGCTGCAACGACCGTACTTAACGCTTTCTATTTTTAGATTCACAACTAACGGCACCTACTTGGCTATCGACGAATGCGAACGTCACTATTTGATAAGCTCGTACTAGACATGACGATTGACTGCGAAATTGCTGTCGACAACATTTGAGGGGAGCTGACAATGAAAGAAAAATTTTCCTTTTTTATATTTTTTAAGATGAATGGAGCCAGGAGTTGAACCTGTGATTTCCCGCATGGTAGTCGCACTATGCCACGGTCGGTCTAGTAACTAGGTTATGAACTAGGTTATAAAAAACTACGTTCAGACTAGTACTGGTAAAGCAACGGTTTTGTAACAGCGATCCCCAACTGCAAATGAGGATGAAACACTTTCGTACTCTGCTCGTTCCCGAATGCAGCAGAAGTGACGAAATCACGTCAATCATCGACGACTGAGAAGATTGTCCACCTCCGAACCAAAACGAAGTTACCACGGTAATGCATAACTTAAAAGCAATAAATCTACAGTAGCCGATGGCACTGGTAGAGCTTTTCAAGGCCGGCGGCGATTAGCTGGCCAAAGTATGCCTTCCGGATGATTGGAATCTGAGTGTTCTATGCCCAATACATAAGAAATTCGATCGAAGTGTGCGTACCAACTATTGCGGGATCAGCCTTTTATCCACCGCATACAAGGTCCTATCTAGTGTGTTATGTAAAAGATTAAAGCTAATCATACCGTACCCAGTTAGATCTTATAATTGTGCCTTTAACTCTGATAAATCGACGACCGACCAGATATTGACACTTTGGCGAATCCTGGAGAACACCCAAAATATACAGATTGACACATACAATCTGTTTATCGATTACAAATATTTGATGCCAAGGTATCCCGATCTTGGAAGTCTTCAGTGAAAATGGGTAAAACATTTTTTACCAAGAGAAGCTTTAGACAAGGAGATAGTCTGTTAAGCGATATCTTAACATCATAATGATAATGATCATACTAAGAGTGTAGTAAACATATCTGGTACCATCTTTAATAAATGTCATTTGCTCCTCGCATATGCCGATCATATATATATATATTTCTCCGAGGACAGCAGAATGTTACTGCGGCCTTTTGAATCATTTGCAAGCATTCGAAAGATGTGGGTCTGGTGATAAATGAGGACAAGACCATGTTATTTGCTTCAGCGATCAAAGAGCCTACTCGTTTGGGATGAGGCGTGAATGTTGACAACTTTAACTTTGAATAAGTAGATGATTTTGTCTGCCCTGACTCTACCGTAAAGAAAAATAATAATATCAGATTGAAAATCGAGACAGGAGTATTGATTATAAACTGCGGCTCCTAAAATTCAACTCTACCAGACACTGATCCTACCGGTATTGATCTACAGCGCAGAATCCCTTCTGATGACACAAGCTGATCAACCCATTCTTTGAGAGAAAATTATTTCGGAAAATATTTGAATCCATCATCGTTAACCCTGCTTTGATAATCCTATTGGAAGTTGCTGAGATGATAAACATACGTCTGTGGAACATATAATATATTTTTTTATAATGACAGCGTTTAATAACTTTTTTCCAGTTACGGATTGTTTATATATTTCACTATTATGCAGGGTGGAGCGTGATGCATGATGGCAACTGAAAGGCAGACGAATACAAATCTCGCGTCAAATCTCTCCAATCTCTTCGACCAACAGTGCCGCCACAGCCTGCAGTTCAAAAATGCAAATTTCGGCGCTCCAAAACTCCAAAAGTAACGGACTTGCCAAGACAAAATAACCTCCACCGGGAAGCTGCTATAGACGGCTGAGGAAATATAAAATATCAACGTGCTGAGAAAATACTGGCGAAAGAGGGGACGAAAAACTTAAAAATCGTACGTCTCTCAGACGTAGGTTATCAATGTAAGGTTAACGGCGAGCACCGTTGTCGATTGAACGACATCGACGTAGTAGAACACGTTCAAATATACTAAATGCGCTGGCATATATACGTTGTACGAATGGATGAAAATGCTCCAGCTCAAGTAGTCTTCGGCGCAGGAAGGGGCGACTAAAATCTTCTTTGGATGGACCAGATGAAAGAGCTGTTATCTAACCTTGATGTGGTGAGCTATTTTTGGAGCGCAATAGACCAAAGCGCTTGAAATTCTTATCGATGTGAAGCTACGACTGTATAAATTGTTGTTGTTGCTGCCATATAAGAATACGTCTATCTTCACCTCTGCTTGACTCTAACATTACGGTCTAACTTCTTAAGCTTCCCTCTCTTTTATTTTTTTTGCATTTAATTTCTTGTTGTTTTTCGTTTTTGTTTTTCTCCAGCAAGTTTCTGTCACGGGTATGCCGTGAGATAGCATACCTGGTACGATACGATGGTACGATATTGTCCGGTAAGCACGGCACTCTTGTTGCCATCACGCTGAAACCAGTTTCCTTCTGGTATTTAGAACATTCATATTAGTGGACAACACTGTGCCTGCATACAGAATAGTATGGCCGAGATCACCACTCTTAATATTAACTGGCTTTTCCCTATTTGGGGACGGCCACATTTGGAATCATTCAGGGCATAGTTGCACTGATCATCGAAAGTTGTATTTTTTTCTATATAAACCCTTAGGTATATCAGGTCCTTCTCGAAGATGATGTCGTCCATCCCCACGCGTACTTTAGTCTATTGAATACTATTTTTGTTTCTGTTTTCTCCTTAGCTAGTTGGGGGCCCGACGTTTTCCTTTCAGGTGCTTATGCAATTACATTTACTGATATTTACTGAGATACAGTAGTTTGTTACAAAACTAAACCCTCAAATAAATGCAGGAGTAATAGAATTAGGTTGTGTAAGGAATATGGACAGCGAACCTAACACCAAGACATGATGAATGGTTAAATATAAGAGTGGGAGACGTAAACTACTGCTGAGAGGTAAAATGCAGTTGGCGCACGGCTATTTTCGGAAAAACCTCTTTACATTAGAAAAAGCCGAAATTCAAGGCTATATCGACGGCAGCGACTATATTTGTAATTGAAATCGATGGTTCCGATTGGATCGGTAAATGTTAAAAATGTACAAAGCTAAATGTTACGCATTAATTAAAATGGAGAGAGGATGACAAAACACGTGAAGTATGTCTTTAAGTTGAGGTTAGAAAGTATCGTCGGAACACAGGTCAAAGTAGCAAAACCACCCTGAGTTTCTATCTGCAGTGTTGCACACTTGGTTCCGGATAGAAAAATTATCAGGGAGAAGTACTTTTTTAGTGTATACACCACATAAAGAATGTGATAATATATGTCGATCATAAGGGTTATTGCTGGGCTAGTGGTAAACACCTGCGGGTAAGTCTTTCTTTTTTCAAAATGCTGCATAAACCAGTACAGAAATTTCAGTCAGTTGAACTGACTGATAAATACCATCACCCAATATAAGATATTGTTTAAGTCTTGAGTTATTGAAATTAACTGATTTGTAATTAAAACCAGTTAGAAAGTTTCAGTCGGGCAACCCAACTTACATTTACCTTTACCCTCAGTAAAACAAATAATTTTCTATTATATTGATATTATTACTCGATTTCTAAAGTGGGCGGAGTGGTACATTTGTATGGGAGGTACGAGAAGGGGTGTGGTTAGGCTTCCAGATTTATTCTCCATTACTTTATCCTGTTATAGCTTTACTAATTACAGAATTTGGGCACGATTGCCTTGGGTGTACTGATATTATTAGTACATTCCTAAAGTGGGCGGAAAGGTACATTTGTACGGGGGGTACCATAAGGGGCGTCGCTAGACTTCCAATTTTTTCTCCAAAACTTTGTCCTGTTATAACATAACAAAATACAGAATTTGGGCACGATCGTGTCGAGTGTATTGATATTATTACCCTATTTCTAAAGCGGGCGGAGTGGTACATTTGTATGGGAGGTACCAGAAGGGGCGTGTCTAGACTTCCAGATTTGTTCTCCATAACTTTATCCTGGTTAAACTTTACCAAATACAGAATTTGGGCACGATCGCGTCAGGTCTTTTAATAATATTAATCGATTTCTAAAGTGGGCGGTACCAGATGTGTATGGGAGGTACCAGATGGGGCGTGAATAGACTTCCAATTTTTTTCTCCAAAACTTTATCCTGTTATAGCTTTACTAAAAATAGAATTTGGGTACGTTCACGTTTAATTTATTGATATTATTTCTCCATATCTATAGTGGGCGGAAATGTAGATTTGTATGGGAGGTACCAGAAGCGGCGTGGCTAGGCTTTCAAAATTTTTTCCAAAACTTTATCCTGTTATAGCTTTACTAAATACAGAATTTGGGGACGATCCCGTAGGGTGTATTGATATTATGACTCGATTTATAAAGTGGGCGGAATGATGTATTTGTATGGGAGGTACCAGAAGGGGCGGGGCCATGTAGCCCATTTGCAATACCGTAAGTAGTTTTGAGAAAATAATACCTCGTGCAAAATTTCAAAACATTTGGTTGCGTCTTTCGAAAGTCATCGTGCGAACCAGCCGGACAGCCACCAGACAGACAGACAGACAGACAGACAGACAGACAGACAGACAGACAGACAGACGGACATGGCTCAAACGACTTAAAAAGTCATGAATCGAATTTGGTTCAAAGAAACCTAGGGTCTAAAGTCACTCCTTCTATGTGTTACACTTTTGGGTCGTATCAAATGATATATACCCTCATCCCTAAGGGTGATGGTATAAAAATACCATGAAAACTTGTCTTGCATGCTCTGCCACAATATTCCTTATATACAATGCGAATTACCCTAAGCGATTTACCCAAACAAACCTCATAACTTCACGTAACGATTTTTTTTAAATTGCACATCAATTTTTCTAACATTTTAAAAACACCGACGTCAACGATAATATTTTCAAATCTAAGCGTAATTAATAATAAGCAGCTGAACAGCGATAAAATCTACCAAAATCCCCCCCACAGACATACGACGATATGTGAATTCATTGTTGAATATCTAACACTAATGCAACAGCAACGGCTATGGCAACATTTACAAAATCGGCAACAACCAAATGCGCTGCTGCATTTTCTATTGGAGGAAGAGATTTACGCTTCGCATTGTTGTCGAGTATCCTGTCAAGGACATGCTTGTTTACAGATACTTGTAGTTGTTGCCGCTTTTGCTGTCGATGCTGTTGTTGTTGCCACTATGCTTGGTTATATGAACAACAGTAACAACAACAGCGACCATAATAAAATTATACCATGAATTTTATAGTCGAGAATGGAGCGCGACACACTTGAATGGGGTTTTGTGTAGGCACTTTTACAGTGAATGTGAATGCGTGTACGTACGTGTATATGTAAATAACTTTATGTCTACAGCACTTGCATGGCTGGCATGGAGGTGTGTAAGTGTTAGTAACAACACTTACGACAACAGCAGCGGCAATATGAACTACGCAAACAGGAAAATGTATGCAATATTTGTGATACGTAAAATGTCGTCCGTGTGTGTGGAGTTCTCGCATACGGCATTCAGTTTTAAAATGTTGCTATCAAATTGTTGCAATTGCAAGTAAGTAAGCCACCACTTGCAGTTATGAGTATGTTTCAGTCAGATTTTTACACCTTACACCCTACGAACTACTTTGACTAGTTAGTTACGATTAAGCCTCTTGTGCGTTACTTGTTCGCGAAATGAGCATAGCTCTTCCATATCTTAGCTGAGCAAAGAATTACATTTTGTTTTGTTTAAAATCTAAGTCTAGTTGGATTATTCTGTTCTGGAGAGAGGTATGCAAGCCATTAAATTTTTGTAAGCATTATTTCTTAGAATTTCAAATGTGTCTTAATATCGTCATAAATAAGTTGGATAATATCATATTAAGTTCACCGTCATGGCATGCCTCTATCTATATATATAAAAGGCTTGGGTGACTGACTGATCACTCCCCAGCCCAAACGGCTAAAGCTAGAACCGTGAAATTTAGAATGAAGGTTTCTTTTATGACGTAGGCGCGCACTAAGAAGGGATTTTTGGAAATTCGGACAGAAAGGGGGTAAAATGGGCGTGGCACCGCCCCATACAACTGAAATTTTAAAATGACAGTATCTTTTGAACCATTATAGGTACAAAGTCGAGATTTGGTACCTATATTGGTCGTATAAGAATAAGTGGGCGGTGCCACAACCCTTTTAATAAAATAGTAATATTGGCTACATTAATTTCATTTTTTAATTGAATTTTCTATGTGTTTACTGTCCATAGGGCTTCTATCATAGGCTACATGAAAACATAATTAGACAAAGGGGCGTGGCACCGCCCACACAAACCGAAATTTCAATCGGTCTTAGCTCAACAGCCATTAGAGATATGAAGATGAGATTTGCTACATACGTTACTGATATAAAGAGGATTACATCTCGCTGGACAATGGGCGGTGCCACGCCCCTTTTAAAAAAATCGTTATCTGGGCGAAATAAATGAACCGATTGCAATGAAATTTTCACTATGTAATTCTCTCCGTAGGGTCTTTATAATAGGATACATGAAAACATACTTAGAGGAAGAGGCGTGGCACCGCCCACACAAACCAAACCTTTAAACGGTCATATTTCGCGAGCCATTAAAGGTATGAAGATAAGATTTGCTACATATGTAAATGGTACATGGGGGATTACGCCTGGCTGGGAAATGGGCGGTGCCACGCCCCATATAAAAAATTGTTATGACGGTCATATTAATAGAACGATTGTAGTAACATTTTCATACTATATATAAATAATTGCTTTACTAACTGATTTGGTGAAATGGCTAAAAATAGAATGATGAAATTTGGGTTGGTTATTCTCCTTTTCGTGTAAACGTCAGCTAGGAATGGATTTTGGATATTCGTACTTTTAGGTGTAAAAATGACCAATAAGGGATTAAATCGCGAAAATTGATATGGGCATGCTCAAATTGATTTGAAGGTTTTTTCGAAATCCGATATTTCTGGGTTAAAAAATGTAAAAGGCATAAAATCATGATAATTGATATGGGATTGCTCCTCGTAAAATTAGAATGAAGCAAAGGCCGTAAAGGGATAAAACCGGTACTAAACGGCTACAGGTATGGTCGGAAAAATTAAAGTTAATATTTTAGTTATGCGATATGAAATAATTTTTCAAAATTCCTTATTTAGGTGTAAAAATACCGAAAAAGAGATAAAACTGGTACTTTCGCCCAGACCAAATGCCTAAAGGTAGATTTACAGAAAAGAAATTTAGCATTGCTGCCTATAGAATTAGAGAGCCCCTAGATGGGGTTTTTAGAAAAGAAATTCGAGCATTAGGGGGTAAAACTGGTACCATCACCCAGATGAAACAGGTAAAGTTATAATCGTACATAGGCATAGAATTAGAGGTGGCGCCACCCCATTTTAGTTGTGCCATACGAATGTATCTTTTGGAATTCGAACTTTTAGGAATAAAAAGGGATTAATGCGGTTCAATCACTCAGACTCATGGGATAAAGCTACAATCACATAAATGTGTGTCCGTTCGTCTTATGAAGCGTGTGCAATTTATCTGTATTGATAAATTCTTAAGAATATTCATTGTAAATACGGGTGAAGCAACGCGAGCCGGGAAAGCTAGTATGACATATATGGCATATTTCTTGCAGCCAGTAAAAAAATCAGTTTGGAACTCACACAAAGGCACCTGTTGTTTGACGACAATTGTGAACGTTCGTTTTTGTTAAGCTGCTTTTTTAAGACATGCTGATTGATTCGACTACTACAAAGTTCTTGTTCATAAGAAGTAGAGGACTGCCAATCATTGAAATGTAGATGATTGTGGCAGAAATCGCCAGTTGTAACCACCATGCCATTGTTGTTATTAATAGTGACATTAAAGTCACCCAATGCACATATAGCGTGTTCCGACTAAGTTTATGCCGCCTGTTAATTTACTTGAGCCCAACGTGTGTAAAATGAGATCTATGTTTGCTCGCTCCCACTCACGTCCTGCTCCAAGTGAGTTATTTAAGAGTTACATTTAACAGCAATAAGAACAACAAAAGTTCCAGTGTGAACAAGTATTCGCATGTTTATAAACTTGTCTTTTAAGTGGGCAATTAACGTCGTAAGCGAGTGTATGGGTGCGTGCTTGGAATATACACAAACACAGTTTACTGCATTCTTTCATTTCACTCAGTCACATTCCAACACTTGACACTCATACACACACACACACACATACGTGGAAATGCTCAAATATGCAAAGCTATTTATTTGTTTATGTACATTTATGCACTTAAATTCTTAATAAATGACACTTTGTTAGTTTGTTAACGATCGTGTTAAACAAGTTTCTTAGACATATATATCTCTGTAAGTGATATACCCCATGCATGCAATAGTGGTATGGCTGTAACAGGCAGAGAGGAGTCAGTTCTTGCGGCTTTTAAACCATTTGTATTATGTTTGACATTGCAGAGACTTTTGGAGAGTTTGATGTACATATTCCGAAGAATTTACATAGTTTGAATTGATTGGACACGAGTGCGTATGAGCATTGTATTTGTTAATTAATATGATAATGTATACGTTTGAGGCATTTCAAATGAACAAACTAAGAAAGATTTAAATTTGTGTTTTTGTATCAAATGATACAAAAAAGTTGTTGTTGTCGATATTATTGGTCAATTCAGTGTCACACATAGGATGACGCGTTTCGAACTCCATGACGAGTTAATCTTCAGACCCCTTTGTGACGAATTGGTGCATTGTGGTACATCATCAGCTGCATATATATACACAGCTCCAGAAAGTTTTTATTTCGAAATATCTCAATATTTGCCTTTGTTGTACTTCATATAGATACTTTGAATGTGTATATACCAAAATAAAAAAATTTATTTAAATAGATAGAACTTTTAATATCTGCAAAAGATTACTACAGGCTATTGTCTGATATTTAAAACCATAAAAAAATGTGAGACAAATCTTATGTGAAGAAGCTCATATTTTTAAATGATCATTCCAAATTAAAATTTGTGTATATATTTGTATACCATCCCCCTTGGGGAAATTAGACCCCAAGTATCTTATGACCAAATTCGTTTCAGGAATTTTTAAGACGTTTGAGCTATGTCCGTCTGGCTGGCTGGATGGCTAATGAGCAGGATAACTCGAGTAAACCTCAACCTTAGTACACTTCTAAGCAAGTTAGGACTTTCTGCTTTTCACAAATTCAGATTGGTTATCTTCGCGTCGTCAAGAAACATGGCGGTGAGTGGAACCAGAGTTCTAGATAAAGACATTCAGAAGACAGCTAGTAGACACATCTTGCCCGAATGACAATTAGGTTGACCTAAAATAACAAAAAAAAACGAAAAATGGGATTTCGTTGCAAGCCAATTGTACTTTAAAAATCCAGTTGAATAAATATCCTAGCTGATCATTTTGTAAGATATATGAATTTTTTGCTTTTTATCTCCGTTTTGGGCCTTTTTTAAATTAGTCAATTATATAGTGACTAGCTGACCCGGCAAACGTTGTTCTACCATGCAATTTTTTTTTAGTAAATATTTTGGTTTGGATTACAGCCGATAAAAACAAAAATACACCAGCCATAAAATTTTTCAGTTCCATGTATTTCGTTAATGTTACGGACACAAATTTATTTTTTGATCTCTAAATGTAAAAACAGTGATACATATGTTATCTTATAATTGGAAATGATATATTCAAACTTTGTCCTGCTTCCAAAGTTATTGATACATTCAAATAAATTGGGTTTCTATTCGTTCTATTAGAATATTAAAGTTCATATTTTCGATCTCCCAATGTAACGGGCAATAAATCTAAGTAGAAGCCATTTATGTACCATATGTTAAGATATTTTTAAATACATAACCATGAAATATATCAAGCTCCAAGGACACAAATGGAATATATCTGAGAGGAAAATAGTCCAAGAACACAAGAAAGGAAGCCTCATATACACTTACCACATTTTACAGCTGTAACTCAAATATTATAAATATTTTAAAGTTTACACTAACTATATTGTAGGGAAGGCTGTCGTCGTCAGTTACGGTGATCGAAAATAATTATTCAACCGTATCTTCATATGTGTAGTGCTCAGTACTATCTGTATATCCAATTTTATATCCTCACGACTAAATACATTTGTGCCAACTGATTGAAAATTACAATTTCGTATGTATATTCATATCTATAGTTCCAAGTACGATCTGTGCATTAAACTTTGAAGGTCTGGGCCTAAAAATAAATTGTACATGCCCCGCATCATTTGGATGAGTTTACTGTTTTATTATCATCTACTAAGTCCGCTCCAGCGCCACCTACCCGGTAAATTTATATAAATTATTGTTCTCATGGTCAAAAAACCTACATTCTAACTTTCACTTAAATTGGTCCATTCGGTAAATTTTTCGGTATAAATCCACCCCAGCAACACCTAGCAGGTCCATGTGTACACATTTTTTTTCTTATGGTCAAACAAATATAAATTTAAATTGAAATTTCGGTAAATTGGTCCATACGTTCAACACAAAGATGTTTAAAATACTGTGTTTCAATTAAGTAGCACCATCGATCTAAACTTTGGAAATTAGTCCACTCCAGCGCCACATACCGGATGCATATGCACAAAAACTTTGTCCTCATTGTTGTGATTCATTAATTGTTAAGTTACCGATAGTTAATTGCCACTTAAGTATTTTTGTCACCGTTGCACAAAAACACAACTGAAATTAGAGCAAGTACAGCACGAGCCATTCGTTGATCCAGTTGTTTTCTTGCTCCATCATTCCGACTGCATATTGACAAAACAAGGTCGAATTGCATTCATTGGATTTCCGCATGACATAAATGGGCAAAATCATGGGAAAAAATGAATGAGTTAAACGCCCTATTTTGCTGATCGGCAAAATTGCAGTTTGGGTTTTTGTACAACGGTGCAGTAATGTTAATGTAGGTTCGGGTAGAGAAAAACATAGCATATTAAATACTAGCTTTCCCGGCTCGCGTTGCTTCACCCATCCTTACAATGAATCTTGTTAAGCAATACAGGTACTTATTTAAGCAATACAGGTAAAATCATCATAAGAGGAACAAACACCCCATTTATGTGATTGTAACTTTATCCCATTAGTCTGAGTGATTGTACCGCTTTAGTACCTTATTATACCTAAAAGTACGAATTTCAAAAGATACATTCGTAACGCACATCTTAAATGGACTGATACTCCCTCTAATTCTATAGGAATCATCATCATATACGATTATAGATTTAGCCTTTTGATTTGGGTGATGGTACCAGTTTTATCCCTTTTCTGCCTGTTTACGCCTAAATGTTCGAATTTCTACAACTTCTTCTGTTGGCTCTCTTATTCTATAGGCAGCAATTCTATTTACATTTTCGTAACTTTACCTTTAGGCAGTTGGTCTGGATCATAGTACCAGAATTTCACAAAATTATTTCACATCGCACAACTAAAATATTCACTTCAATTTTTGCGACTATGCCTTTAGCCGTTTAGTACCAGTTTATCACTTTCGGCATTTTTACTCCTAAAAGGTAAGATTTCGAAAACCGTCCTTACTTCGTTCTAATTCCATAGGTAGCAAGCCCATAAAAATTATCATGATTATAGCATTAGCCGTTTGGTCTGGGCGAAAATAAAATTTCTATCTCTTTTTCGATTTTTTTACCCAGAATTATCGGATATCATAAAAACCTTCAATCCACTTTGATAGCGAGCATGTCCATATCAATTTCTGCGATACCCCTAAAAGTACGAATATCCAAAAACCCATTCTTAACTGACTATTATTTGAAAAGGGGAAACAACACCCCAAATTACATCTTCCTATTTACACAATTTGAAATAAATGGATAAAGAAAATGTTATTACAATCATTCTATTAATATGACTGACTAACAGTTTATCCAGTAGAGGCGTGGCACCGCCTATTTCCCAGAGATACATTATCCACCATGTACCAAATGCAAATTTTATTTTCTTACCTTTAATGGCCTGTGAAATATAATCGATTAAAATTTTGGTTTGTGTAGGCGGTACCACGCCCCTTTGTCTTATTATATTTTTTATGTAGCCGCTGACAGTGCTACACAGTGAAAATTTTGTTGTAATCTGTCCATTAATTTCACCGGGATAACGATTTTTCCAAAGGGGCGTGGCACCGCCCATTTTCCAGCCAGACGTATTCCTCTTTGTATCAGTAACATTTGTAGCAAATCTCATCTTCATACCTCTAATGGATATTAAGACATGACCGATTAAAATTTCGGTTTGTGTGGGCGGTGCCACGCCCCTTTCTCTAATTTTGTTTTTATAGTAGCCTATGATAGAGGCCCTGCGGACAGTACCTCACAGTGAAAATTTCATTACAATCGGTCCATTTATTTGGCCAGAATAAAAATTTTTCAATAAGGGGCGTGGCACCGCCCATTTTTCAGCAAGACCTAATCCTTCTTATACCAGTAACATATGTAGCAAATCTCATCTTCATACCCCTAATGGCTCGGGCTATATGACTAACTCAAATTTCGGTTTGTCTGGGCGGTGCCACGCCCCTTTTTCTAATTATGTTTTTATGTAGCCTATGGTAGAGGCCCTACGGATAGTACTACACATTTAAAATTTAATTGGAATCGGCCCATTTATTTTGCCCAGAAAACGATTTTTCAAAAGGGGCGTGGCACCGCCCATTTTCCAGCCAGATGTATTCCTCTTTGTATCAGTAACATTTGTAGCAAATCTCATCTTTATACCTTTAATGGCTATTGAGATATGACCGATTGAAATTTCGGTTTGTGTGGGCGGTGCCACGCCCCTTTGTCTAATTTTGTTTTTATGTAGCCCTGTGGACAGTACCGCACAGTGAAAATTTCATTACAATCGGTCTATTCATTCAGCCAGTATAACAATTTTTCAATAAGGGGCGTGGCACCGCCCACTTTCTATAAACAAAATTTTTCTTTCTTATACGACCGATATACGTACTAAATCTCGACTTCGTACCTATAATGGTTTAAAAGATACAGCCATTTTCAAATTCCAGTTGTATGGGGCGGTGCCACGCCCATTTTACCCCCTTGCGGTCTGAATTTCCAAAAATCCCTTCTTAGTGCGCGCCTACGTCATAAAAGAAACCTACATTCCAAATTTCACGGTTCTAGCTTTAGCCGTTTGGTCTGGGGAGTGATCAGTCAGTCACCCAAGCCTTTTATATATATAGATTAATAGTACAAAAAATGAATAAAAGACGGCTGGAGGCAGTTGAATCTGGGAGTTGAATCCAGACAGTGAAAGACGGAGAACTAATGAATTATCGTTTTTCATTTCAGAAAGATCAAAGGAAAAGTAAGTATAAACAACCAAAAACCGTCCTCTCCTTCCCTTTCCCAACAAATTTAAATTAGTGCCTCAAGGCGCTGATCAACATAACGCGGTGCCTCGCATCCACAAAAGGCGACAAGGACAGCCTCAAATGCAGTCCTTGTATTAGGGAACATCCTTTTCGTCCTCTCCTTCCCTGCGTTATTCCCTTTCCCCAACAAATGGATCTGTCCAACTGGATCAAAAAAACATACATTCTGAATTTCAGTTAAATCCACCCCAGCGCCAACTACCGGATCCATTTGTGCATAATATTTTTTGTCTTGATCAAACAAATATATATTTTAAACTTCATTTAAATTAGTCCATTCATTCAAATTTAAAATACAACACAACCGACACTTGTAACTTCATGTGATGGGCTCGCGCTTACTTGGGTATACCAATGCACGAGTGTGTGCGGGTAAGGGCATGGTTTGATCGTTTACTCTTTACACATGCACATGTTTGGACATTAATACTTCAACAGTACTCTTAGTATGCATTTTGTCATTCTCTGGTATGCTCTAATTGCATTTCCCTGAAGAGCCGGCTGCAAAAAATGCCGAGCAGAGCGTTTCGGAGTTTGCAGTTTTGTGGTGTTGTAATCCTTTTCGCAGGTTCCCTTCGTATACATGACACATTCCTATCAGTTCTAAATGAAGTTACCCAATTTACAATTAATTGCCATCCAGGAACACTTCCGCGTGGGGAAACAGCGAATCGTAAAAAAAAAGCTCGCTGCACTGCAATGTTCGGGTGCGCATTTAAAAAATACGGTTCTACACAAAACTCACGTGTCCAACGTTTCCAATGCATGATGGCAACTGAAAGGCAGACGAATACAAATCTCCAGTCAACCACTATAAGCCACTCACACTCTCCACTCTCTTCGACCAAAAGTGCCGCCACAGCCTGCAGTGCAAAAAAGCAAATTACCGCGCTCCACCCTGTATTATGGGGCCTTAATATCCATTCAAAAGTTACAGAATTAATTCCAAGCACGACTGTGCCACGTTCAAAATAGGTGCGTCGTGATATAAAATAAACCATAAACCAAGAAATGAAATAATACCCAATTAAATAAGCTCCAAAATCAAATAAAATAATACTCAAGAATAATAATGAACTAATGCCCAAGGAAGATGCAAAAATCCCTACATTTAAAATCAAAGAACCCCCAATAGATACGAGTGTTTTTGCGTAATGAAAGAAACCCCAAATCAGAAATATTTCCCAATGAAACAATCCCAAACAAATGAAATAAACCCACATAATTTGTATTCATTTCAGTTTGTATTTATATTTCATTTTATATGGCGACGTGCAATAAAGCCGTATAATTTAATGAATTGGGGGGACGCCCCTCAGTAACTAACTAACTACGGCGAAATAACCCCCGAAAAAAAGAAAATTATCGCCAAATTGTTTTTTCCACTTTTTTTTTGGGGTCATTTTATTTTTAGGTTTGGGGGTTATTTCGTAGCGCCGATAGTGTGGAAACAATATTGCTTAATTTAATGTAACATACATTCTCAAAATACTAAGACCAACTTAAGTGTTTTTTTTTTCATATTCAGTTGATATCTGATCTACATAAAAAGGTCAACAGGATAATATAAAATTCCTTAACTGATCCTTATGAAAATTCGGTTAACTCCTTTTGGTAACGCCCTACTTTTGGTAACACCCTACTTTTGAAAAATTAATATTTCTACCATTACTTCCAAAAGGACACCTGGCGGATAATGAAATTTGGTCAGTTAATAATGTAGTAGGGGGCGAAACCTTAGAAAACATAACTATTTGGTACACCCCTTCTGGTACTTCCCATATAAAGAACCGGAATTGTCCCATTTATATGCATTTTTTGTTATATCCACTGAGTTTAGTAAAAATTTTGACAAGGTAACAGTTCAGTGAACGTTGATTTACGAAAAACTCGGACACTTTGTTTCACCCTAATGGTACCTCCTATTCAAATTATTCAGATTTTTGCGGTTTTGCTATAGGTCTCTAAAAGCTAGTATTATGACCAAAAGTTCAGTCTACAACCGTTTACTCACCACACTCAGACAAAAAATAATACATAAGTAATTTTAATTAAAAATTGGTTAATTTCAATAAACCAAGACTTAATCAATATCTTATATTAGGAGATGGTATTAATCAGTCAGTTTACCTGACCAAATTTCCTGCACTGGTTTTATTTGTAATAAACTCTCTTAGGGACTCCAATTCGTTAACAGCCTTCCTTTATTAGATCACTATATTCGGTACACACTCAATGTTGTCCTAATGTTGTCGAGTTCAGCTTTTAGATTTTGTGACCACTCGAAATATTTCATCTTTCAGAAACTATGAAATACCATATTTGAAGAATGTGTTCCACTTCTGTTATATTTTTGCTTTTCCTTGATACTTGTTTTGAATACACAATATGCCTATTGAATTTGTATTCCCTGGTCGTAGGATTTAAGCTTTGCTGTTCAATCTTTTGATTTTAATTTCTTTTGTTTAGATAGCTCCTTTATATAAGAAATTCCTCGGACAGATAGTGAATATTACCACAACAATAATGCAATACTTGTTAACATTATTCGATAACGATATTGTGCAGCTCTAGTTCTCACTATAGCCTTTATCTTCGGTTGACTTTGTATAAAACTCCAACTCCAATAACCGCATGCAACCATATAAGCCACACTCTTTGAAAGGCCAATGCAATATTTAAACAATGGTGTTAACGAAACTTTCAGTACACCCAAGCATTAAGTTCCCAGAAATATTTGAAAATTAATTTACTCAAATTAAAGCGAATTATCGATCTGCTTAAATTAAACAACAACAACATCACTTAGCTGACATCATTTCGATCGACATCAAGACATTTTCCATATTCAAATTAATTTTTGAATTCTCCACAAACTTACATGGTCCTTGAAGATTTCCTTCTCATGTATGTATATGTGAATGCTACACGACCTTAAAACATATCTGGCAGACAACAATTATGGCAGCAGTCATAGGAGTACCAAGTACCAGGACGTTCATACGTATCAGCAGCAGCTGTTTCGGCATACAAAAAGTTAACAAGTTTCATTAAGTGTTATTAATACTTTAATTAATTATTTTGCATACAAAGTACTCTTTAAATAACCAATGCCGATGGTGATGTTGCCGGTGATGTTGGTGTTGGTAGGAAACTATAAGGAGATATATTTATAAGTCAAACATACGTACATACGTATACATGTTACACATGTCGGATACATATGTTTCATTATCGGTGTGCGAACGAAAAGACAAGTGAGCGCCTCAGTGTGTATGCGTGTTTGTGCGCCTTTTAACACAGACAATGACATTAAAGTTTCAAAGTCTTTTTTACGGTCTCATGTAACTTATGATGAGCCTATTATAAAATCTTTTACATGCTCGGTTGGTAGAATGTTCACTTGGATGTATGCACGTATTCACTCTCATGCTGGTTAAGATACAATTATGTACTTACATATGTGTTGTAGTTACAAGTAGTTTTTCGTAATTAGGAAATTTTATGACGCTTTCTACATTCATTGCTTTCGGAAATATGTCTCTAGTAAAGAGTTGAGTAACAGTAGAGGAAGTGCTGGCACACTGTCAATGAACGTCGATGTAAAGGGAAGTCTTTGGAAAGATAACGTTTTAGTTGACTGAAGTGAACAATTGATTGATGCAAAGTATAGATAACATGATATAGTCACAAGATATTCACACAAGAAGGAGAATTAAAGCACATTGGGGTACTGCCCATACAAAACTATATATTTGGCAAACAGAATTGGCATAACCTTACCATTGAGTATTATTTAATGCAAAGCTGTAATGTTGGGAAAGTTTACCCCACCCTTGTTGGTAATCACCATACAAACGTTGTTAAACCCTAAATATTATAATTGTAGCATAGCCAATACATTAATTTTTTGATACTTAACACAGAAAAATAATTCATTACTTACCTTTAGCATTAAATTATTACACTGTTTTAAGTTTTATCAAAGCTCAAGACCAGGTTTTGAAAGAATTTATGTCAAGAATGATATTTATTGCTATAGCTAGGTAAGTAAACATGCTGCCACTGACATACAGAATAACATTTGATCAGAAGAATTCTTTTATCATTGTAAATCCATGTTAGTTATTGCCATGTTTTTGTAAACCATACCAATGCCAAACTTATTCTTGTTAAGCAGGAACAACAAATGCGGCATACAGAAAAAAATAATATTTTATTTAGATTATTTTAATAATAACCATAGATATTAATGATAGATACTATAGATACTATTACTGGTAATTCCGCTAGAGTAGTACATTTTGTTCTGAAACTACACATATGCAGATACTTCATGGATAACAATTTCGTATCACACCAGTTCAAAAACTGGTAACACCATTTACGTACATTCCAGCCAGTAGCTTCCTCATTGTGCTCTCATTCATTTGCTGCCGACAAAGTCTCTCATATTGATGTTCCCGTCATTTCTTTTATACTTTGGGCGGAGAAAAATGAGTTCGGCATCCCTATTAATTCTGTACCATGTCAATGACACAAATTAAAGGTCTATTCGCCCCAACTCCCCTAAAAAAAGGGACTCAATATGACAAGACCTTTTTGAATATTAATAGAATTGTAAATATTTTACCAAATGTGGCATTAAATACATCAATGCGGAGTAGAACAAAAAATTGGTCTTCATTACGTTTGATCCGAAGGGGATGTAAAGTGATGTCGTTCATTTGGACATCACACATATGGCAATTAATGTTTGCTGGTGGTGGCGATGGTGTTTCGGTACTTCCGCTTATGGTTTGTAAACTTTTAAGTGGGCAGAGGATGTTGTATTAATTTCTAAATATTATAAAATGAAAATTGTGTTTCTCTTTGTGACAACTCTATTTAAATGGGATATGGGGAAAATAAGTTTTTGTTTCCGTTAGAATTGGTGGCCATAGATGGTGCTAATGAACCTATATGGAAGCCTACAGCCAAGAAGGGGGATGTGGAGTACAAGCAATTTTGAAGTAAAATATTAAATATTGAAATAAAACCAAGTCTTTTCGTCGAGTGGTTGCAGCTTAGTTAGTTACATACAGCTTTATTGACATAGAACAATTTTACAAATTGAGAAAGTTCTTAGCTCAAAAGTCATGTTGTGTTATGTAACTTGTGCAGTAGAATGTATAACAAAATAACAATATGTTCGGCTTGTGCCATAATAGGTTTATATGTAGTTTAAACCCAGTTAGTGCCTCTAGGGTGGATTTATATACGAATGTTTTTGTATATAAATCCAACCTTTATTAACCATTTTAACTGAAATTTAAAATAAATGTGTGTGATCATGTGAAAAAATTTTACATATAAATGTATATAGAAATGGCGCTATAGCTACGTTAGGTCTAATGTACATTCACACATATTATTTCTACCTATTTCAATCCGATGTGTCCCAAATCGTTATTAGTAGAAAGGCAGTAATGCGAATATGGGTTTAGATCACTAAAAAAGGCATGGTTTTACATACGGTTCATTATTGAAGTAATTTCCTAATTTTCCCATATAAAAATGTCCCCGAATTACGAACTTATACATGAATCGTGGTTTATTCGGATACTTAAAACTTGAAACCTCTGTCCCAACTCGGATACTTCCTCCTGCGGGGCTGTTCGTCATTACTGCGCGAAGGTTAAGGAAAAAAGAAAAGTCGACAAATTCTTAACAAGTGGCGCAGTGGGCGGTCATTCAATTTGATAGGTCAGCAAGATGTTCTTTATGATTTTATGATTTGAGTTGTGCAATCACGATTATTTGTTTTCCGATATTTTTATACCCTCACCCTACGGGTAGGAGGGTATATATCCTTTGATACGACCCAAAAGTGTAAAACATAGAAGGAGTTACTTTAGACCTATTTCGATTCTTGACTTTTTAAGTCGTTTGAGGCATGTCCGTCTGTCTGTCTGTCCGGCTGGTACGCACGATAACTTTCTAAAGACGCAACCAATTGTTTTGAAACTTAGCATAGGTTAATATTTCCCGAAAACTACTAACCGGATTGTAAATGGGCTACATGGCCACGCCCCTTCTGGTACCTAACATACAAATATACCATTCCGCCCACTGTAGAGATGGAGTTACTATATCAATACAACCAACGCGATCGTGTCTGAGTTCTGTATTTTATTAAGCTATAACAGAATAAAGTTTTTCAGAAAAAATTGGAAGTCTAACCACGTCCCTTCTGGTACCTCCTATACAAGTTTACCACTCCACCTACTTTTTAAATCGAGTACTAACATCAATAAAAACAACGTGATCGTGTCCAAATTCTGTATTTTGTTAAGCTATAATAGAATAAAGTATAGGAGGAACAAATTTAATGTCCGGACATGCCCCTTCTGTTACCAACCATACAAATGTACCATTCCGCCCACTTTAAAGAAGGAGTAACAATATCAATGCACCCAACGCGATCTTGCCCACATTCTGTTTTATGTATAGCTATAACAGAATAAAGTTTTTGAGAAAAAATTGGTAGTCTAGCCACGCCTCCCATGCCTACCATACCCATCTGGTACCGAGCACTTTAGAAACCGATAGTGCCCAATTTCTGTAATTAGTAAAACTCAAGTAGGATAACGTTTTGGGGAAAAAGTCGGGAAGTCTAGCCACGCTCCTTTTGGGTACCTCCCATATAAATGTAGCACTCCGCCCACTTTAGAAATCGACTACTAGTATTAATATACTAGAAAATTTATGTTTTACTGAGGGTGAGGATATATGTAAGTCGGATTTCCCTGCTGAAACTTTCTTACTGGTTTTATAATTTTTTTTATAAATAGAGTCTTTGGCGCTACATAGAAGATATTATTTAATAATTTCTGTGTAGAACGACATTCATCATGTCTGACCACCACATTTGAACCAGTGAAGCTAATCTCCTTATATTCACACCAAATGTCCGTGTCATGCTCCGTAC
This sequence comes from Muscina levida, assembly GCA_964034835.1. Classification (NCBI taxonomy): domain Eukaryota; kingdom Metazoa; phylum Arthropoda; class Insecta; order Diptera; family Muscidae; genus Muscina; species Muscina levida. The sequence goes on from OZ035882.1 coordinate 98,081,152, forward strand.
TGTTATTTTTTTTTGTGGTTAGACCTCCCTTAAATATTTGCTGAACAGAAGTGCTCCAATACCTCTTGCGGCTAATCTTTGGCAAATTTTGAGTTTTGGATTCATATATCAGGCATTATATTTATGAAACCAAAATTTACCTAACCCCCTCATATTCAACGTAGGACATAATACGTCTAAATTCCAATCACCGGACATTCGCCGGCAATTGCATAGTGGTTAAAACACACGGCTACAATGCAGGAGATCCGTGGTTCGATTCCTGGCTCTAGGCATCTACATTTTTCTTTGATTGCCAGACCCCTCGATGTTGTCGACAGCAACTTCGCAGGATAAGTGTCGGGATAATCGGCATGTCTTGTAAAAGCTTCTCAAATAGTGACGTTCGAATTTGTCAATAAACAAGTAGGTGCCGTTTGTTGTGAATCTTAAATAGAAAGCGTGTTAATTCACAACAACGCGAGAAGCATCCCATACCTCATTCATGGGTTGTAAAAGGGATTTTAAGTTTAAGTTAAGGGCAACCGTATATCTTTATGCTGAAATCTGATTCTACTCGCTGCCATATTCCTTGCCGCTGCAAAGCTAATCAGAATCCATCCGTTGTCGGACGTGTTCGTATGTGGGCTGAATTTACCGATCGGTGGACCAAGAAAATATTTCTCTAGGCAGTTGTAAAATGTATCTATGATCTTATCGTCTTAATCTTCCATCGAGGTATCGGCGCAAATTAGCATGATGTACAAATATTTCCCTTTCATGTGGATTGTGGGTGGCTATTCGGTAACTAACAGGAGTAAACTGCACGACAAGATGTCTGAGTCTCTTACCAATTACAAATCCACAACGAAATTCGTGCTTTTCCGCATGACAATTGTATATGGCGTAGTAGCTGTTGAAATTTTTAAGTCGGGAGCATCCCTGTCCTGTCCTCAAAGGCTGTGATGTTAGCCTTGTATTTTTTGAGGACATACGCCAGTCTATTCTAAAGACAGTCCGTACATTCCAGGTGATTAACCTAAATTCATGGTCATTATAATGTTTGATGAATTGCTGAAATCGGCATTTTTTTCCGGCACTGTTACCCATATCTCGCAAAACAGACGAAAAATGTTGGCTTCCAAGTCTTAAAGCAAAGCCGGCTTATAAACAAAGAATTTTTACTTCATATTAAAAAAAGGGAATCAATCCAAAGATGAGGTAGGTCGATGAGGTACTGCATATGTTGTACTAAGTGCACAAAAAACATTTTTCACAGAATGTTGATTTTAATTATGCAGCTGAATTATTTAGTTGGAAAGGTTTTTGCGGTCTGAATCTTTCCGTGACAAAATGACTTTTCAAAGAATATATGTGCATAGGCCAACTTCTTTTTGTCTCACTTTCATATTATGTTTCTACAGGATTTAATAAAGATCCATCGATAACTGCATAACTCTTCGCTAAAAATTTAGTTTCGCATCCCTGGCTGACTCTTTAAAACTCAACTCAGCTTAAAGCGAATTTGCAAAAGGACAATTTGAAATGAATTGCATCAACTTATGAAGATTTAAAAAAGTGGACTAGTAGACCCCTCTCGATCAATTTATGGCATGGTAAATCCTTTATATTTAATTATGGCATCTTAATTATATTATGATTTATGAATTGAGTAGTTTATATATAATTGTTCAATATATCTACATCAGCACATACTTTACAATGACTTAAAATATATGCAACAAATATATGTTTGACAAAGTGTGCAGCACAATTCACTAGCTTAATAAAGTACCAATCTCTATAACAAGTTCACATCGAAGTATCTCCCCAATATAGGGAAGTTCAATGTAACCCAACTATTGTTAAATCAAACTGCAAGCAAAACTTTCAAAAATCTTTTCCGGCTTATCGCCCTCATCACAATTGAAACGCCATGTGATGCCAGTTTATTAACTTACGATTTATTAAGAACTACAAGTCAGCAATTTGCACAGCAGACAAAGTTTTGTAGTCGCGCGAATAGACTTTGCACTCATAACTCTTTATTAAACTCCTGACTCTGCAATGCAGACACAAATCCAGCAACGGTGCCGAACAACGAAAGGAGAAACTTTCATTAAAGCTTTAACTCAAAATCCTCTAGAAAAAAAGCAACAAAAAATGGCGAAACAACTCAATTTGTGAACAATCCAAAACAATGCAGACATCCCAACCATAACACTCTACTCTAGTTACGCTCTCGTCCTTACTGGCAGACATCATCTTTCATTTCAATACAAACAAACAGTTATTCACTCACACACAGCGACAATCTGTCGTCAACATGCGGTCTTTAGGTGAGAGGGACCACCCAATCCTTGTTAGACGCACCCACAATATGAGCAGGGAGTACGGGCATATGGAAAAAAGAAAGAAACAACAACACCAACAACAGAAATAATAATACCATTAAGTGGTTTTTGTTGTGATATTTGTTTTCTGTTTACACGCAAGAAAATTTAGGAGGTTCTCCTTTGGGATTGTGATTTTACAATTGTGGAGGTGGCCAAAGGATCCTAAAATTGCGCAAAATCGAAAAAGTTTTTAATGTGGAGAATAATAAACACCTCAGAGATATTTAGTTATTATATTATTATTGTTTATGTTATGAATTTTGACATATTTACTTCTATTAAGCAGAAACCTACTATGTTTAACTGGAGGACAATGCATCAACATGAATTCAATAATTAAAATAACTCAAAAACAAAAAATCTAGCATGTGGGAAATGCTAATCCGTGATGTACAACGGAATTTCGTGAAATTTAGAACTGTTGCCAATGGCAAGTGCTCAATCTCTTTAATAATTCACCACTCTAATGCCTTAGAGCGGTGTCTTCTAAAAGGCAGATCAATATGTTTCGCATATGACGACTTAGACTTAGTTTGCACGAAGACACAAATTCGATGTAGACTTATTGTTGGTAAGAGACGTATTAACCCGGTTGGTGACCGAAAAACACAATCTGCATTGAGCAATATATATATATATCCCCGATACAAGATAAATACGATAAGATAAAAGATCTATTCTACGAATGTCTAGAAAAATCAAACGGCCACTACACTTGTCACGACATTAAAATTGTCCTTAACTTAAACTTAATTTCCCTTTGCACCCCATGAATGAGGTATGGGATAGCTTCTCGCGTTGTTGTGAACGCGCTTTCTATTTTTAGATTCAAAACTAACGGAAATTACTTATTATCGACGAATGTGAACGTAACTGTTTTGAGAAGCTCTTACTAGACACGCCGATTGAATCGACGCTTAATGCTGTGAAGTTGCTGTCAACAACATTCGAGGGGAGCCGACAATGAAAGAACAATTTATTTATTTTTTTTTCTTTTCAGATGACTGGAGCCAGGTTTGAACCTACGATTCCCGCATGGTAGGGTCGAGTTCTAACCACTATGCCACGGCCGGTCCCAATTAAAATTGTCCCAGCGAATTTTAAAGCTAAAATAAAAGGGGAAGATGTTCATGGTCCATCGATCGGAAAAAATTCAGTCTACGTCCTTTAATCGGCAAGGTCCCGTCAACTGTGTCATCGATCGGAAAAAAATCAGTCTACGTCCTTTAATCGGCAAGCTCCTGTCAACTGTGTTATGTGAATGAATAAATCTTATCTTGTAAAGTCTCGTGGATCAAATTGACCCATATCATCTTTTCATCGACTATGAAACAGTATTCTTGGGTTCCATACGAAAAAACTATTATGTTCCATGTTTGAATTTGGTATTCCTGAGGAGCTGGTACGGTTTTCCAGGATAACACTGAACAACACGAATACTGCACTGAAGGTAGGCAAAAATGATTGGAGCTATTTATACCAAACGAGGCTTTAGACATAGCCATCTTCTGTTATGCGATCTCTTTATTAATCTAATGTATATGATCATGCAAAAAGCTGTAGTAAACACGACTGGTGCCAGTTTTAATAGTCAAATGCTGTTCGCGAAATTTGACTTATTAATTGACGGAGGACTGCGCGATGTTACTGCGGCCTTATCAAGCATTGAGAAGAAGTTAAAGGACAAGAAATTGGTGGAAGTGTTCTCTCCCTATATGAACAAGCAATTGGTGGAAGTGTTCTCTTCATATATGCAGCACAGCTCTGCCTATCTGTAACCAGATTTCCATCGTTGTCCTTACAGGACAAGCTCTCCCAACTACTACAACACAATGCCTCTAATTCTGACGTTCCAGATACAGGGCAGCATATTGATTATTCTATGCAATCGCAGCAACAACTATATTTGGATATGAAAAACGGTACTCAGACTAATCCTGGTAGGATGAAGAATGTTGCATGGCATCAGAGTAACATGATGTTGCTTACAGGGCAACGCTACGGCATAAGGAGACAGTAAAACAGGCGATGCAGCTATTTTAGCGAACTTCAGATGAAGTAATGGAAGAACGGGGATATAGAGAGGTACAGAGATAGTGGTGAAGCCTAAAAATTCAACCAGAAGGTAAAAGTAATAGGCTACGGTATCTCCAGATCTATTGTTACTGGATACTTTCTTCATGGAACCTGGATTCGTCTGAGTACCGTCTTTCATATCTAAGCACGATTGTTGCGGCGGTTGCCATTGCTCGATATGCTGCTCTCTATGTATCGGGAACGACAGAAGTAGATGCGTTGTGTCATAGTAGTTGGAAGAGCAGTTTTGCGATGTCGGGCTTTCTTTGTGATTGATTACGTACGTTTTTTTCTCTGCTCAGTCTTGTGCACACCTAAACAGTAACCAGGTAATAATTATCATGCCTTCCACTCACTACCATGTTCTTTGCCGCTGCGAGGCTAACCAGTATAAACCAGTTGTCTGACTCTTCCGTATGCAGGCTAAATTTAACGATCGATTGCCCAAGAACATCTTCCCTTCCTATATATGCATTAAAATATCCCAGGACAATTTTAATGTCGTGGCCTGTGCATCGTTCGTATGTTTCCTCTAGGCGCTCGTAGAATGCATTTTTAATCTCATTGTCATTATCTTCCGTAGGGGAATGTGCACAAATTATCATGTAGAAATATTTTGTCTTGATATATCTGAATCTCTGGCCAATTCAAGAAAAATTCTTCGACTACTATTTGAACACATTATCGTTAACGACGGTTAAAACTATGTCGACGTAATCAAACGCGTTCAAATATACCGAATGACCTGGATTGAACATGTTGTACGAATTGATAAAAATATTCCAACTCGAAAAATCGTCGGCAAAAAACTAGATGGGCGGAGTAGGAGGGATGACCAAAACTACATTAAAAGGACGAGGTGAAAGAGCTGTTATCTAAACCAGTGAACGGCAGCCCAATACAACCACAATATGAGTTGGTATTGGTGAGTTGCTCTCTACCCTCTCGCACTGTAGTGATGGAAATTGTTATATTGTTTTTTCATAACTATGAACAAAATTATTATATCAAAATCTAGGAAATAATTGATAAATATTACTGCCGTTGGCAATGTACATTAACATATTAAATGCAATTGTTTGTTTTCGTTCAATGTGTGAGCGAATGCGTGTGTCTCTCGCTCCCATGGGCTACCTTAAGCCGTTGACTGATCTAAACTTAGTGTGGTGAACTATCTACGAATCGTAAAAGACCGAAGTGCTTCTAAATGCGGCTACTTATGGATGAATTTCTGTTGAATAAGAAGAAGAGGAAGAAGTAAGGCATTTAATAGGATAGCTTATGATATTTGGATTATAAAGCTTGATCACTTGGGATATTCTATAAATCTCTTTGTTAAGATTCCTTCTTTGTAAAGCTGTGTGAAATGATATTGTAGCTGTAGTATGAGAACAATATGATCATATGATCATAGTAAGAATTGGTATAGAATAAATATAATGGATCTAAACCCTAGAGAAAGGAAGGAAACGACTTCGTAGCTCATATAAGGAAGGTTATTAAGATGTCGAAATCTACTCTTTGGTTTATAAAAAGATAGGCAAACGAGTTTTCGTATCCATATATAACAAAACAATTGTATGAATCTCCAGTTAAATCTTTACTTGTGTATGACTTTGTACGCTTTCCATGTAGATTCCATTGAATCTCTACAAAATCAATTTTTGTTTTTCTATTTTTTATTTCTCTCCGTACAGTTACATTTTCTAAGGTTAGCATTTATTAGACTTTCCCATCTAGAAAATAAGGATCGATAATGTTTTTGTTCCTTAAAGTACTGACTTTGAAGTACATGATGTTCCACATTATGAGACTGTGCCCTCTCAGCGTTGGCGGCATGGAGGAAAGTGTCGTTAAAAAGTGCGTAAAAATCACATTTAATGATAACTTCTATTCCAGAGGGCACTGTTTATGCACAATTTATCTTACCAAACATTTCAGCATTCAGTCAGAAATACTTTTAAAATCGACATTTATACCCAATTAAATTTTCCAAATAAAAAAAAAACTCAAATACAGATTTTCTTTTTTTTCATATTCACTAACAAGTTAATTAGAATTTTATTTTCATACCATATTGTACAAATGATATAATTAAATATGTAAATCAACTAAGTAAACAGTAAACAAATATAATGTAAACAAACATTTTACTAATAACCTAAATAATATTTGATGGTTAAACCAAAATAAATATTTAAATATATATGTAGTAATATAATGTATTCCAATGTTTCATCAGTATATATAGTAGCTATGTATAGTTTTTTTGTTTGCTTTTATTACCTTTCTGTCCAAATCGTATTATTGTTTTTTTTTTTTAGTTTTGGTTTTTGGTTGCATATAATGTATGTACTCGTATGTGTAAATAGTTTGTTTACTGAGTGTAATTAGTTATTAATAATTTCTGTTTGTTTATTATTAATATTTTAGTTTCTTGTTACTTTCACTGCAATTTGCTAATATTTCCGGTAATTTACTAATAAAAGAAGCTCTTGATTTTGGTGTGTTTATTTACGGCTGTTGTAAAATTACTTGCAGAGTTTTTCCTCTGTGTGTTACTCTCTATATATATATATATAGTTTTATGTATTTTCGGGGGCAAAATAAAAAATTTATAATTTTGTGGGTTTTTTCAGTGTGTTCGCTATAGGTTATACTCAAATAAAACAATAATTCCGTACAAATAACAATTAATGGTTTTCTACATTACTTTTGGTATATTTTTATTATTATATATATATATATATATATTTATATTTAGTAATTGATTGTTTTTGTGTGTTAATGTGTGAATTTATCCTTTGCAAGGATAACATGAATAAATACACAATGTTGCACAGAGTGGATGGGTATTGAAGTGATTAAGAAATACTTAAAACAGAATAGGCAATGAAGATGTATGTGGCAGCCATCCCATAGCCTTGCGAGGCCGTCAATATATGTTTTTTTCACACAGACATGATCGAAAATTCACAAGTATTTGTTTGATTCAAAGCTTTCAGTCGTTACTTGAGTGAAATTGGACTGAATTCTGGAAGTCTTAACGAATACAAACTTTCCAGACCGCAAGAATATTGTTGCGAGAAAGATGCAGAAAAAACCGCTTGAATGTATTCAGATTATGGAATTCTAGTAATCGAGGGCAAGATAAAATGGGCTTTGAATTCACTTAAACCCTATAATTACTCCGTCGTGGATATAGTTTACCCTCTGTCATTGCAACTATTCTGACGGAATTACTTAGAGGTCTGCGGATATTATATTTTCTCATTTTATGGATCGAGATGAAAATGGTTCGCATAACAAAGACGTGTAGTCAATACAGTTATCACCAAAGAAGCTCAGCATGTATACTGTAAGGGTAGATCTGTGAATAGTGCTTTAAACAAAATGGTGGAACATGTGGAATGGATTTTATACATTAGCGGCATTCCTGAGCATTAAAGGAGTTTTTAGTAATATAAAATCTATGGTCGTCATGGAATCGCTAGGGCAATTGGAACCCTGAGTATCTTCATATCATCATCAATACTCATCAATTATATGCTGTCATATGCTGCACACCACTAGGGTGCTGGCGATTTGAGGGTACTCCGTAGAATGAAGAATTATTCCCATTATAGGGGGACCGGCCGTGGCATAGTCGTGTCTAGTAAGAGCTTCTCAAAACAGTGAAGTTCGCATTCGTCGATAAATAAGTAGGTGCCGTTAGTTGTGAATCTAAAAATAGAAAGCGTGTTAATTCACAACAACGCGAGAAGCTATCCCATACCTCATTCATGGGGTGCAAAGGGAAATCAAGTAAGTAAGGGGGAAGTCGTTGAGAGATATCAGTAGATTTTCCTTTTCTATTTAACAGTCGTACTACCGTGAAAGTTTTTCCAAAAGAGATATTGTATATGGATCAGGAAGAGCATGAGATTTTCTATTGCGGCGATATTTTCTTCCCGGACGTTGAAAATATAATATATGTTGGGTTCAAGAAAACATTTCCACAGGCCGATTTAGGGGTATGCACCAATAATGTCCGAACTTTTTACAATGTAAATGTACTACCCAATTCATTGATGTTCTCAACAAATATAAAACTGAAATCGCCGTCATACAGGAAATGCGATAGGGTGGACTGGAGTGTACACGACGAAAGAACTGTGACATCTCTTATAAGTGCCATACAGAAGGACACGTATTTGTAGGAGGATTCATACCCGGGAATAGACTTCGACTTGTGTTTACTTGCGGTTTGAATCTGTAACTGACCGAAAAGTCCCAACCTAATTATGCGAAACATTATTATATCACGCTAATTTGTGTACACGACTTGAAGGAAAATAAAGACAAGGACACTAAATATGCATTCTTTGAGAGCCTGGAGAAAATATATGACCGCTAGCCTGCCTATGACATTAAAATTTGTCTGCGAGATTTTAATGCTAAAATATTAGTAGAATATGCTCTTGGTTCAGCAGTCGAAAGATTCAGACTACGCAACAACACCTTTGATAATGGATTCAGACTGCTTAGCTATGTGTGGGCAAGAAACGTGGTAATGAGTGGAACAAGATTCCCACAAGGCAACCTGGATACAGGGAAAATAAAACAAAATTGATTACGTGGTAATCGATGGAAGTGTGCCTCAAGCGTTATTAAAGTGCGTGTTTGCACGTATACACGTGCTTATCATACTTGCAACCAAACGCAAAGGAAACTGCACTTCGCAAATTTCCATACCACAGAGATAGCTAATGCCAACTGCAAGCAACTCTCTCAATTACTGCAAACAAACCCCCCTAATTCTGATGTTCCCATCACACAGTGGCGGCATAATGCAAATTCCATGACCACTGCCCACTCAGACAAGCAATGGTACTATTAGGAATGTCGCGAAAAGGTTTTAGAATAGGCTTCCTCACCTGTAAGGGCAGAAGTAGAACTCTGTGCACGGACACTGAGAGTGTGATGCAAATATGTGGGAAACACTTTCGTACTCTGGTAGTTCCCGAATGCAGCATAAGTTACGAAATCACGCTATTCATCGATGACGGAGTAGATTGTCCACCACCGAACTGAAATGAGATCTGCACGGCTTAAATACAATAAAGCCATGGAAGCCGATGGATTGCGTCAGAGGCGACAGCGATGAGCTTAAATTATAAAACAGATTGACATGAATGCTTCAGTGAAAATAGGCAAAACTCAGATGGAGCCTTTTTCTACCTATCGAGACTTTAGACAAGGAAGACAGTATAAAACACGAATGGCACCAGATATTATTAGTCGAGGACTGCAGAATGTTACTGCGGCCTATTCAAGCTTTGAGAAGCAGTCGGAAGAAAGACAAAACGAAGTTATTTGTATAAAAGAACAAAGACCCTACTAGTTTGGTTCGCTGCGTGAACGTTGATAACTATAACTTTGAAGTGGTAGATGATTTTGTTTTGTCTTGTTTGGTTCGGCAAGTGATTTAATGACCAGTAGTGCGATTCAGTAACTTTTAACACTTTAGCAGGTGTTAACTTTAACCAACCATTTTAATGTTTGCACTAACCACCATCTTATTCGCTAACTTATTTTTAACCATGGTAAACAGTTTTATTTTTCTCTGTATGTAAATTTTTACAAAGTGGCAACTCTATCAAGTAAAATATCAAAATAGGAGAAAATAACAAAGAGGAATGTGAAAAAACCAAACAAAAACCTTGTGGTTTAAAAATTTTATCAGTTTTGTACAAAGTAAGTAAAACAATATAAATGTTTACTATTTTATTAATTTAGTAAATAATTTTTGAATTTAAAATATAATTATTCAGCCAATTCCGGACTTAAACTGAAGATCACACCGGTTGACTGAAGGAGCATTATTTACTGGCTCATTCTCCAATAAAATGTAGGCTAAATACTCCAAAGTCATTATATAAAACGATTGTATAAATAAACACTTTTCTCAACAAATTAAACCACACCAAAAATGCTGGTGTTAATAAACCACAGTTTGTTTCGCTAAAAACTGAAACAGCTGGCTTTTAACTCCAGCAGATATCGTTTAAAATGTTAGTGAATAGCAAAATGGTTAAAATTGTGGTTAACATTTTTAAACGAAACAATTGTGGTTAAAAAAGCATAGTGAATCGCACTACAGGCCCTCTCTTGACAATCGAAGATCCAATCCTATCAGACAGTGATCCCATCTGTCTTGCTCTATAGCGCAGAATCCTGAGTGTTGGCACAAGCGGATCAATCTTTTCTGGGAGTCTTTGAGAGAAAAAATACTTTTCAAAATATTAACGGCGAGTGCCATCATCGAATGATGATACGTGTTTAAGTAGTCCGAAAGCACTGGCAGGGGCATGTTGTACGATTTGATAAAAACGCTCCAGCTCGAAAATTCTTCCGTAACAAATTCGATGGCAGGCGGCGACCAAAACTTCGTTGAATAGACCAGGTGAAATATCTGTTATCTAAACTTGACGTGACGATCTAACTTTGGAGTGCAAAAGACCGAAGCGCTTGGAATTATTTTCTACGTGCGGCCACTTATTAATGAATTTTTGTTGCCGTTGTCAAATAAGAAGAAGAGGCAGAAATTTTAGAAATATAGTTTGGAAGTCAATGGATTATATTAACTTCGGTGTCAAAATTGACCAGAGGGAAACATTTAGTTCTTGACAAAACATAAACAACAATATTGTTTTTAGTTTGATAGGATACCATTTAATAAACAATTATAATGTAGAGAGAAGTAGTAAGTAGTAAGTAGGGTGCACGGATAAAAATTATTTTAGGTATTGTAAAATAGCCTTTGGACAATCTTTTAACGTAAGAGCAGTCCACCAAAAACTTACTTACAGGTATTTCTTTTGGCGCACTTTTATGCGCTGCCATAACATATACTTAACTAAACAAGAATACCGTTGCCAAAACAGATTCTGTAAAAGTGTATGGCATATCCGCTAAAATTTCATATTCTACAGTCATCGATACACATTTGCTCGACATGTTCAAAATGTTTTAAAACTGCAACAAATAGATTTTGTAAAATGATTGAATCCTATTTACTTATAATTATAACACTCCCATTAATACATCATCCTGCACTATTGTCAGACAGCTGTGTTCAATTAAATAAAGCTCAAATAACCAAACACCCTAACAACCACTGTGTCTCATCTTAAAGCTTAACAACTATATAATAGGCCTCTGTTTTATGAATAACTATAATATACCATACATATATATATATATAAATATATATACTAACTTACAACTACATATTTTCTTGTGTGTGTGTTTTTTTTTCTTTAGTTATACTTATGTATGTTACTACTCTGAGTATAAATATCATTTACATAAGATGTATACATTTATATCATTCTATCGATTCATTTCATTTTCATTGCATAATTTCTTACTTTGTTCGTAGTTTTTTTTTAACTTTATTGTATAATAGACACATAACATTTTTATTTTAAATTTTGATATAATCTGTCATTACTGCCAGTGGTAATTTATCTGATATGCTAATCCAACAACTATGTTAGTAATAATAGTGTTAATTGCTATACTATTTACACAATACATTATATGTAATCCTTTTACTTGTCGAGAGTAATAACAAAACTTGATAAAGTATTGACAACTTTTCGATTAAATGATCAATTATTGCTTTAAGATAGAGCAATTAGTTTGCATGTATAGTGTTCACAGTTGGTAGAAATTGTTTTGATCGAACAATAACATCTTATAATAACTTACATCTAAAGCGTTCAATACTTAGAAAACAACTTTACTTCCCTTTGCATCCCATGTGAAATAGCACGCTTTATATTTTTAGATTCACCACTAACGGCACCTACTTGTTTATCGACGAATACGAACGTCACTGTTTGAGAAGCTCTTACTAGACATGCCGATTGACTCGACACTAATAACGCGTAGTTGATGTCGACAATGAAAGAAAATTTTTCTTTTTTAAGATGACTGGAGCCAGGAGTTGAACCTGTGATCTCCCGCCTGGTAGTCGCGTGTTCACTATGCCACGACCAGTCCCGTTCAATAGCGTTCAATACAGTCCCATACTATTTTGGTATCTTCTGACTGGATGAGCAAGATAGCTGAAACTTGCTGGGACTATCGCAGTGTATTTAACACACCACGGGTAAGGCCTTAACTGTAAGACTCATGTTAGACTCTCGAGAACTCTGTAGGTCCCGTTGTGTGGGTCCAAAAAATGCAGTCGTTTTGATTCATCTAAATACGAGAAGTTTAATCCATAACTATTTTTCCTGTTGTTATGCAAAATGGAAAATAGGGTTTGAGGTAAAGTTTAGCTTTCAAATAATTTTTGGAGTTTTAGGCATTGAGTTGATGACAGAAGCAAGCACAATTTTTTTTATGCTGAAGTCGATTAATGTTTTGCTTCAGGTCAATAGTGTCCATGGATGACTAGTGTGTGGACTAATTTTTCATCGACGATAATCATTAATCGGCAAGTTGTCATTACTATTATTTTAAACCTTTTAACTAAAACTATTTTTTTTTTTAAATTATTTCTATCATTAAAAAGATATGTCAACTAAAAATGATTCGGCGGATTTGATTAACAATAACTTTACAGCTAATCCATTTTCTTTGTATTAATTTATATATATATATTTTATAAAATCTACGTTAAGTGGTTTTTGTTGTTGTGTTTGCTCTTATTTATTATTTATCTAAAACCCCTGCATCAGGCGCATTGTCAGTTCTTATTTATGATTCATTGGTTGTGTTGTTTTTGTTTGGTTGTTTGTGTAGGTTATCTACTTCATATTTCATTTATTGTCCTTTAGTTCTCTTTTGTCGATCATCTGCAGACCGTGCTGTCATCGCCAGCGCACACGGAATGTGGAGCTGCTAGAAATAGCTTACCATTGGAACAGGCACACAGCTGAAATACACGATGCAAGTGTTCTCGACTTTGAGGTGTCCCCGGCAATGGCATTTGCACTGTTCTTAGATTGGGCATAAAGATTTTTGAGGACTCAAAACGTAACTGAAAATAATAAAAATACAATAAATTTAATTAAAAAAGGAATAAATCTATAAATGTTATTGCAGAAAAATATTGTAATTATTCCAGAATCGAACATAGCTCAGCTAAATGCAATCGCTATAGATAGTACCGAATATACTGCTACGATGATATTCTGCGCTATGGGGAGGTTTTCATCATAATTTTCACCGACGGTTCGAAATTAAGAGAAAGAGCAGGAGGAATTGAATTTGCAACTATCTACCAGGCTACCAGATCACTATAGCATAGCATTCGAATAGCCGTAAAGAAAATTCAGTATCGTGGGATATTGGCTGGCAATATTCATATAAAGGGCGGTTAAATTTTAAGGGCCGATGTTGATTTTGAGTAAAACACAAATTACTTAGTGAATTATTGTCATTTCTTTTTATTATAATAATATTGGTATGGTTCAATTATATATGGAGCAAAATATCGGCGGCACACCTCCATCCGATGGTCCAAATTTTCGATGACGCTGAGGCATAATTAAGGTTCCATTTCGTTAATGTGCTGAATTATCTCATCCATTAGCTCGTGAAATGTTGCTGCCTTATCGACGTACACATTTGCTTTCTAATAACTAAACGGTGTCAAATCTTATGATCTTGGCGGCCAATTGACATCACCAAGTGAGATAACAAAAGAGCCATTGTTTCGTTAGCTGTGTGTCAAGTGGCACCATCGTGTTGAAACCACATATCGTCCGCATCCATATCTTCCAATTCTGGCCATAAAAATTTCGTTATCATCTCACGACTACGAACACCGTACACAGAAACTGCCTGACCGGCCTCATTTTGGAAGAAAAATACGGCCCGATGATGCCGCAAGCCCATAAACCGCACCAAACAGTCAGTCTTTGTGGGTGCATTGGTTTTTCGACAATCACTCTTGGATTATCATTTGCCCAAATGCGGCAATTCTGCTTATTGACGAACCCACTGAGGAGAAAATGTGCCTCATCACTGAAGATGATTTTTTTCGAAAATTGATCATCCACTGTTGGCATTTTTTGCCACCATTCTGACCATTGACGATGTTTGAAATGGTCATGAGGCTTTAGTTCTTGAGTCAGTTGCACCTTGTAAAGCGTCTTTATGCATAATGTTCTTCAACGACCAGCGTGAGAGGTTTAATTGTTGGGCACGACGACGAGTTGAGGTGGACGGCTCTTCAGCCACACTATCGCGAACAGCAGCAATATTTTCTGCACTACGAGCTGTACGCGCATGCACTGGTGTTTTCACATCTCCTACAGATCTGGTTTGCTCAAGTTTTTGCAAGATTTTTCCGATTGTACGCACATTTGGACGATTACATTGACCGAAAAAATCACGAAGTGCACGATATGCATTTTGATTTGAACGGACATTTTCATAATATGCCTGAATAACTGTGACGCGTTGCTAGATTGTGTATCTTTCTATGGTTCAAATTGAATTAGTCTGAAATTGAGAAATGTCAAATGAAATGCAGAAAAGAACTTAACGTTTAGGTGTGGTTCACATTCAACATTCCCTCTTATAATTTCACTACCCTTTATATGTACTCTGTTGAAATTCTCATTATTAGTTTTTGGACTTTCTGCCAAAAAAACAATCTGACTTTGAGACCAGTGAGCAGATGTTGAGTAGCCGTAATTTGGCTGTGGCAATTTCTTCCCATAAGGCTAGCTCGTGCTACTATGGGGGGACAGCAGGTGGCGGATAGCTAATCGGCCTACAGATATGTGGGTTAACTACGATTAATAAGTAGTCCCCGACCAGAGCGGTAGAGATCGAATCTATGACATGCCGAATCAGGGTCGCCATTAAATAAGCACTACGCCACATGGGGTGTCCTCTAGAGAGGTACAAATAGGTAGGTGATGGCGCCATGGTTTCCCTAGTCAAACAAAACATCCATAGCCTCTGTTCCATATTGGGCGTCTTCCTGGTTCGCCACTGTCTCAGAAAGATCGGCTGAAATGAATCCTGGCAGTAGAAATAAAATGCGGAACTTAGTGGGCTGGGCTTGCCACTCGCCACCAGTATAATGGAAGTGAGTAAAATGAGAAATAAGAGAAAAAATCAGTACAGAAATTTCAGTCAGATAAACTGACTGATAAATACCATCACCCACTATAAGATATTGTTTAAGTCTTGAGTTATTGAAATTAACCGATTTGTAATTAAAACCAGTTAGATAGTTTCAGTTGGGCAACCCGACTTACATATACCCTTACCCTCAGTAAAACAAATAATTTTCTATTATATTGATATTATAACTGGATTTCTAAAGCGGGCGGAGTGGTACATTTGTATGGGAGGTACGAGAAGGGGTGTGTCTAGGCTTCCAGATTTCTCCTCCATAACTTTATCCTGTTATAGCTTTACTAAATACAGAATTTGAGCACGATTGCGTTGGGTGTATTGATTTTATTACTACATCCCTAAAGTAGGCGGAAAGGTACATTTGTATGGGAGGTACCATAAGGGACGTGTCTAGACATCCAAGTTTTTATCCAAAACTTTGTTCTATTATAACATAAGAAAATTCAGAATTTGGGCACGATCGTGTCGAGTGTATTGATATTATTACCCTATTTCTAAAGTGGGCGGACTGGTACATTTGTATGGGAGTTACCAGAAGGGGCGTGTCTAGACTTACAGATTTTTATACCATCACCCGTAGGGATGAGGGTATATATCATTTGATACGACCCAAAAGTGTAACACATAGAAGGAGTCACTTTAGACCCTAGGTTTCTTTGAACCAAATTCGATTCATGACTTTTTAAGTCGTTTGAGCCATGTCCGTCTGTCTGTCTGTCTGTCTGTCGGGTGGCTGTCCGGCTGGTTCGCACGATAACTTTCGAAAGACGCAACCAAATGTTTCGAAATTTTGCACGAGTTATTATTTTCTCAAAACTACTTACGGTATTGCAAATGGGCTACATGGCCCCGCCCCTTCTGGTACCTCCCATACAAATACATCATTCCGCCCACTTTAGAAATCGAGTGATAATATTAATACACCCTACGGAATCGTCCCCAAATTCTGTATTTAGTAAAGCTATAACAGGACAAAGTTTTGGAAAAAATTTTGAAAGCCTAGCCACGCCCCTTCTGGTCCTCCCATACAAATCTACCTTTCCGCCCACTATAGAGATGGAGAAATAATATCAATAAATTAAACGTGATCGTACCCAAATTCTATTTTGAGTAAAGCTATAACAAGATAAAGTTTTAGAGAAAAAAATTGGAAGTCTATTCACGCCCCATCTGGTACCTCCCATACACATCTGGTACCGCCCACTTTAGAAATCGATTAATATTATTAAAAGACCTAACGCGATCGTGCCCAAATTCTGTATTTGGTAAAGTTTAAACAGGATAAAGTTTTGGAGAAAAAATCTGGAAGTCTAGACACGCCCCTTCTGGTACCTCCCATACAAATGTACCACTCCGCCCACTTTAGAAATAGAGTAATAATATCAATACACTCGACACGATCCCCAAATTCTGTATTTTGTTATATTATAACAGGACAAAGTTTTGGAGAAAAAATTGGAAGTCTAGACACGCCCCTTATGGTACCTCCCATACAAATGTACCTTTCCGCCCACTTTTGGGATGTAGTAATAATATCAGTACACCCAACGCAATCGTGCGCAAATTCTGTATTTAGTAAAGCTATAAAAGGATAAAGTTATGGATAATAAATCTGGAGCCTAAACACACCCCTTCACGTACCTCCCATATAAATGTACCACTCCTCCGCCCAATTTCGAAATCGAGTAATAATATCAATAAAATATAAAATTATTTGTTTTACTGAGGGTAAGGGTAAATGTAAGTCGGGTTGCCCGACTGAAACTTTCTAACTGGTTTTAATTACAAATCGATTATTTTCAATAACTCAAGTCTTAAACAATATATTATATTGGGTGATGGTATTTATCAGTCAGTTTAACTGACTGAAATTTCTGTACTGGTTTCTCTAAAACTTTATCCTGCTTAAACTTTACCAAATACAGAATTTGGGCACGATCGCGTTAGGTCTTTTAATAATATTAATCGATTTCCAAAGTGGGCGGTACCAGATGTGTATGGGAGGTGCCAGATGGGGCGTGAATAGACTTCCAATTTTTTTTCTCGAAAACTTTATTCTGTTATAGCTTTACTAAAAATAGAATTTGGGTACGATCACGTTTTATTTGTTGATATTATTTCTCCATCTCTATAGTGGGCGGAAAGGTAGAATTGTATGGGAGGTACCAGAAGGGGGGTGGCTAGGCTTTCAAAATTTTTTCCACAACTTTATCCTGTTATAGCTTTACTAAAGTGGGCGGAATGATGTATTTGTATGGGAGGTACCAAAAGGGGTGGGGCCATGTAGCCCATTTGCAATACCGTAAGTAGTTTTGAGAAAATAATAACTCGTGCAAAATTTCAAAACATTTGGTTGCGTCTTTCGAAAGTTATCGTGCGAACCAGCCGGACAGCCACCAGACAGACAGACAGACAGACAGACAGACGGACATGGCTCAAACGACTTAAAAAGTGATGAATCGAATTTGGTACAAAGAAACCTAGGGTCTAAAGTCACTCCTTCTATGTGTTACACTTTTGGGTCGTATCAAATGATATATACCCTCATCCCTAAGGGTGATGGTATAAAAACCCCTCAAAATTTGACTGACGTTGATTAGAGACTGCTATGCAGAAGAGTTTACTGCTAAGCAGAAAATCAGTTGGACTGAAAATGGTGGCTCGCGGATGAGGATGTGTGACGTGTACTTCTGCTGCCGTGCGGATAAGCATGAGTTTAGTTGTAAATTTGTGGTCGGCAAGAGACTTTGCCACCATAAGAGTGAAGGTAAAATTTTTCTATGTCACGCTGATATGTGCTCATGCGCCCACAAAGGAAAAAAGTGACGAGGTCAAAGAAGAATTCTTCGCCCAACTTGAAAAAACATATGACGGTAGCCATTATGTTAAAATCGAGCTGGGAGGAGATTTTAATGCCAAAATAGGCCGGGAAAATATCCTTAAACAAAGAGTCGAACAATTTAATCAGCATACTGACACATCGTCAAACGGAATCAGACTGATTGATTCCTCTACAGTAAATGACATTGTAATTAGCAGCACACGATTTGACCACAAAAACATTCACAAGGCAATGTGGATATCTCCCGATCAAGGAACGAGAAACCAAATAGACCACGTGGTAATCGATTGAATGCATGCGTCAATTGTCTAAGACTAACGAGTGATCAGGTGTGCGAACATCAATTCTGATCACCACCTCACTGCAGTGAAGGTGCGTACTAGGCCAAGCAGAACGTAACCCCTGCGTAACCAGGCACAGAGAAAGCTGGACATCGCTAAACTGCAGACCGCGGAGATAGCCAATGCCTATTCCAACCAACTCATTCAACTACTTCATGATGGTCCAACTCCCGAAAATACTAGCGCGCAATGGCAATATGTTGTCCACTCGATGGAAAAGACTGCGCGGTCCGTACTGGGATATGTAATGCACTTGAACGATATTGCCTTGTACGATGCCGCAGTGCCACCTGGGAATAAGATGTTGTATATAGGGCCAAACTGCAGCCAAAGGAAATGCGAGCTGTTCATGAAAAGTATAGGAAGAATAGGCTGGAGGCGACTTGACTCTTCAGGCGAAAAAACGAGAGCTGAAGCAACAGAATGTGTGCATTGAATAATACAGAAACAGAGGTGAAGCTCGAAAACTCTACCAAAAGTTACATGGTAGGGTACATGGAACAGGTCTCCCTTCCTGCAAAGACAAGAATGATCATCTCCATACCGACTCCGAAAGGGCACTAGGAAAATGGAAAGATCACTTCTGCAGCCTTTTGATGTCTGAAAACTCGTTTGCTGAAGACTGTGTACCAGTCCGAGACGACAACTTCGAGTGTCCACCTCCGAGCCAAGCTGAGATAAAAACTGCCATATCCTGCCTAAAGAACAATAAAGCCGCTGGGGCTGATGGTCTTCTAGCTGAGTGTTTTAAGGTGGGTGGAGATTAGCTTGTTTTAAGCATACAAAATATTCTAGAGAATATTTGGCTTCAGGAGAGCATACTAGACGATTGGAATCTCAGTGAGAAAAAAGTGAGTGTAAAAACTACCTTGGAATGAGCGAGAGGTAATAGCTGCGAGAGGTAACAGCTGTCTTCTCTTCAGTGAAAAGGGAGTCAGAGGAAATGGGTTCGGCAGTAAATGAGAATAAGACGAAGTTAATGGTATCATTGAATAAAGTGTCCACCTGTTGGGAACGCAACGTAAACGTTGAGAACTATTACTTTGAGGTAGTGAATAAATTCATCTACTTCGGATCCGCCATGGGCAAAAACAACACTGTCAACTACGAAATCAAATGGAGAACAGTGCTCGCCAACAGGTGTTTCTTGAGCTACGCGAGCACTTCATAAACACAGTCCTATTTGCTCCAGGTATTAATTTTACCGGTCCTGATGTATGCCCCCGAATCTTGGGTGCTTACACAGGCGGATGCAGCTCATCTAACGATGTTTAAGAGAAAAATACTCAGCAAAATATATGGACCCATTTGCGTAAACGGCGACTTTAGGTTTCGGATGTACTATGAGCTGTACGAGTTATACCCATAGATCATTATAATAGATAGACGTACCAACCCGCTCATTAAAATTAAGTTCCATGCGCCAAAGGGTACTTTTGAGGGGAAAGATTAGCAAATATGGGGATAAATGTGCTAAAACGCATTTTGCGTGTATTTTGTTATTCCGCCTTTAGGCAAGAGCCAGTTGGTAGGGTCCTGGTTATACTACATCATTAATGTGGTCAAGGGAATCAAAGCGCAACGATTACGCTGGCTAGGCCATGTTGTGAGGATGGATGCGAAAGCTCCAGCGCGAAAGGTATTATATCACGACCTCGAAGGACGGCGCAAAAGAGGGAGACCGCGACTGTGTTGGAAGGACCAGGTGGAGGAATCACTGACACTGCTTATACACTGACTTATACACTAAGATATAAATATATATGTTATCAAGTTGTTTTAGGGCTAATAATAATTTCTACCGATACATTTTTTAAGGGTTTCTCTGCTGGAGGAGATTTGTTTGGTTATGCTGTTCTTACAATAACGTTCGACGCGCCTGGCACTGCACCGAACCTGACGATTAAGTTGATTTGATCGTTCCTTATGGAATGTTTGGCTGTCCGAGTTGTGCTAGTGTTCTCAGCACTTTTCTCGGTTTTTCTTCGTGGGATCCTTGAGATCTCTGGCCATAACCTCTTTTAATATTTGGCCCCGACTGGGTGTACAGTTTGTTATCAGGGAATAGCCAAGTGGCTTTCTGAATTTTTTTGTGGGGATATATGGTTTCCTCATGAGGAGATTATTAGTTGGGGCTGCCAACATCGCCTCCAGGCATGCAGTGCAGGGAAAATTAAGTCAGAGCTTATTAACATCCAACAGAATTTTTGTATTTAGCCTTCTAAACATTTCATTTCTTGGATGCTAGTGGAATAATTTTAGATAGGCTTAATTCTATATTAAATTACCACTTTCAATAATTATTCACTTCATTTGCTTAATCTAGTATTCTTTAATTGTAAAACTTAACACTATAAATTCCCTTGCAGTGCTATAAATTATGTTATCACAATAGCCATCGTAATCATTATTATCATCATCACCATCTTTATCATCGTCATCATTACAATTGTCATACTTACACTGCCATCTAGAGCCGACAATCTCACATCCTCCAGTGCAGTTATTTCGATGCCTCCAGCACGTGATTGTAGATTTATATCCTTTGCAGCTGTCATATCCAATTGACGTGTAGGTGATTCCAATCTAATGAATGCAATGAAAACAAAAAGTTTAAAAAAATTAAAATCTTTTGTACACAACAAAAAAAAAAGAGAGCTGTATATAAATCTAAATATAGCTAAGCCTAATGAAAATTTAAACATTTTAACACTACTGCCAAAATCACTCTCTGCTGTTACATTCATGTAAAAGAGCATGAGAACCATTAAAATAGAACGTTGCTTAATTCAGTGAATTGAAGTTTGTGGATTTCCCCATAAATTGCTTCATGCGATAAAATTGTCAACGTCGGCGACAGCAGCCCTATGATGTGACAACTTATATACGATGCCAGTATACGTAAAGGCAGGAAGGATGTGAATTAAGAGGGTTGTATGTTAGCAACGAATTAGAGAATAAAGGTGATGCCGAGTCATTTAAAAGTATATTGTTTTGAAAATGAACTGAAAAATTGCCCGAAAAATAAATAATCGCCCAATTAACTCTATACAAAATAGACAACATTTCAAATCAAAAATAACTAAATTTTTTGGGCTTTTTTGTATAATAGTTTGTAAAATCAAGTTTTACGAGTGGGCAATATTTCATAAAAGAAAGTGGACAAATTTCTTAATATGAATATTTATATATTTATATTTTTTTTATTTTTTTGCCCACTATTTTTTACCTAACGTAACCACGATATTAATCAAATTAAAGTCTTTGTTTCACTACCCATCCTACAAAGTTATGCAACTATTATAATACCAAATATCACTAGACCTCTCGTACTTTACTAATTCCAAAACGGCATTGAATACAATCCATTCAGGCCACATTTTACTAAATCAGTCAGTCTCCCACAGATGAACCCCAGCACAAAATCAGACGTCTATGAATAGATAATACCACCATTCAAATGATTTTGCCATATGTAACGTACATATGTATGTGAGTTCGTTTTCGAGTGCATTCTTTCACTCTTTACTGCCGTCTCGTTCGTTTCGTTCCAGATGAACGTGCAAACAAATGCAATCCATATTTGTCACTTAAAACCCTTTGAGCACTTTTTAATAAACTCTATATATCGCACAAACACTCGTGGTATGTATGTGTGTATATATGAGTGTGTCTGTTGTATTCCATTCACATCATTGAAAGTGCATTAACATGTTGACATAGTTGTGCAGGTGGATGTGTGTCGGCTAAAGTGTGTAACGGTTGTAAACAAAATAAATAACAACACAAACAAGTTGACTTACATCCACACTAACAACATGTCGATAAAGACAGAGTACGTGTGTGGGTGTGATAGAGAGCGTTGCGAAAGAGACGAAAAGCGGAAAGAGACCAGAAAAAGTCCATTACAGATGGCAGACATTCATTCAGATGACCAGATTTGTTTGTTGATGGTGTCCGGTGCTGCTGCTCCACTTGCCATAAACTCACATTTCTCACGACATGAATTAATAAGTGTTTATTTAATGCGTATTGGTTGTTGCTGCTGGTGTTGTTTGTAATTGTTGCCGTGGTTGTTGGGTCACTGTACAAAACAGGGTACGGATATCGGTATATAAACATAAGTTTTGTGTTTTTCCAGACATCATATGATTTAATTTTAAATATGTTTACCAATGTTTAGTGGCTGTACAAAAGGGATGTTTGTTTAAATAATGATATATCATCTCAAAGACAACGAACAAAGAGTACCGAGACCAAAGCTGGGGTCATTAGGACGTATAGGTTACCGAATATAGGAAAGTTCTCTTACTTTGTCGCATATCGCAACTAAAATATTTATATAAAATTGTAGCATTACAGTTTAACTGACGGACCGATCATTGCCCAGACCAAACGGCTTAACCTACAATCACGAAAATTGGGGTGAACAATCTTGCTTACGAAGTACTACTACTTACTTTATTTCCCTATACACCCCATGAATGAGGTATGGGATAGCTTCTCGGGTTGTTATGAATTAACACGCTTTCTATTATTAGATTCACAACTAACGGCACCTACTTGTCTATCGACGAATGCGACGTCACTGTTTGAGAAGCTTTTACTAGACATGCCGATTGACTCGACACTTATACTGCGAAGTTGCTGACGACAACATCGAGGGGACCGGCAATGAAAGAAAAAATATAAATTTTTTTATTTTTTAGATGACTGGAGCCAGGATTTGAACCTAGGATCTTCCGCATGGTAGTCGGGTGTTATACCCATCATGCCACAGCCGGTCCCATTCTTAAGAAGTATTTTTTTGAAATTCGTACTTTTAGGGGTAAAAAAGGCCCAAAAAGTGATAAAACCCACGCCAAACGGCTAAAGCTGTATTCACGAAAATCTACATAAGCATGAGTCCTTAGAATTAGGGAACTGCACGAAGTGTTTTTCCAAAATTCGTATTTTAAGTGGTAAAAAATGCCCAAAAAGGGATAAAAGAGGTACCATCGCCTAGACCAAACGGCTAGCAAATTCTATAATCAATAAAATCTATATAAGCATGCATCTTATAGAATCAAAGAGAGGAAAGAACTGTGCCATCTTTTACAGCTGCCATGCAAAAAGACACGAATTTGGATGTGGTTTCATAGTCGGCAAGAGACTTTGACACCTGGTCTCGCGGTTTAACCCTGTAAGTGACCGAATAGCCACCATTCGCATCCGGGCGAAATATTTTTACATCACGCTGATTTTTGTACACGCCCCGACGGAAGATAAAGACGATGAGATTAAAGATGCATTTGACGAGCGCCTAGAGGAAACATACGACCGATGCCCTGGCCACGACATTAAAATTGTTCTGGGAGACTTTAATGCAAAAATATGAAGGGAAGATGTTCTTGGTCCATCGATCGGTAAATTCAGCCTGCATACCGACACGGTTTAGGCTGGTTAGCTTCGCAGCGGGAAGGAACATGGTAGTGAGTGGAAACAGATTCCAGCACAATGATATCCACAAGGCAACTTGGCTATCCCCCGATCAAAACAGCAAAAATCAAATTGATCATGTGGTAATTCATGGCAGGCATGCATCTAGTGTCATGGATGTGCGTGTGATCCGTGGTGGTAATATTGGCTCGGATCATTCATTACCTGGTTGCAGCCAAGGTGCGCACAAGATTGAGCAGAGCGAAAAACGCACGTAACCAAACACAAAGAAAGCTGGACATCCCGAAGCTGCAAACCCCAGAGATAGCTACTGCCTACTCCGGCTCCACGAAAAGCCCCCCAATGAAATAACGCCCAAACGAGAAATGAAATATTCCCCAAATTTTTTTCATACATTTTTGGGTGTTATTTCATATGAAATAACTCCCAATTTTGTTGGGCCGTTTTTCATTTATATTTAGGTATTATTTCATTCCTCATTTGGGATTTTCAAATTATGAAATAATCTCCAATGAAATAACACCCAACCAATTTTTTAAATTCGGGGCTTATTTCATATCATGTATAATTTGGGTGATATTTCATTTTTTATTTGGGGGTTATTTCATTTTTAAAGCTGTTGGTTTTTAGGGGTTATCTTAATATATATAAATTACGTGTCACGTTGTTTGTCCGCGATGGACTCCTAAACTACTTAACCGATTTGAATCAAATTTGCACACCGTGTTCGGTTTGATCCAACTTGAAATATAGGATAGCTTACATCTTAAAGGGGCGGCGCCACGCAAATATCGCTCAGACGGCTTTTCTAATAAACCGATTGATACAAAAATTTTACCATGAGGTACTGTTGACCTGTAGATAGTTCCTGACTACATTTGGTTGTAATTGGATAAAGGGGCGTGGCACCGCCCCATACAACTTGAAAATTAAAAAGGCTATATTTCATGAACTATCAGAGGTATGAAGGTGAGATTTGGTATATATGTTGTTGGAGCAGTATTAATTACAGCCAGGATGGAAGTGGGCGGTGCCACGCCCCTTTTTTCAAAAATCGCTCTAACGGCTTTTATAATATGTCGATTAATACAAAAATTTTACCATGACGTACTGTTGACCTGTAGATAGTTCCTGACTTCATTTGGTTGTAATTGGATAAAGGGGCGTGGCACCGCCCATACAACTTGAAAATTAAAAAGGCTTTATTTCATTAACTATCAGAGGAATGAAGATGAGATTTGTTATATATGTTGATGGAGCAGTATAAATTACATCCAGGGAGGAAGTGGGCGGTGCCATGCCCTCTTTTCAAAAATCGCTCTAACGGCTTTTCTAATAGATCGATTGATACGAAAATCTTACCAAGTGGTACTGTTGACCTGTTGATAGTCCCAGGCTATATTTGGTTGTGCTTGAATAAAGGGGCGTGGCACCGCCCATTCAACTTGAAAATTAAAAGGGCTTGCAGTATGAATTACAGTAAGGGTGGAAATGGGCTGTTCCACACCCTTTTTAAAACAAACGGTTACAACTGTCAAAATTCCACAGTATATTGCTGTTCAACTAGAGATATGAACAGTAAGGTGGGCCAATTTTTTTATTCGCACAAATCGTAACCAAAATCGGAATCTACGATGATTTTTAAGAAAATTTCACCAATAAACTTTGTGTCTAAAATCAATTCCTAGCTCGCGTTGGGAAGCATGAAGATTTCAGATAGAGATTTTTTTTGTTTTTAAATGAGCACAAACCGAAAACTTCAGATATATATTTTTACAGACCTTCTGCGTAAAACTGACTTCCCAACGAACTAAATGAGGTATTACAGAAGCAAATCTATGTATTGGTTAAAAAGTTATGGCCTCTGAGAGTTGGCATACAGAAATTAAGTTTTTAAAAATCATTTTTCAGAATATTTGCTCATTGCTAAAAAAAAAATCTCTACCTGAAATCTTCATGCTTCTCAGCGCGAACTAGGAATTAATTTTAGATATATAGTTTCTTAGTGAAATTTTCTAAGAATTCTTCGTACATTCCAATACTGATATACGGTTAACAGGTTGTTTTTTTTTTTGTGACGCGAACTAATTAATTCGCTCTAATGATCAGGCTATTGCGAATAAAATAAGTTAAAAGTGCCGAGGCGCTGCCCACGCACTTCAATAGTTAACTTTTTACCTGTATCAAATAATGGTCCGTACACCAGGCAGTTGAGGATGCGCAGACTAAAATAGTGATTTTTTTTAATTTACTTTACAGGTATGTATTTTTCAATTACTTCTCAGGAGAGCGAATCGGTAATAAATCATATAGATAGAAAAATTAAGCAATATTCATTGTAGTTATACTACAATGGTTAAATTTTTATAGTATATCAGATGTAACATTAGCAAACAATTGAAAATAACCTATGCATGGGGTATTTTTCTTGACATATAGAACTTCTGATAGGTATAAGTGTAAATCTAGCTGTCATACTAATGAAGTCTTATAGACTTTCGTTTAGTATACTTTGAAAAATCACCATGTAAAAACTAAACAAGAACAACGTTTACAAATCTCGCAAATTTTTTTTTAAAATGCACGTTCTGTTCGCCAAGCTTATGGAGGCCTTTGTGAAGTTGAGGGTGCATATAATAATCCATCTGAACAGCTAATAGAAGCCATCGACGCTGTAGACGTCAGTGTGGCAGGGGACTCGAATTTATCTAACCGACGTCTTTCTCAGCAACTCGGTCTCTGCAAATGCTGAGGAAAGATCTTGGCCCACATTCATATAAAATCCAACTGGTAGAAGAACTAGAGCCAGTGGGCGATCAATTGATTTTTTTATTTATCATGTCATTGCATATTATTTGAAGGAGAAATGGTTCCAACACGACGGCGTAACATGCCATACAGCGCGTGAGACCATCACTTTGTTAAGCCAAACGTTGGTGACCGAATTATATAAAAAAATGGTAATACGAGTTCAATACAAAAATAGTATTCGGATTTTTCTTGATCCGTGTGAGAAGAAGACATGAAAAAAGAAGATTTTATGGCTAAAGGCATGAAGCTTCAAACGGAATTTTCATTTGCAGTCAATAGGCGGAGAAGGCATAACAAAAGTGCTTTTTATGCCCAAAGAGATAATTAGTATTCGCTACTACAGATCAAAATAAAAAAAGTTTTTTTTTTATTTTTCATCAAAATATCTGGCTTCTGGCCGTGTTTCCATCATTCGATGTGCCATATCCTGTTTTAATCATATCTATAATAAGCCCTATGTCATTCTTGAATTTTTCTGGAATCCTCTTTTTTTCCATCACTACTTGCTTATTTTGTTCATCCAATATACGCCATGACTTAATAGGTAGTTTATATGCAATGTGAATAATGCATTCAAAAAAATTTATCCACGCATGTAAGTTCGATATACTTACATATTCATAGCAATTTTCGTTGACTTTTCTTCCAAGAACTAATTTGGTATTAATATGTGTAGGTTTAGCTCCACACCAAACACAAGTCGCACTACTCTTATGCCCATGTATAGCATTTAACACAGCCCCGTCGATCATGGTTAATTTTAAGCGATACTGAACGTTAATTTTGTTTTTGTCATTATTATAGACGTAATTATCAATTGACGCTGTATGTTGTCTCTTACTTCCATTATAAGTTTAAGATTTTCTTTAGCAAATAATATTTTCAGAGGTCTTCATAGCCTTAGAGAAGAGTGTTTGCTGTTTTGCCACACAATTTTTCCATTTTTGTCCTCCATGATACGCAATGGTACGAGGGATGTAACAAACAAACACTCGTCAGTAGCGTCTTGGCTTTCAAATTTTTGTTTGTATACGCTATGACCGCTACTGCCATCAAATCCCACTTGCACTATAAAATAACATTACTTTCAGCACCAAATTCTAACTTCTTCAAAATGCTGTTTGCGGTTTTATCCAAAATTGCCTGTAATGGAACATCTGCTGACATTTCTGAAACTTCAAATCCATCTGGAATAAATTTTTTTTAGCTTCTACAATACAATAATAGGACGGAAAACAATTTGTATGTACAGCGATCACAACATTTCTCATCATGTTGTATTGCCTAAAAGAGAGATCCATATCCACGTATAATGCTAACGCTTTTTCCACTGAAATAGTTCCGTGGCCGACCTCCAACAAAGCTTGAACTAGGTTCCCAAAAAAGTAACAAACCGTTTTATCTCTGATTGACGCCAAGAACTGATGGTAACTTACAACGCAAATATGATCCCCATGGAATATTTCCTTATCCAGCTAGCTATTAAGTCCTTTTTCAAATAAGGTTTTTTTCCGTCCATACTTTTCCCAATAAGTGCTAAATTTCAAAAGCGTAAACATGATTTTTTTTCCTTAGTGCAGTGTAATGATCTACGTTAATGATTTTTCACAAATTCCTTCATTTCACACACGATAAGGCTCTTTTTACTTTGCTTCACTTATAACCATTTGTTAAAAATATCCCGTATCTTCAATGAAGTAGACACTGAAAAATATTCATAAAAAATACAATCGCACACTGTCGCACTTGAGATTTATAGATATTTAAATACACACTTTTTCGGACTTAATATCAAAAAATTAAAAATTGTTTTGATGTATTTTTTTATTGTCTTCTAAACATGCGGTTCGCTTTCAATAGGCCACTTTGCTTTAGACATATGTTTGAGCTAACTGTTCTTTCCATATGATCAATATTTGTCAACAAAGCCAGTGTTGCCATATTAAATGGTACATCAATTTACCAAACTACAACAATTGGTACCGACAGTTACATTAACCCATTAACCCTAGCGATGCGAAAACGCATCGCATCTTCTAGGACACCTCATGAAAAAACGGCTAGGGCTATAGCGATTACCAACATGTTTCCAAAAACTTTAGATTTTATACTACAATACTGTTCATAGGTGCCACTTTGTAACTCGAGTGTATCTTGGAGAAAAATTTATGGAAAAATTTTGCCAATGCGATTTTTTTCTTTCGATTACATAAAATTTCTGCAACTTCTGGAAAAAACGTAAATAAATAAAAAATTTTTCGACATAAATAATATAAAATATAGTTGTTCTTGTTTTCAAAATGTATTTAATATTTTCTTGTATTTTCTGTAATTATTTCAACGTTCCTTTCATTAAGGCCCAGTTATGCCTTTTCGCATCACCCCTCCCCTGGCTCTCCTACGCACCTGGAAGTGTAAAGTAAAATTTTTGTTATCTTAATTAGACCATGGGAACTTCAGATATTATATCTATTTTTGTCTATCGAGTCTCTTAATATGGTCGGGCCTTAATGGGTTAAGTATTAGAAATAACAGCGTTTAAAAAATATGTTAAATTCCAGATTTTTCAATGATCATACCACATGGTTAACAACTATCACAATTGAGCTACTATAAAAAAAATACTACTTCATATATCCAGAAAAAATTTTAGATTTCATCTAATTTAAGTGTTTATTTGTTAATAAGGAAAAAAAAATTTGGAAATTTGAATGTTCACATATCATTTTTGGCCACTGCCGTGACACTGTGCGACGTCGTCTACGAATCCACGCATCACAGTCGATGAGCATGATCGTTAAATAGGACCCTGCCAAACACAGTGTTATCAATGAATTCCATTTTACATTGAAAAAACGATTTCATCAATAGATGAATTGTGAAACTACATTGTATGTGAGCGACAATACTTTGATTAGTAGTTGATAGTACTTTGTTAATAAAATTAATGACACTGTGCTACAGCCAAAATCGGGATGGGATAGAACCACCGGGGAATGTTATATCGGCCAAACAAAAGTTATATGTGTTCCGGAATTTCGCTGGGTCTCACATAGGAATCGAGATATATCGATTTGAAATTAGTATGTATCGTATAGGGGAATTTGTCACATTTAAGGCTCTTTTGTTTGACATAACTCAAGAACGACTAGTCCAATTTTGATGAAACAAAATTTGGAATTTAAGAATAAAGAATATATATGATTTCTCTGCATAATCAATAGTGGCGCTGTTATAAATAAATTTATGAACAAAATTATTGGAATTTTAAAGGAGTTCTCAAATTTTGGATTTTTGTTTCGTCAAAATTTGACTAATCATTCTTGAGTTATTTCAAATAAAAGAGCCTAAAATGTGACAAATTCCCTTATACGATACTTGCTAACTTCAAATCGATATATCTCGATTCCTAGATGGGACCCAGCGAAACTTCGGGACACGTATAACTTTTTTTACACGTATAACTTTAATTTAACTTTTCCCGGTAGTTTGAACCCATCCCAATCACTGACCTCTACCATTTGTCGCAGAGTGTGATATAGAATATCACAGATTAACTGTTCCCGTCAGATGAGGAAATGTTACATAGGTGATATTACATATATCGCCTTTGATATTCAAAATATCCACAGAAAAGATAAATATGAATATTTAAAACTTTAATATGATGTAAATTTCTTGCCAACAATGTCGCCTTTTGCCAAACCCTGACCTTAAATTTTTCTTACACCTAAAGTTGATTTCCATTTTTTCTTGTGCTACGAAACAAAATATAACTTAAGTTATAAACACAGATATTGTATTGACTCACCTTAATTCACGTCCTGGCTCGGCACGTACATGCGGTGTCTGTATGGACTCCCGGAATATGGCGCCACCTTCGCCTTCTATCCGTAGAGCGTGTGCACCGATTGTGACTTCGTCTCGATTTACGGAAAATAAATTTCTTCCGTTTGTATCATTGATGCGAAATGCCGTCGCTATGCACTCGAGCTTATCGTGCCCCAGAAATAAATGATTTTCCAGCAGACCATCCGTGCCACGTGTATTGATTGAAAAATTACGTGATGATTCTGTTGATGATTCCCAAAAAAAAAAAATTAAACATAAATAGAGAAGGAAAAAGTAAAAACTATATGTACGAAATGTAATACAGCGATAAGTCCAAACATCTCAAAGTCAAGTTAACACTAAAGCAACATTTGTACATCTGTATCCACATTTACATTGGGGCAGATATGCTGTCACATGAATTACATGTCACCTGTGGTGGTGCTATTTGGTTTTGTGGATACATGTAAGTGCGAGTGTGTGTCACCCCGATATGGTATTTCTAAGGTAAGGGGGACTTTAGCATCCCCTCACTCTAAGCTGCTAATGCGGCCAAAGACCTTAACATTCATCGTAATATTTTAAGATTAGTCAGTTTTGATAAAAAGCGCTAACAACGGAAATAGAATTTGCTGTCCTATACATCATTGCATATAATTCGCTCTCTTGTTTCCTTCGGTTCGTTGTGCATGGTTTCTATGTCTGTTGTGAGTTTTGCGGTTTTGTCTCCTTATCGTTTTCGTTTTTTACATCGTCTTTCCGGTGTCATTTTCACTCGCCACACTCATGTACGAATTACATCTATCATTTAACTTTATCTGAAATTGTGCATCTCGCATTCATTTTCTCTTTCCAGCCGGCTCCATTTATTTGGTGGGCCATCGGTTCAACTGTGGTCCATGGCGGCGTAGAATGAATGCGCTGCTATTTTTCCTGAAGTGATTTACTGCCGTATGTGGGTATAGAGTGGATGTGTTGCGAGGATGAATGATGGGTAACATTTGTTTATGGCAATTTGATTTTGTGGATATCATCAACAAAGGAAACTATGAAGGGACAATTATGATAGTCCTTGCGATGAGATCAGTGTTACCAAGAGATTTTACAAATAGATGTTAAATGATTGTACTCTAGTAAGTAAAAACAACGTCCTACGAAAAATGCAAAACTGCAATAAATATTGGATTTTTGGGAACATTTTCGAAAATCTTTAATGTCGATAATATGTGGATGTTGCAGGGGGAAGGGAAGATTTTCTAATGTAAGTTTTCTGATCGTTATTTTTTTAACATCCTCAAGGAGCTCACAACGTCCGATAGAACAGATGTTAACTAGGCCATTTCACAGTGGTAGCAAATGCTACGACCGATGCGTCTTAGGGAATTGGTAAAAGAAGTTACTGAAGCTTAACACAAAGGCTCTAATAGAGGCGTGGGCGCGGTGAGCTTATAAGTCTTCCCTCCTTTATAAAACAATTATAAAACCAGTACAGAAATTTCAGTCAGGTAAACTGACTGATAAATACCATCACCCAATATAAGATATTGTTGAAGTCTTGAGTTATTGAAATGAATAGATTTTTAATTAAAATAAAATTACTTATGTATAGTTATTCCCCTGCTTGTGGTGCAAAATCGTCCAAAACATTACTTATTTGTGTAGGGGGTATAGGTGCCGGTTTGGAATGTATGTGAGAAATATAAATTTTTCAAAAAAAATTTAGTTTTGATAGGGGGTACCACAAGGGGTGAACCTTATTCATTCCTAACTCAAATTTTTATACGTACAACTTACGAATAATTTGACTGAATTCAGTGCACTTACAAAAAAAGATATGTATGTAAGACTGAAGGGGTGAGTTTGGTCCTTTGTGTGGGAGGTACCAGAAGGGGTGTGTCAAATAGTTAGGTTTTCTGAGGTTTCGCCTCCTATCACAATATAAATTAACCGACTAATTTTCATTACCTCTCAAATGTCCGTTTGGAAGTTATGGATAAATTATTAATTTTCCAAAAATAGGTAATTTTGTATGGGAGGTACCGGAAGGGGTGACCTGATATAGTCCATATTCACTCCTGATTTATATTTTTATAAGCGTACAAATTACTCATAATTTGACTGGATTCAGTGTAGTTAGAAAAAAGATATGTTTGTAATACTATGGGGGTGAGTTCGGTCATTTGTATGGGAGGTACCAGAAGGGGTGCGTCAAATAGTTAGGTTTTCTAGGGTTTTGCCTCCTATAATAACATAAATTAATCGACCAATTTTCATTACCCCCGAAGAGTCCGTTTCGAAATATAGGTAATTAAAGAGGTAAAAATACCAGAAGGCGTGAACTGATATAGTCCATATTCATACCTGAGTCTTATTTTCTTAAGCAAACATCATACGCAAAATTTGAGTGATCTCAGTTTAGTTACAAAAAAGATATGTATGTAAAACTATAAGGGTCAATTCGGTCATTTGTTGTAATGAATGGTTTTTAGATATCTTAAAAAAATGCATTTTTTTCATTTAGCATTTTTTCTTGTTGCAACCCTTTCACATTTTGACAACTCTTTTGATTACAACAATGCGTTTATAGCTAATCATATGATTGATTGTAGTTTCATGCTTCGCAATGTTTCTACTTAACTCCGAAAAATTCTTCCGCGAAAGGTGACAAATAAGCATAAGAGAAACTGCAACTTCCTTCTTTTTCAACACCTCAAAGTGTGCACCAGCAACCAGTCCACTAGATAAAAAGTGTTTTAGTATTTTCTAATTTGAAATTTTCTTAAACATCAATTTATAAATTTTTTTCCATCATACCTTAATTGGTTAATATCTAAATCATAAGGTAAATATTGTGTTTATTTGAGGTATATAAAACGACGAAGTGTTAAAAAAGTGAACCTTTTATTACTTGGCAGTGCTTGTTGTCCTCTAAAACCAACGAAAACTTCAACCGTATTGCTGATGAGCAAACCAACTAGTGACCTTACCTTATTGCCAGAAATTATTTGTGATTTGCTCAAATTTTGGAGCCTGAGTGCGATAAGGAGGGATTCCGTACAAGCTCGACATCTAGCAATCTACTTGGCTAGTATTGCCAAAAACATTCCTCCCACACCTCTGGTTTTGTATAACATTCCATCAAACTCCACTAAAAAGGTTCTGCAATCGGTGTACATCTTTGGATAACACCAGTAAGACCAAGAAACAGAAGGGTGGAGGCTTAAACGCTGGAGAAATCTAAGAACGCATACCATATTTGCTAGTAAAGAGAAGATCACATGAAAAGCGGTGCACAAGATGTTAAGAAGCAAATAGACCATCGACGCCAATTTATTCATTCCTGCTGAGTAAATTTCCCACCAACTATTTTAAGAAATATGTCATAAAAGTTTAATCAAGAAACGCATGAGAGGAATAATCAGGTTATCGTATAAAAAGTTGTATTTTTTTAGTATTTGAAACAATCTCCATATATATGTAATTTATTCAAATATAAATTTTTGTAGGTACAAAGAGCCAAAGCAAAGTATTACCCCTAATATCATACAATCATGAAAGTACAGCAACAATAGAAACAACTAGTACTTCACTTTAATGATGATGCACATAATGCATTAAATTCGGTAATAATCATTATCATTTGTCGATCAACCAAATTGATCAAACATCGAACACAACCATCATAATTACAGTGGAACGTCATCATCATCTCCAACATCGAACTTCATGAAGGCCTTCAGCGAACTTCGGATGATCTGGTGAGTAACAATGCAAATTTAATATGTAATAACGTGGGTGTACAACATGTGTTTTTTCTATTGTTGTAATCTTTTAATGCGAGACTAGCAGAGACAAGCTTAGCTCTATTTTTTATTCTGATAATTTGTTCCGGTTTTTATTGTCTTTCTTTGCTTTGGGAGATATGTTAAGAGTTACCCTTTTTGTGTTTTTTTTTTGTTAAATGGGATTTAATACAAATATGTATTCGATAATATGTTTGCATGAGATTTTTTTTTCATAATTAAATACATTTTAATACTTAATAGTAATACTAATAATTTAGACTCAAACACAATTACTGTGCCCAAAATCAATTTTCATGCGTGTAGATGATAAGAAAAATTAAAATTTCACATAACTAACAGCTAAGAAATTGTTAACTAAATGAATTCATTATAAGATTAAAAAGATTATTTAATTTTTTTTTATTATGCCTTGAATAAATTTATGTATATTCTAAGATGAATTACTAATTAACACATTGTGTTTCCGTACAAAAAGGTTAATGTGTGACTAGACCAGAATTTCTAAGGGGTCCTAATTTAAGTCGCAACAGGACGTTGGCTAGGGTGGGTTAAGATGCGCTGATCTATTAACATCTGAGATCAAGTAGAAATTGAATGCATCCGTTTTTTCTCTAAAGTAATGATTTCCAATGGGGTTTTCTGTTTTTTTTGGTAATCATCTGGTCCATTTTTTTTCCGTGTAGTAACAATAGATTTTATTTTCTTGAGGGAGTCTATAATAATATTCTGTTCAAAACTCGTTCTGCTGTGGAACAGACAAGAACCACCCCACCGACTGAAGCTAGTTTTCAAAGGCTCCCGCAGTCTGGCTCCCACAGAACCATTATGGTAGAAACACCTTACCATTCGCAACATATATTAAAATGATATCAATAACATCTTGCAAACTCTTTGTGTAGTAAGTGTTGCGTTGAAAGCTAGGAGTTAACATTACATTGTATGGGTGGTACCAGAAGGGGTGTGTCAAATAGTTAGGCTCTCTGAGGTTTCGCCTCCTATCACAACATTAATTTATCGACCGATGTTCATAACCCCCCAAGTGATTGTTTTGAAGTTATTGGAGAAATATATAATTTCCAAAAATAGGTGCTTTTGTATGGGAGGTACCAGAAGGCGTGAACCGATATAGTCCATATTCATACCTGAGTCTAATATTTATAAGCAAACATCATACGCAAAATTTGAGTGATCTCAGTTTACTTGCAAAAAAAGATATGTATGTAAAACTATAAGGGTCAATTCGGTCATTTGTATGGGAGGTACCAGAATGGGTGGGGCAAAGGTTTCGGTTTTCTTAGGGTTTGTCTACTATTGCAAGATAAATAAACTGACCAAATTCAAACATCTTCCAATTGTCCGTTTGGAAGTTATGGAAGAAATATTAATTTTCCAAAAATAGGTAATTTTGTATGGGAGGTACCAGAAGGGGTGGGGTTATTCAGCCCATTTACAATCCCATAAGTTCGTTTTGAAAAATATTGATACTGGTAAATTTTCATACCGATCCGTTTAGGATTACTCGAGTTATCCTGCTGACCAGCCATCCAGCCAGCCAGCCTGCCAGCCAGACAGACGGACATAGCTCATTCTTCTTAAAAAGTTCTGAAACGAATTTGGTCTTAAGATACTTGGGGTCTAACTCATCTCCTTTAATGCGTTACACTTTTTTTCGTATCAAATGATATATACCCTCATCCCTAAGGGTGATGGTATAAAAACACAAAGTAGGAAAGAAAAGACCTCCCCCAAATGTTGACGATCTCCGTTAACGTTTTACAGACCACGATTTAACGATATACATCTGGAAAGTAAGAGCTCTCGACAGAGATGGTGCCTCTATCCAATTGGCATATTGCATAGAGGTAAATACAAGGCTGACATCGCCGCCATACAGGAAATGATTTGGACGGGACATGGATGCACACCACCAAAGAACTGTAACAGCTTTTACAGCTGACATGCAGAAAGACACGAATTTGGATGTGGATTAGTAGTTGGAGATTTCGACATCAGGTATTGCTGATAACCCTGTAAGTGACCGTAAAGCCGCTTAATGCGGATAAAGATGAATAAAAATATTTCTATCTACATCTCGCAGATTTGTGTACACGCTCTGACGAAAGTCATTAGAGATACATTCTATGAGCGTCTGTAGAAAATATTTGAACTCTGGGAGATACTAATGCTGAAATAGGAAAAAAATATGACCTTGGTACAGCAGTCGGAAAGTTTAGTCCTTACAACAAAACCTCCAGTAACGGTTTCAGACTACTTAGCTTCAACTGCAAGAAACATGTTAGTGAATGAAATCATATTCTTAAATAAAGTTACCCACAATTCAACCTGTATATCCCCTTATCAAAAGACATGAAACCAGAATAATCACGTGGTAATCGATGGAAGGCATGTCTCAAGCGTAATGGACGTGAGTGTGCTGCGCGGTGAATATTGGCTCAGAACACCACCTAGTTGCTACCATAGTACGAACGCAATTTTTACCATTTCTACGCTCGTAACCACAAGCAAAGGAAGCTAGACATCACAAAGCTGCATACCACCGAGATAGCCAATGCCTATTCAAACAAACTCTCTAAATTATTTCAAAGTAACCCCCCTAGTTCTGTTGATCCCGACACACAGTGACAGCATATTGCGAATTCTATGATCACTTCCGCAACGACCGTACTTTGTTATGAAAAACCAGGATCAGATAAGCCTTGGTACGATGATGAATGTTGCGAAATATGTAAAGAAATGGGTGCTGCAAACAAAGCAAAACTGCAGCCAGTAGCAACACGGACGGTGACGTAGCGTTATAATAAGAAGAGAGAGATGAAACGCCTGTCCATGTGGAAAAAGCGCGTGTGGAAGAAAAGAGCTAGGATAACGAAAATTTTCGGGTAAAGCCCGAAAGTTGTACCAAAAAGTAAAAGGCACAAATTTAGAATACGGGATCCCCACCTGCAAGATAGAGATGGCAATATGGTCACGGACCGCCAGAGTTTGCTGCAGACATTGAGGGAACACTTTCGTTCTCTGATCGTTCTCTCGAAATCACATCAATCATCGGCATTTGCACGGCTTAGAAACAACAAAGCTGCCGGAGCCGATGATGTGCCGGCAGTTCTTTTTAAGGCTGGAGGCGATGAGCTGGCAAATTGCATGCACTAGTTCATAAACATATTTAGCTAAAACAATGCTTGCTCGATGATTGGAACCTGATTGTTCTATGTCCAGTACTTAAAAAATTCGATCAAAGTTGCATACATGATCCTGTCTAGTGTGTTATGTGAAAGACGAAACCCTTCCTAGCAAACTTAATTTGACCTTACAGGTGTGGCTTTAAAGCAGCTTAATCAATGACTGAGCAGGTAATCAAATCATGACAAATCCTCGAGGGGATACGACAGAAACTATTAGATGCTACGGCTGAGTTTAGTATCCCAGCAAAGCTGATTCGACTTTGCGGATTGACACTGGTTGACACGAAGTCATCAGTGAAAATATTCAAAAATATGACAAAACCATTATCTACCAATCGAGATTTTACACAAGGCGATAGCTTTTTTAGCTTATGCCTATGATGTACATTTACCTTCCGAGGACTGTGGGATGTTACTGCGGCCTTTTCAGGTGTTGAGAAGCAGTCGGCAGCAGTAGATCTAGTGAATAATGATAAAAAACCAAAGTTATTTGTTTGAACGAACAAAGTGTCTACTCGTTTGGAATGCAGCGTGAATGTTGAGAACTAGATGATTTTGTCCACCTTGGCTCCGCCGTAAACAAAACTAATAACGTCAGCGTAAAAACCAGTAAGAAAGTTTCAGTCGGGCAACCCGACTTAGATATACCCTCAGTAAAACAAAAAATTTTCTACTATATTGATATTATTACTTCATTTATAAAGTTGGCGGAATGGTACATTTATATGGGAGGTACCAGAAGGGGCGTGGCTAGACTTGCAATTTATTTTCCAAAACTTTATCCTATCACAGCTTTACTAAGTACAAATTTGGGTACGATCCCGTTGGGTGTATTGATATTATTACTCGATTTATAAAGTGGGCGGAATGATGTATTTGTATGGGAGGTACCAAAAGGGGCGATGCCATGTAGCCCATTTGCAAAACCGTAAGTATTTTTGGGGAAATATTAACTAGTGCAAAATTTCAAAACATTTGGTTGCGTCTTTCGAAAGTTATCGTGCGCACCAGCCGGACATCCAGACAGACGGGCGGACATGACTCAAACGACTTAAAAAGTCATGAATCGAATTTGGTTTAAAGAAAGCTAGGGTCTAATGTGACTCCTCCTATGTGTTACACTTTTGGGTCGTATCAAATGATATATACCCTCATCCCTAAGGGTGATGGTATAATAAAGATAAGTATTGATCGGAAACCCCTGCTACTATGCGCTAAGCAAGCGATTTAATGACATAGACCTCTCTCGACTAACAATGATCAAACTCTGCTAGACACAGATCCTACCTGTCTTGTTTTACAGCGCATTATCCTGGGCTAACACAAGCGGATCAATGTAATAAGGATAAATTTAATTGAATAAGTTTCAGCTTGAAAAGTCTTTGGCAATTGGTGAGTTGCTCTCTTCCCTCTCTCACTCTAGTGAATAGTATATGGTTTTTTCATAACTATGTATCCATGAAATAATTTTATAGCACATTATAATTAATTTTTACGAGAAAAATAAATTTCTTTTACGGTCGTATGTTTTTGTTCAATGTGTGTGCGAAAGCGTGTTTGGCTCTCTCGCCCATGGACTACCCAGCAGCAAAAAATGAGGCTTTGCATGCCTTCTTGCAGACCTGCAAAGGCAGTAAGAAGCCCTACCCTTTAAATGCAGTCTACATTTCAAATTAACATAGAGCGCCATAGGCAGGCAAGGCCTGCACATTCCCTTTCTCATTGAAGGCGTTTCAGTAGGCGTGCCTAGTATGTCCTGCTTGGAGTCCTAATAACAAGGGCATTCAATGAGGCATTGCTACTGCAGACCAGCTTGCAGGCCTGCAAAAGAGCATTTATAGAAGGACTAAAATAAAAAAAACATATGCGAATTATTTCCATATTAAATGATTTCGTACTTTTTATAAATTTTTAATACAATATTTATTACAATTTGAAATAACTATTTTTTTAAACTCCAGCAGCGGGAATCGAACTCGCGACCTCAGTACTCATAGTTGGGCATGCTACCTACTCGGCTACCACGTGATATAGTTGTTGTACGACAAAGAGCATACATGTGGTTCTCATAAACAACAGCATCTGTCTTACCTTCCCTTAAGAGGCCTGTCAACAGGGCTAATCGGAGAAGTGACAAGTGCATGGCTATGAACGTCAATTCTGCCTTCTACTAATAGGACTGTCAACAGGCCTGTGTAAAGCAAGAAAGTTTGCATGCCCTTTGTGCACATCTATGGTATTTTTGTGCGGTACACAATAGGGCTGCTCACAGGCCAGTTTTAAGAAAGGAAAGGGGCATGTCTGCTGGATCTTTTCTCATCCTAGTAAGAGGCCTCATTGCAGGTCTCATTTGAGAAGCGAAATGTGCATGGGTATGGAATTTTTTGTTAGGCTTAGTGAAGGACTTATTATAGCCTGTATACATGCCTGGAAAAGGAAGGCCTATTTAAATGTCAACAAACTTCCTTTGAAGGCATGTTTGCAGGCATATTTTTACAATGCCTCGTCTTTTCCGCTGCTGGGATATTTTACACATAATTTTGTTATGACTAATCGGCAGTTGCTACATACAACAAAAGAAATGGAGATAGCTATGACATGGATCGATACCAGATCAACCTTTTGATAGTCTCGTGTTCTTACCGGCCGAACTTTCCGTATCCGCCAGAGATCCGAAAAATTGCCCCTCCCTATAAACGCTTTTTACAGACAACGAAGTTATTTACAAAAAATTGTGAATTTATCTTACTGGATGTTAGTGTGCCACTGATATTTAACTTTCACTAAGATATATTGAGTTAGTGGTCAAATATGCCTCAACATTTAATGTGGTGATGTGAAGATCGGATCAGAAAGCAACAGCTTTAAAATCACGTTGTAAAAAGCGCATTCTAGCTCATATTATGACATTCCTCTACAGTTTGTCACTGCAATTAGCCTATAAACTTGCATTGAAACTATATATCACTTAAATCCCAACGATACTATTCATCCCGTAAGGCTTCGGACATATTGTTGAATAATCTCTATTATGTTTGTTATTATTCAAATCATGTAACATTTAGATAATAATCACATATTCATTATGACATTTGTTAAATTTAAATATTTGTTCAAATATTTCTTCTACTCATTGTTATGCGATAAAGGCAAATTTGTTGGTAATCATCCAATATACAATAGATTTATGTGTTTGCTTCATTAATTTGCCACAAGAGTTATGTTTCCATCAAGTCATGATTGTAGGAAATTATAACCTTAAGGTAAATGTTTATCATAAAAATATTTATGTATGAAAAGCCAAATATCACACACACACACACCGGCCTAAACGGCCCATCACAGATGTGAGTTATACTAAATGTTAACAATGACTTTCAACAAATTTCTTTTGCAACACATCATCACAGAATTTCTCAACAAATAGACATCATTATAGGCACACACGCACACATACAGACGCTTCCACACACTCTGCTAACTCACATTCATATGGTAATATGGCAGGATAAGGAAGCAGGATAACATGAGATTTACTAAGCAATCACAACAAAAACTAGGAAATAAAATGCCAATATTTATGCAAAATCCTAAATGTAAATGACTAATCAGCATCATCAGTGATAGATAAACATCTGAGATTTGAATAAGTAAATAAACTATTAAATATTAGGACAGAGATTTCATAATGTCAA
This sequence comes from Muscina levida, assembly GCA_964034835.1. Taxonomy (NCBI): domain Eukaryota; kingdom Metazoa; phylum Arthropoda; class Insecta; order Diptera; family Muscidae; genus Muscina; species Muscina levida. The sequence goes on from OZ035882.1 coordinate 98,122,722, forward strand.
CGGAGAAGGGGTTAGGATTTTCATTTAAACACAATTGTTTGTATGCTAATTATGCCTACAATCCCCAACACACGCACACTCAAAAATCAATCTCACTAATCACATCCCAGCAGCAAAAAATGGGGCTTTGCATGCCTTCTTACAGGCCTGCAAAGGCAGTCAGAAGCCCTACCCTTCAAATGCAGTCTTCATTTCAAATTAACATAGGGTGTCATAGGCAGGCAAGGCCTGCACATTCCCTTTCTCATTGAAGGCGTTTCAGTAGGCATGCCTAGTATGTCCTGCTTGGAGTCCTAATAACAAGGGCCTTCTATGAGGCATTGCTACTGCAGACCAGCTTGCAGGCCTGCAAAAGAGCATTTATAGAAGGGCTTTAAATAAAAAAAAAAAACATGCGAATTATTTCCATATTAAATGATTTCTTACTTTTTATAAATTTTTAATACAATATTTATTACAATTTGTAATAACTATTTTTTTAAACTCCAGCAGCGGGAATCGAACTCGCGACCTCAGTACTCATAGTTGGGCATGCTACCTACTCGGCTATCACGTGATATAGTGTTGTACGATAAATAACATACATGTGGTTTTCATAAACAACAGCATCTGTCTTACCTTCCCTTAAGAGGCCTGTCAACAGGCCTAATCGGAGAAGTGACAAGTGCATGGCTATGAACGTCAATTCTGCCTTCTGCTAATAGGACTGTCAACAGGCCTGTTTAAGGCAAGACAGTTTGCATGCCCTTTGTGCACATCTATGGTATTTTTGTGGGGTGCACAGTAGGGCTGCTCACAGGCCAGTTTTAAGAAGGGAAAGAGGCATGTCTGCGGGATCTTTTCTCATCCTAGTAAGAGGCCTCATTGCAGGTCTCATTTGAGAAGCGAAATGTGCATGGGTATGGAATTTTTTTTTAGGCTTAGTGAAGGACTTATTATAGCCTGTAAACATGCCTGGAAAAGGAAGGCGTATTTGAATGTCAACAAACTGCCTTTGAAGGCATGTTTGCAGGCATATTTTAACAATGCCTCGTCTTTTCCGCTGCTGGGATTGAGTGTGAGAGGCTAATGATATATATGTTTGTTACACAAACACACACACACACAAGGGTGCGTGTTTGTGCCTTTGTTAGAATTACAAATTAGTGTCCTTCGTATTACCTATTGATATCGGTTGACCGTGCCTCGAGCGTATTGATGATGCTCTCAGCATATCCATAATTAAAGCTTGTCCATTGAGTTGTATGCCGCCAGGAACGATTTTAAGTTGACCCATGCCTTCCTATGAAAAACGAAATAGATAAGAATTGTCATAAGTAAAAAAAAGGTAATTAAGTTACAGGTTCTATTTGTCTAAAATATTTCTATCTTCTTATATATAAAAATGAATTGCTGTGCAGTTGTCTCGCTAAAACTCGAAAACGGCTGGACCGATTTCCAAAATTTTTTTTTTGTTTTGTTCGCTATAGCTTCCGGATGGTTTAAAAGGTTTTATTTTTTCAAAAAGTGGGCGGCGCCACGCCCCTTTTTTCAAATATCGCTCAGACGGCCTTTCTAATAGACCGATTGATACAAAAATTTTACCATGAGGTACTGTTGACCTGTAGATAGTTCTTGACTACATTTGGTTGTAATTGGATAAATGGGCGTGGCACCGCCCATACAACTTGAAAATTAAAAAGGCTATATTTCATGAACTATCAGAGGTATGAAGATGAGATTTGGTATATATGTTGCTGGAGCAGTATAAATTACAGCCAGAATGGAAGTGGGCGGTGCCACGCCCCCTTTTCAAAAATCGCTCTAACGGCTTTTCTAATAGATCGATTGATACAAAAATTTTACCATGAGGTACTGTTGACCTGTAGATAGTTCCTGACTACATTTGGTTGTAATTGGAAAAAGGGGCGTGGCACCGCCCATACAACTTGAAAATTAAAAAGGCTGTATTTCATAAGCTATCAGAGGTATAAAGTAGAGATTTGGTATATATGTTGTTTGAGCAGTATTAATTACAGCCAGGATGGAAGTGGGCGGTGCCACGCCCCCTTTTCAAAAATAGCTCTAACGGCTTTTCTAACAGATCGATTGATACAAAAATTTTACCATGAGGTATTGTTGACCTGTAGATAGTCTCAGGCTATATTTGGTTGTGATTGGATAAAGGGGCGTGGCACCGCCCATACAACTTGAAAATCGATAGGGTTATATCTTATGAACTATCAGAGGTATGAAGATGAGATTTAGTATATATGTTGTTCGTACAGCTAGAATTACAGACAGGTTGCAAGTAGGCGGTGCCACGCCCTCTTTTAAAAAATCACTCGAACGGCTTTTCTAATAGAACGAATGATACGAAAATTGTACCAAGTGGTACTGTTGACCTGTTGATAGTCCCTGGCTATATTTGGTTGTGATTGGATAAAGGGGCGTGGCACCGCCCATACAAAGTAAAAATCGAAAGGGCTATATCTTATGAACTATCAGAGGTATGCAGATGAGATTTGTTATATATGTTGTTGGAGCAGTATTAATTACAGCCATGGTGGAAGTGGGGGTGCCACGCCCCCTTTTCAAAAATCGCTCTGACGGCTTTTCTAATATACTGATTTATACGATAATTTTAAAAAGTGGTACTGATGACCTGTTGTTAGTCACTGGCTGTAGTTAGTTGTGATTGGATAAAGGAGCGTGGCACCGCCCATACAACTTGGAAGTAAAAAATGATATATCTCACGAACTATCAGAGGTATGAAGATGTGATTTGTAACATATATTGTTGTTGCAGTATGAATTACAGTAAGGGTGAAAGTGGGCTATTCCACACCCATTTTTAAACAAACAGTAATAACTGTCAAAATTCCATAAAATATTGCGCCTAGAGATATGAACAGTAAGGGGGGCCAATTTTTTTATTCGCAAAAATCCTAACCAAAATCGGAATCTACGATGAATTGTAAGAAAATTTCACCAAAAAACGTTGTGTCTAAAATCAATTCCTAGCTCGCGTTGGGAAGCATGAAGATTTCAGATAGAATTTTTTTTGGTTTTTAAATGAGCACAAACCGAAAACTTCAGATATATATTTTTCGAGATCTTCTGCGTAAAACTAATTTCCCAGCAAACTAAATAATGCAAATCTATGCATTGGTTAAAAAGTTATGGCCTCTGAGAGTTGGCATACGGAAATTAAGTTTTTAATAATCATTTTTCAGAATATTGGTCGGGATCCAAAACAATGTCAAAAATATACTATTCTCTTCGTCTCCAAACATCGGAATGGTAGGTCTGACGTAACTGAAAAATTGCTAAAAATATATCTCAACCTGAAATCTTTATGCTTCTCAGCGCGAACTAGGAATTGATTGTAGACATATAGTTTCTAAGTGAAATTCATCGTACATTTCGACACTGGTATACGATTACCACGTTTTTTTAGTGCGCTGCCCACGCACATCAATAGTTAAATTATAAACTGTATCAAATAATGGTCCATACACCAGTTAATTTTCATTTACTTTTCAAGAGGGCGAATCGGTAATAAATCATACATATAGAAAAATAAAGCAATATTCATTGTAGTTATACTGGAAAACACCTTTAGTTTTATTGGGGCACAATTTAAATTTTTATAGTATGTCAGAGGTAACATTAGCAAACATTTGTAAATATGGGTTAATTTTTTTTTTTGAATTATAGAAATTCTGATAGTTAAAAGTTTAAATCTAGCTGTCATACTAATGAAGTGTGATAGACTTTCTTTTAGTATATTTTGGAAAATCACCATGTAAAAACTACACAAGAACAACGTTTACAAATCTTGCAAATTTATTTTCAAAATGCACGTTCTATTCGCTATACTTATGGACCCCTTTGTGAAGTTGAGGGTGCATATAATGATCCATCTGAGCAGCTGAAAGAGATATGGTTCCAACACGACGGTGTAATATGCCATACAGCGCGTGAGACCATCACTTTGTTAAGCCAAACGTTGGTGAACGAATTATCTCAAAAAATGGTAATGCGATTTCAATACAAAAATAGTATTTCGGAATATTCTTGATCCGTGTGAGAAGAAGACATGACAAAAAAAGTTTTTATGGCTAAAGGCATGAAGCTTCAAACTGAATTTTCATTTGCGGTCAAGGCACAACAAAGAGATAGTTAGTATCCGCTACTACAGATCAAAATAAAAATTAAATTTTGATCCTTAGCGGAATGTAGGTTTCTGATTAGTGGAAGAAGTGGTTTTTCGCCCTACATAAACTTAATCCACATGTCGGTACTATAGATATGACTTTGCTGATGAACTTTTTACTAGCATTTACAACAATAACACGTAATTGGTTAACTTCCATGTTAAGGAGTTACTTAAGTTAATTAACTCAACATATTATTGTCGAGCTTAAGTACCGTTTTTAAAGTACTTTGTAGACCTAAATGTGAAATATATTACAAGTTAATATGCAATAGCGAAGCATTGCCGGGCCCACTAGTTAATTAATACAAATTTGTTTAATTGTATCCTGTAGAGATATCGTTAGAGATATTCAAATATAAGGAGATTACAATGGATGGTCAAGTAAGAGTTTGCACATTTAAAATGTGCATAGGGTTGCCTTCGACTTAGATTAGAATTTTAAATGATTTTTATGTAACCTTGAATATTGAACGGCAAATCGTTCTGTAGGTATAACAAATGGGACAAATTTCTTACTTTATCCTAGAGAAAACGGCTGTAGAAAAAATCGTAAAAATGCTGACTGACATGAAGTTGAAAAATTGATACGAAAGCGACAAAACTGATTATAACGGCTTATATCAACCAAAATGCTTACAAAGTAGAAACCATGACAGAATAGAGTCAAAACTGTTACCGTGGTCGAGACAAAACTACAATAGTTACTGGGAGATCTTGTGTTCCCAGGTTAACGCCACTGGAAATCCGCTAGTAACCAAATGTGGAAAGACCCAATGTTGTGTAACCTTAATAGGATATTGGTACAGATTCGTCTTAGGTTAGCTTCGCCAAAAACCTAGGATCGGTCGCGATGACCTACCAAGCCATCTAACGAAAATATAAAGAAAAGATATAAAACACCAAAATGTTGACAACCCCCGAAAATCTTAAAAGAACCTTTATTTTAGGCTGTGCAGAGACCGAATTCTCTGCAGAAGAGTTATCTTTTTCCTATTGTCTGATATTGTCGACAATATTCTAGGGTTTCTTTACGGTCAAGCAGAAAATTCGACGGTAAGAAGTTTGACATTTTTACAGCTGACGTACAGAAAGAAACAGATTTGGATGTGGATTCATTATTGGCTGGAGGCTTAGATAACTGGTCTTGCAGTTTAACGTTATAATTGTCCGAATAGCCAATATCAACGTAATGGCGAAATATTTCTATATTATGCAGATTAATCGGCCCAATGGAAGACAAAGACAAGGACACTGATGAAGCTTTCTATGAAGGCCTGGAGAAAATATATGATCGCTGCCCTGGCCATGATATTATCATTATACTGAAATAAAGTAGGAAGTGTAGATGCTCTTGCTAGCAAATCGGAAAATTCAGTCTGCACTGCAACACCTGATATAAAGAATTATAAATGGTTGACTCGCGTTGACAAGTGATATGATGATAAGCGAACCTGAGTTTCACACAAATATTTCTACAAGGCAACAATACATGTTTCCTGACAATTGTCGAGAAACCAAATTGATTACGTGATGATCGATTGCAGTCATGCTTCAAGCAACTTTTATGATACGTGCTGCAAATTTAAACTCCGATCACGACCTAGTTGAAGTCAAAGTACGCACGAGTTTAAGCTGTTCTAATAATGTTCGTAATTAAATACAAAGAATGGTTGACATTAAGACAGAACAAGAAGTTATGGCGAAGAAGAGGCAGCTATATATCCAAATATATCCAAAAATTTTACAAAAAAATACTATGAACATTTTAAAAGATCGCTGATATTTATTGACAGAGATGGAATTCTGGTTACGGACAAGCTAAACGTGGTAAAAATATCTAAGGAAATGTTCTTTACTCTATTCTTTCCCGAAGGCAGCACAAGTGACAAAATTAGGCCAATTAATGACGACCAAGTAGACTACCAACCTCCAAGGTAATAAGAGGAAAGATTTGCAGTTTTACGGCTGAAGAAAACCAATATCAAAGTTTCAGCTGGGAAACCCGACTTATATTTACCCTCACCCTCACTAAAACATGAAATTTTCTACTATATTGATATTATTACTCGATTTCTAAAGTAGGCGGAGTGGTATATTTGTATGGGAAGTACCAGATGGGGCGTGGCTAGACTTCCATATTTTCTCTCCAAAACTTTATCCTGATTTAGCAATACTAAATACAGACTTTGGACACGTTCGCAATGGGTGTATTGATTTTGTTACAACATCTCTAAAGAGGGCGGAATGGTACATTTGTATGGAAGGTCCATTTTTTTTCTCCAAAATTGTATCTTGTTTCAGCTTAACAAGTAGAGGATTTGGGCTCGATATTGTCGAGTGTATTGATATTACTACTCGTTTTCTAAAGTAGGCGGAGTGGAACATTTGTATGGGAGGTACCAGGAGGGACATGGCTTTACTTCAAGATTTTTTCTACAAAACTTTATCCTGTCTCAACTTTTCTAAATACAGAATTTGAGCACAATCGCGTTGGGAGTATTAATAATATTAATCGATTTTTAAAGTGTGCGGAATGGTACATTTGCATGGGAGGTACTTACAGTAGGTAGACTTACAGTTTTTTTTCTCCAAAACTTTATCATGTTATAGCTTTACTAAATACAAAATTTGGACACGATCGCGTTGGGTGTATTGATATTATTACTCGATTTATATGGTGGGCGGTACCTGATGGGTATGGGATGTACCAGATGGGGCGTGGCTAGATATCCAGTTATATCTGCAAATCTTTATCCTGCTATAGTTTTACTAAATATAGGATTTGTTCACGATGGCGATGGGTGTTTTGATATTATTACTCCATCTCTGAAGTGGACGAATAAGAACATTTGTATGGGCGGTATCAGAAGGGGCGGGGCCTTGTACCCCATTAGCAATACCGTAAGTAGTTTTGGGGATATATTAACTTGTGTAAAATTTCAAAACATTTGGTTGCGTCTTTCGAAAGTGATCGTGCGTACCAGCCGTACAGACCGATGAACAGACAGACGGATATGGCTCAAACGACTTAAAAAGTCAAGAATCGAATGTGGTTCGAATAAACCTAGGGGATACAGTGACTCCTTCTAAGTGTAACACTTTTGGGTCCTACCAGTAGTGTGAGGGTATAAACAAAGCCGATGGTGAATATTGACATCCGGCAGAGCTTTTACAGTAAGTCTGCAATTCCCTCTACATCCCATGAATGAGATATGAGACAACTTCTCTCATTCGAGTGTTTTATACACATCATATTATGAAGAAACAAACACGTGACAACGTAACAATGTTCCTGGAACCGTTGGTTTAGGTTCGCTTCTATATATTACCTTATGCGTTGAGAATGCAAAGCCACATTCAACCAAAAGATACATTGATGCACACTGAGAAATTACAGTCTCGTTTGGTGTCAAAATGCACCCAGCTTCACTTTTCTGAAGCATCAAACTTTCAGGTTACCAACGTACCTTTTGATATTCGACCAGAAAGTGTAGGTAGGAAACTACAGTGGGTACCATGGCCAACCGTAGTACTGTATTTCGACTCCTTGGTCGGAGCTCTCCTCTCTCTCTCATTTTACCGTTGCCGAGTCGGAAAGTGGTCCACTGGGGGGTTTTCTCGGGTAGGTGGTGGCGATACTCCACAAAGTCCCATTTGGAAATGGGAACCTGCAGGGACAACCAGCTACAATAAGCATTTGACAGTCCGGAGTTGTTAAGTTTAGTATCGCTGCGGAGCTAGTAAGACTGACAGGATGACGTTGGCTGACATGAAGTCGCGTATTGGCCGTGAATTGCGGTATATCACATAGCCTTTGGAAGGATTCCTCGGTAGTGGATTTGGCGATAAACGAGTACAAAACAAGGTTATTTCAACGAACAAAAAAGCTAATCGTTAAGTATGTTGCTGAGATGTTGAAAACTATAATTTTGTATATGAAGCTAATGTTGGAACTATAATGGAGAGTACCATCGTCGTACATACCATTAGATGTATAACGACATTGACTTAAGTCATAAACACAAAAAAAAGCTAAATACTTAGTCGAAATAGATAGAATGCGCTAGCTGGGACATGTTGAGGTACGGAGGAAAAATGCTCCATTTTATAAGGTCTGTGGCAATAGACTTGATGGGTCAGGAGGAGGCGACTAAAACATTTGTTGGATCAGGACGGACAGAAGCGTTTGGAATTATTTTCTATGTGGGGAAATTAATGGATGAATATCTGTTGTTATTGCCAAATCAAAAGAAAATACTTCTTAATGGGTAGTGATAGTGAGTGGCCCCCATTTTAAAAACCTAGTACAAAAAAAAAACCAAAGTAATATATTTATAATAACTTTTATAAAATCCATTGAGTTGAGTATCAACTTTATCAGCATCTTTTACTATTACCATATTTTTAATATTGGAAATGTTATCCCCAAACCTTCTGATACACCAGAAGAAATGAATTATATCACGCTCTTTATTTGAAGACTATACAAACGGTGAAATTAAGATTGAAACGGTGCAATCCATTATTGCAATGCGCAACAAGGTGTTAAAAGCAATCTAAACAATTGCCGTATGTAAAAAGTGGTAGCATTATGCTTCATGTCACAAACGTCGCAAAAAGATCAATAACAACTAAAAACCGGCAAATTAACATCTTTGGAAACCCTTAGGATATAGTCAATTTCATGTCATACTACATATAATAAGAAATTTCTTTAAACTTATACCTTCAGTGAATATATATATATGCTATGACCTTTACCTACCGTTGTGAATTCCATGACCTTCAATATCCACAGCGTCAGTCCCAGATTAATGATAATCAACAGCATCAGCAGTACCAGCAACGTGTACAGGCACTTCTTACGCCATCCTAGCAAACCCAAATGCATTTCAATGTCATCCACCAGACTTGAGTTGCTAAAACCTTTGGCCGTTGTTGTGGTCCCACTGCCGCCACTGCTGCTTGCTTGCATTTTAGCTGGATTGCAGCTGGCTTGTCTAGGTTTCTGCGTGTTATTGGTGCTGACGGTTGTGGAGAAACCTCTGGATTTGGTTTTTGATTTCAATTGAGATTTTGGTGTGGCAGCCGAGGAGGATGACGAGGCACATTTAGTGTCATACACTAAGTCCACAACACCACCGGCTATATAAGTGGAGGGCGGCAGTTGCGATGTAGATGAGGCTTGTGCTGCTGCTGTTGTTGCAACAGCTTTTGTTATCAGGGGTAATGTATGCGTTCTGGTAGAACGTAACGCAGTCGTGGTTCCGTTACTGTTACCGGTAACTGTAGTTCCGTTTCCGCCAACGATTATAGAGGATAATGCCGACGTTGAGGCATAAGTTACAACGGTGTCTGTGATAATCACACCTGTGCTGGTGTTTATCACCTTCCTTGGATCATGGGTATTGTTAACCCGTTGCTGCTGGTGTTGATGTTGGTGTTGTTGTTGCACACCAAACTGTCTTAACAGACTTGTATTGCTGCCTTTGCTACTGGCCGTATTACTGTAATCTTCTAGTTCGTGGTTTACTGCACTCTCATCGTCGTTACCTACTGCCCTCTCTGAGGGGGCATAGCAGCCGCTGTTGACCCCGTTCTTATGGAAATTATTGTTGTTATGTAAAACCTCGTAACGCTGTTGGCTCTGTTGCAATTCTGCCTCTTCTTCTTCTTGCTTCCGTAGTTGCTGTTGCTTTTTCCTTTTAAACGTTGAGGTGGGTGAGGTGAAAACGAAGGTGCCTTCCGTCGGCAGTTGTTGCAATTGCTGAGACAACAGAGGCCGTACTCCTCCTGCTGCTCCCTTCACGGCGCTATTTAAATCAATATGTGGTGCGGAAGATGATGCGACCGATGTTGCATTAGTCTGTGAAAGAATTTCGGTAGATTGTTGTACTAAAGTGCCATTGATCGCATAACCATTACTTTTACTACGGAGGGGGTTGGTTTTAGTTGGTATTGAGTCGAGTTTAGTTTTTTTTAATTAGATGAACATAAGTTGATTGTGGTTTTATTGAGTTGGTTGGTTACATGATGGGGAATTTTTGGTTAAACGTTACATATTTTTGTTTGTGGTGGCATGAGGTTAATGTTTACAATGCATGGGAGGGAAAAAGTTAAGAAACAAACAGAGATAATATGCAAATAACAAAATTTCATTAAAAATTTTCAACGTATTGATTGTAGAGGAAGATAAATATTGTATGCAAATTTCTATAGCAACAACTACAAATAATATAAAAGCATGCACAAATGTAAATAATTACCATAGCCTTCTACATTTAATAATTACTGCAAAATAAGCCCTATATTTGTTTTAATTTGTATGTGTAAGCTTGTAAAAAAATTAATTATTTACATAAAACTAAACATAAATATATCGTAGCAATAGTTTGCAACCGAAATACTAGCGGAGAGATGAAAGGTTAGGCAGGTGCCACATTTATTCATTTATCCCAACAGGGTTTTCAATACATAGGATCGTGGACGATTGCTTATGACTGTGACAAAATGTTACGCAATAATAGAATTTTAATTTTTTTGTTTTTTAGTTAATTTTAGTTAATCGGGACCGGCTGTGGCATAGTGGTTAGAACACACGACTACGATGCGGGAGATCGCAGGTTCAAACCTGGCTCCAGTCATCTTAAAAAATTGTTCTTTCATTGTCGGCTCCCCTCGAATGTTGTTGACAGCAACTTCGTAGTATAAGTGTCGAGTCAATCGGCGTGTCTAGTAAGAGCTTCTCAAACAGTGACGTTCGCATTCGTCGATAAACAAGTAGGTGCCGTTAGTTGTGAATCTAAATAGAAAGCGTGTTAATTCACAACAACGCGAGAAGCTATCCCATACCTCATTCATGGGGTGCAAAAGGGAAATTAAGTTAAGTTAATTTTGTGGTCTTAACTATGGTAGATGATTTATTGTCACAAAAGTTGTAGTGGCAAAAAAATTATTTTTTCAAAATATCAAACGAAATATTAACAAGCTTGTTTTTTCACTGAATCAATGGAAGGAAGTGTGTTCCGTCCAATGGTAATGTTGACTGAAATATAAGGAATGCTCTCATCAATGCGTGGTAGGGTACTAGAAGATAATAAAGTTCGAGATGATAAGACTTTTCGGAATGACACAGACAGTAGATTTTTCGAAAATATAGGTAAACATAAAACGGAGCTATTTTATACCAAGCGTGGCTTCAGACAGGGCTGTAGTGAATCGTGCGACAACACTGAAACGCATTTGGCAGAAGCGGATCTGTCGATAAACGAGGACAACACAAAGTTATTTGTTTCAACGAACAAAGAGACTTCTGGTTTGGAACGATACGTGCACTTTGAAAACTACAACGGTGAAATGGTAAATGATTAAAATTCCCTTTGCTCGGTCGTAAATAAAAATAAAAATGAATATGTTTTTCACTGTTCGGTTTGAGATCTATTTTCTATTATCGCTAATAGAGTTTTTGATTTACAAGAGTTGTGTGAAATTGATTATGTTGTCAGCTGGCAGGGCGGACAGCTATTTCGATAGTTGTCAAACTATCTCATCAGCACCCTTTGCTGTGCCTTCTCCACACATTATCACAACCTTAAGTGTTAAAAGCTTGAAGAGACCATCGTGAAGCCCAAATACAACGGTTCGAAAATGGTATCAACGAAGACCACACGTCAACTTAATCCACACAAGCTCTTGTCTACGATTTGTCCATCGGACAAAATTGCAAAAAAATAAAAATGTCAGCCTGAAGAGTAAGGTGCAAGGATTGTATGCAAACCGCTACTATTATGCGCCAATCAAGCACTTTTACGGACAGTTCCACTCTCGGTGGCTACAAATCTGACTGTATTTCGAATGGGGTCCTCTCCGGTGGATTTCCGCCCCCTCATACTCGAGAGAACCACCGGTGGACAGGTTGGTCGGTATAGCGGTGGTGAAAAACGGTAAAAGGGGCGTTCGCAAACTCCCATCAGGAGAACGACTGATGTTACAGGAGGCAAGGTTTGTCAGAGGCAACTTGACTTCCCTGTCGTTTGTCGGTAATTATCTTCGGCTATGCTCAGCTCAGACACCCTTCACCTTTTGTAAAAATTATGATAAAACTGGATATTTGAACTATAATTATTTTATTTTAAACTTTGTACCTCAAAAAATAGGGAGTTACTATGAGAGTTGTCTCTTTTGGCTCTCACATAAATTTTTTTTCAATAATTTTTTACTGAAATATCAAATATTAATATTGCACTGTTTATATGAGCCTGTACTACTGTTATGCATTTTGTAACCTCCAAAACGGGGCAGTTTTCTTTGGGCGGTGGATATAGTTGTTGTCCGATTTTGGTCATCTTATAAATTTTACTCCGCTTGGCCAAGAGGAGCTTGTAAACCAAATTTTGGTTATTTTTGTCCGATTTTGCTCTTTTTAGAACTTAACCTCTTCTTAGAGGATATAAGCTTGAATATAAATTTATAGCTCTATATTTTTTAAACTATGGTCATTACAGCCATAGACAGATACAGAGGATAGACAGACACCCCAAAAAGGGGTGCTTGTATGGTAGTATAAAGAAGTCATTAAACTCAACCTCCGCTTAGAGGACAGAAGATATCATACAAAATATTAGCTCGATAGCTCTTAAATTATGACGCAGTGGTAGACCGCTAAAAAGGGGCAATTTATATGGGAGGTGGTGGTAGTTTTTGTCCGATCTTGCCTATCATAGACACTAACTTTAGCTTAGAGGATTTAAGATTGCATATCAACTTTCAGATCGATATTTCTTAAACTACGGCTGTAATCGCGGGGTCAGATAGACGGACAACCTTTCAAAAAGGGGGAGTTTATATGGGAGCTGGGAGGAGTTTTTGGCCGATGTTGCTCATCTTAAAATTTAGCATAACGCTTAGAGGATAAAAGATTGTATTCAAAATTTCAGCCCCAAGACTCTTAAACTATAGCTGTATTCACGGGACTGACTTACAGCCAGACAGACGGACATCTTAAACCGACTCAGAATTCGACGCTGGTCTTTAAAATATACACAGAGTGCGTCAAAAACAAGATTAAACCAGTGCAGAAATTTCAGTCAGGTATACTGACTGAAAAATAACATCACCCAATATAAGATATTGTTTAAGTCTTGAGTTATTTAAATTAATTGATTTGTTATTAAAATAACTTATGTATTATTCGGTATATGCTTGCTTTGGTATAATTAGGGGCAGCACAACGTGTCTGATTTTTTTTTCGTAAATCAACGTTCAATGATCGCTTACCTTGGTAAAATTTGCCTGAATTCAGTGTGCATACAAAAATGATACGTATGTAAAAGGGGAAATATCCCATATATTTATATGGGAGGTACCAGAAGGGGTGTGTCAAATAGTTAGGCTCTCTGAGGTTTCGCCTCCTATCACAACATTAATTTATCGACCAATTTTCAGAACCCCCCAAGTATCCGTTTGGAAGTTATGGGAGAAATATAAATTTTCCAAAAATAGGTCATTTTGTATGGGAGGTACCAGAAGGCTTGAACCGTTATAGTCCATATTCATACCTGAGTCTAATTTTCATAAGCAAACATCATACGCAAAATTTGAGTGATCTCAGTTTACTTACAAAAAAGATATGTATGTAAAACTATAAGGGTCAATTCGGTCATTTGTATGGGAGGTACCAGAAGAGGTGTGATAAAGGTTTCGGCTTTCTTAGGGTTTGTCTACTATTACAAGATAAATAATCTGACCAAATTTAGATATCCTCCGATGGTCAGTTTGGCAGATATGGAAGAAATATTAATTATCCAAAAAGAGGTAATTTTGTATGGGAGGTACCATAAGGGGTGGGTCTATTCTGCCCATTTACAATCACATAAGTTCGTTTCGAAAAATATTAATACTGGTAAATTTTCATACCGATCCGTTAAGGTTTACTCGAGTTATCCTGCTGACCAGCCAGCCAGCCATCCAGCCAGCCAGACAGACGGACATAGCTCATTCTTCTTAAAAAGTTCTGAAACGTATGTGGTCTTAAGATACTTGTGGTCTAACTCGTCTCCTTTAATGCGTTACACTTTTTATACCATCACCCTTAGGGATGAGGGTATATATCATTTGATACGACCCAAAACTGTAACACATAGAAGGAGTCACTTCAGACCCTAGGTTTCTTAGAACCAAATTCGATTCATTTTTGGTTTTAAAGTCATTTGAGCCATGTCCGTCTGTCTATCTGTCTGGCTGGTTCGCACGATAGCTTTCGAAAGACGCAACCAAATGTATTGAAATTTTGCACGAGTTAATATTTCCCCAAAACTACTTACGGTATTGCAAATGGGCTACATGGCTCCGCCCCTTCTGGTACCTCCCATACAAATACATCATTCCGCCACTTTAGAAATCGAGTTATAATATTAATACACCCACCGGGATCGTACCCAAATTCTGTACTTAGTAAAGCTATTGCAGGATAAAGCTTTGGAAAAAAATTGGAAGTCTAGCCACGCCCCTTCTGGTACCTCCCATACAAATTCACCTTTCCGCCCACTTTAGATATGGAGTAATAATATCAATAAATCCATCGCTCGTATCCTTATTCTATATGTAGTAAAGCTATAGCAGGATACAGTTTTTGAGAAAAAAACTGCAGTCTACCAACGCCCCATCTGGTAACTCCCACACACATCTGGTACCGCCCACTTTAGAAATCGATTAATATTATTATTAGAACTACCGCGATCGTGACCAAATTCTGTATTTAGTAAAGTTCAAGCAGGATAAAGTTTTGGAGAAAAAAATCTGGAAGTCTAGACACGCCCATTCTGGTACCTCCCATACAAATGTACCTTTCCGCCCACTTCAGAGATGGAGTAATAATATCGATACATCCAACGCTATCGTGCCCAAATTATATATTTAGTAAAGCTATAGCAGGATAAAGTTTTGGAGGATAAACCTAGAAGTCTAGACACGCCCCTTCTAGTACCTCCCATACAAATTTACCACTCCACCCGCTTTAGAAATCGAGTAATAATATCAATATAATAGCAATTTTTTTTATTTTACTGAGGGTGATGGTATATGTAAGTCGGGTCGCCAGACTGAAACTTTCTTACTGGTTTTCGTATCAAATGATATATACCCTCCTCCCTAAGGGTGATGGTATAAAAAAAAATTATTGGTTATTTAGACACCTACGGCTTGTTCCCGGTCGACATCTTGACACAAAGTCAGTATCATACCTCCGTGCTAAACAACGTTGGACATAATTGAATTCTTATATCTAAAGTGAGTACTGTAGCCCAAACAGTGCGTTATTTAAAAGGAAGTTTGGCCGAAATAAAACACCCTCTGCGCCTGATGTACTCAAGTTTGTGGAAAAAGTTCCTGAGACTGGCATGCTAGTGTACAACTCTCATCGCCACCGTCAGCGTACGTTGCGCACAGACGAGAATGTTGCTGTAACGTAGAGGGTGAGACTGAATCCATGAGGTTGGGAACAACGTTTCGGTCAACGGTGGCGTTACAGAGCCATGTTATCCGACTTTTTTTAAAATTGAAGACATAGATTTTGACGACCTGCAGTAAATTAACAATATTGTCATACGTACCATTCCTCCATATGGGTGTTACAAATGGAAGAAACAAATACAAATACCCTACCCGTTCGTCCGCGTGGTGAAGGGTATAATAATAATCGCTACTTGTTAAGAGATATGCTCCTAATTAAGATCTATGAGTGTAAGCTTATAAGTTGCCTATGGCAGAAACATAAGTGTTTTTTCACATATCTATCTTAATGGCTATATAGGCTATAGCCCAACTGTTTTATAAGTCATTAATAAAAGCTATAACAATGGAAATATATTGTTCGAAAAAATAAAACAAATACAATGGGGTTTTTACAAGCAATTTCTTATTTAATTAAGAATTTAACAAAAACTATACTAGCGATGTTATTGTGAACCAAAAATTGTTTAGCAAAGCTACAATATAACAAAGTAAATTACTAATTACAACAAGCATACAAGACACTGTGCAAAACAAAAATTATCTTACCGACTTGTTCCCAGTGTCAATGGCTGAGGTGATTGTGTAGCATGTGTATAATTATTGATGTGTTGCATGCCCAACGTTGCACTCATAGTCGTTGTAGTAGTGGCGTCATTTGTGGTGGCTGCTGCGGCTGATGTTGAGATACTGGACGATGACAAAATACCACCATTTAAAAGGAGAGGAGGGGAGGACTGCAAATAAAATGATGAAAATAACGAATTACTTGAAATAGTAATTTAAATATTCTTGTGCAAAAGAAGAGCTACAGAGGTACGTAAATTCTTAACCAATTAAAATACAAAATACTGCATGACATCCGGTAGAGAAACAGGGTGTCGCTGCCTTAAGTTGAAAAATGTCACGACAAGAGAGAAAGCAAAAACTGTTTTCGTTTAATTGGCCAAATCGATGGACTGACATATTATTGGCTACGTCTGCTGACCGTCCCATACGTCTGCCAATCCATCAAGCGGTGATAGCACGTGAAATGTTTGTTTACCTACTGCCCTCATGCTTTCCCAGATGATGAGGCTGCAATTGCAGCATACGAGGGTGGGTATGATATGACTATATTATATATAAACGCACACTACTATTGATTTATGTGTTTCTAAAAGTTTTACGGTCGATTTAAAATAAATACATGTTATCACTCGGTCTGATGAACGGTATACAACGGAATTTGACAAGCACGGTGCACTATCTTACTTCTTACTAAATTCAGTTTTACACATTTTTACACCCCACTTAGACAAATTTTTTAAGAACATAGAAAAAAACTACTTAAGCCTCCCGCTTTCATCGCCTCGCAAGAAAGACTCCCTACACATTAGCTACCTCAACATTTTATGTTTTATTAGTGATTCGAATTATTTTATTCTTAGTAACTGCAGTAGCTCCTTCCTACCAGTTTAGCTGGTTTGCATGCCACCTTCGTACTACATCAACCTCATTTCAATTTTGGGGTGTCTGTAATGTAAACAGACTCTCACTCATTCGGACGCACACGGCAGAGGCACTTAACTTATGGACATCGCCGTATAAACAAATCATTAAACAGCCATAAATTGATGGAATGAATTTAAGCCATAAGAAAATGAAAAATTACATTTTTCATATAGCACCCTATAGTTGTTGTTGTTGTTTCTGCCGCTACGGTCGAAATTACGATATACGAAATTTAAGTACTTTTAAATGAACGGAAGATTTGTGTGAAACATTTGCGGGTCTGCAAAGGCAAATTGGGTTAATAAAAGTGAAACATTGCCAAGGTAATTACGAATTTAAAAATTGTATGTAAATGGCGTAATTATTATATTTTAAGGGGAAATTATAACAGTTAACCTAGCTGTGGGGAATGTCTATATTTAGATAAATTTAAAAGACGTTGTAGCATTGAATTAGTTGACCTCTAACTAAAATAGATTACAGAATACAACTGTGAACAAGGTAACGTGGGCCAGAATGTGACCACTTTATACTTGAGCGACAGGCTCTCTAGTGACTTTGACAGCCTCAAGAAATTATTGTGAAAACATAAAGAAAAGAAAAAAACAAGAATCATCCAAAATGTTGATGATCCACGCAAACGTTATAAGGATCATGATTTAAGGATATGCACCTGGAATGTCTGCACTCCCTAGAGAGATGGTGCCTATATCCAATTGGCAGAAGTCTATATCTTTGAAGTGGTAAATGATATTGTGTATTTGACTTCGCCTTAAACATAAATAACTAGCGGACCCGGCGAACTTCGTCTCGCCCCAATTTAATGCCTTCAGATAAACTCAGTATAGTGATATGATAAACAATGTTTTTCGATTAGTTTTCCGCCGCAAAAACAAACAACGAAGGCGGTTCTCCAAAATGCGAAAAGGCAACGCACAGCTGACCACACGAAAACTGGGAAATTCGAGACTAATCCCACATACTTACAAAGATTGGCCTTGCGAGTTATTGATTGTCATTGCCAAAGCCAACCGAACGGGGAATTGGAATGAATGATCAGTTGGAATAATCAGAATTCGTAAGATAAGGACTTCCTCTTCTTTAAATTTGCCCTTGATGATCGTCGGTTAAATCACATTTTTTATCAGATTCTTGACGGACAAATACGTACCGTTGCACGATTTCGGTTGATTAAGATTTCGCAATATGGCTATGATAGATCCCCCTATATCTGTAAATTATGCGGCACATAAAGCAAGTTGAAAAATTAGGTCGGATTGGTGGTCGCTACATCCTCGACGGTCACGCTGTAAACAGATTTGTACGAATGCAGTTCTCCAGTGACATGACTTTCTAATATAAAATTCGAGCTATCGATGTCTTTATACATCGCTGCTAGTACTGCCCGTTTAATTAGTTGCTCCCGTTAAAATTTGCGACCGAATGCATCTTGCATGGAACGATTTGGCACTGGCAATTAGAGTATACAAAACCGAAACCGGAAACCGGCAAACCGGTTTTTTTGTTGAAAACCGTCAGCCGGTTTTTACAAAATATCGTTTTTCGGATAACCGGTTTAACCGGTTTTTTTAGGTCGGTTTTACGGTTTTCCGAAATCATGAGAAGTTGAAGATATCGATTTTTCACCTTAGAACAGCCCCACAAAATTTTTGTAAGCAACATCTTTGTAGAAAATTTTAATGTTCCAAAGTCTCATTTTACGACACTTTTCTGACTTTTCTTGAAATAAGGACGAAAAGGACACGTAAGGATTCCAAATAGAAAGTTTAAATGTTCCACAACAAAAATCATCGTTAAATTTCATTGAAGACATCTGATATCGAATATGTACTAAAACAATGACAAACATTCAGACAGTGATTGAAAAGAGACAAAATGAGTAGTAATAGTTGAAGATATTGATTTTTGGTCTTAGAGCACCCATGTAAAATATTCCGAGATACATTTTTGTAAAGCATTTGAATGTTTTCAAGTCCCATTTGAAGATATTTTTCTGACTTTTCTTGAAATAGGTACGAAACGGGCACGTAAGAACTCAATAGATAGAGAGTTCCACAAAAGTTACATAAAAAATGTATCGTTAAATTTTATTGCTGACATTAGATATCGAAAATGCATTAAAGCAATACGGGTAAGAAACGTAGTTCTTTAGTACCTATTTCAAAGTCTATTTTAGCTTAAACTGAAACTACATCGGTGAAGGCTTTCATCCCGTAAAGGAATTATTAAAATTTGTTGCACTTTGTAATTGGCCTTATAAAATAAACTGGCTTCAGGTGCCCAATTGTTGGCTAATATTATAATGTGATTTTAATCTTATTAATATTATAATTCGATTTAGACATGTTTTATCTGTTAAACGCTCTCTTCCATACTCTGTTTTTAATATTTCTAAATTAAATGGCTCATAATAGTAACACAATTTCTTGTATTTGTGCACAAAGCAAAAACTCGAAAAATAACCGGTTAACCGGTTTTTTCTTAATTAGGTATTCGAAAACCGAGTTTTTGAAATAATGTAAAATTCGAATATAACCGGAACCGGTTTTTCGAAAAAGTCGAATGTTTGTATACTCTACTGGCAATCCAAATGTCGACAGCGGAAAAAAATTCAAATTTTTGGAATTTTTCTTATTTTTCCAACCAAAATTTTCTATTTTTCCATTCGATAAGCCACTACGGAACAATTCCTAACAAATTTTATACAAAAATTCCGAGTTTTCCACTGAGAAATTTTCTATTTTTTCATTCGGAAAGTTATTGCGGAATAATTAACCGCATACATCGTCAAAAATTATCTAATCATACGATAACATGCAAAATTTAGTCAAATTTTTTTTCCAATTTTTCCGGAATTTTTCCGAATTTTCCAACAATTTTTTTTTATTTTTTCTTTCAAAAAGCCATTTATAACAATTGCACACAAAATTCCATACAAAAAAGGATATTTTCGGATTTTCCATTTTCCCGGCTTTTCCGGAGAATTTTCCCAACATTTTCTTTTACATAAAGCTTCCCTCTTTTGACTAACACAGATCCAACTCTGCCAGACACTGATATACCTACCTACCTACCTGCCTTGCTCTACAGCACAGAGTTCTTGGTAATGGCGCAAGTGAATTAACCAATTCAGGCTATCTTCCAAAAAAAAAACTACTAAAAATATTTGGATCCACAATCGTTAACGGTACCATTCTCTAACGAACCATAAACTGTGTAACGACATCGACGTAGTCAAGAGGGTTTAAATAGACTGAATGCGCTGCCTTAGACACGTTGTATGAATAGATGAAAATGCTCCAGCTCGAAAAGAACTCGGTAATAAACTCGATAGGAGGCGCAGGAGAGGACGACGGAATCTTCGGTGGATGGACCAGGTGAAAGAGCTGTTATATAAGCTTGGTGTGACGAACTATCTACCGCTACTGATGGATGAATATAGAAGTTACTAGAGAAAATGGTATTTTACTTTACGCACGACCTTTGTACATTTGTGGCATACAGTATGCCGCATACTGTATAGCCCCTTAGGCGGATATATTATTGTTCAGACAGTTTTATAAAGAAAAGGAGATCGAAATTGTTTAGAGCTATCATGTTTGGATTTTTAAATTAGCTTTCTATACATTACTGAAGATTAAGATAAGATAAGCTTACATCCTTTAAAATATTCCTAAAACTAGGATGGTCATATCCTTATAAAAATAACACTGTTATGTGAGAGGAATCAATCGCAGACATACTTCATTAATAGCCTTAATAGCGGAATGAATCCATGAATTAGAAGTACAGCTAACCTTCATCAAATCTTTTCCTGTTGCGCGCTGATATAGAACATTTACAAATAATATGTTCTGTTCTATCGAAGTCATCCTCCACGTGACACTTATTTGGTATGGTTATGTCCCAACAAGCTAAGCTTTAACCAGCCTGTGGAGATCAATCTTATATTCTGATAAAAATCTGGCCCATATTGAACTAGCATACACAAGGTTATAGCCCAATGATGATTAATATTTTTATATTTTTTTATACATATCAAATTATGCTTGCCACTTTGTTTGAGTACTCTTTCGAATAGAGTTGTTGTATCTTATTTTAATTTAATAGTTTTAAGGTCTGAAACAAACCGAAATCTTAACCATAATCCAGTATATGTGTATGACAGTTCAAATATGTATCTGTTTAAGTAAAGACATGTTAAGAACAAATAAAAACTTAGTGCAGTCAACCAAAATGTAAAATTTAATCATCTGATACTTTGAAAAATTTAATATTTTGTTAAAAACCAAATGGTTCCTATAAATAGTGCGAGAATCCTTTTTTATATACATTCAAGACAATTAATAAAATTACTTATACAAATGTATACGAAACTTCTTTATACATATACTTAACTATATAGATAACGACTTGTATGCCTTCATCCACTCAGTACGTAGTAAACCATAACCAAAGTTTTACATGTTGAATTCACACCAAATGGATGTGTCACTTTCGTGCTGTGCATGTACTTTCTGAATCTGGATGTTGACACTTTTGGTCTTTTCTCAACTGGCATATTTATAGTGCTTTATATGTGTACACAGCGAGGCCTCGTTAAACGTAAGCACAGGGAAGCAACGTATACTTCTGCTTGCTCAATATGCCAATCAGTTTAGTTTTCCAAGATAGGCTATGTTTTTAAATTGCTTTGTATTTGATATAGTTCAGAACAAATGTGATCTTAAGCGGTAACCAAAGTATGAAAGATAGTTGTGTAATATGAGTATAATGTTACAACAATATTACATATAGCGATAACCGAGGTTACCCTGTTGGTGTGCTACTCCTGGTCCTGAAGTGATAAGATCAGTTTATCGCATCTGTTCGACAAAAGGGTGAAATATTCTCTTGATTTATATCCAAAGGATGTAGGTGCAGAAATTATTGTAAAAGAATCGAAATTTTTATGTTGCTGTTAATAAAACTTGAAACTCTTAGAACAACTCTTATTATTTTGTGATGCATCATGGCCTGCTATGGGCAGGGAGCTCTCTCGGAGCTTCAAGAGCATAAGGATTCGTATCGATACGAAGAAGTTACAACAAAAAACAACATATAAAACATTGAAGCACAAACACATGCAAGACTTTCATGTAGTGGTGCCTATAGCTGATCATGGCATATGTAGATGTTAAAAAATAACCTAGGAATGGATATTTTTAAAAATCTGCCAACCTGATTGTCTGGTTTCGCAATACCTTAGACAAAATTTGAACCTTTAATTTTTTTCTATGTTTTAAAAATGTTTCCAGCGAAATTGCTACATCGGCGCTATATATGTCTGATTTCGATTCCATGTACCGCAAGTAATCACCCAGCAAAAAACCTGCTTACTATTCTGCAATTAAGTAAAGGAAGGCCGAAGGGGTTAGCGCTTACCATAGCGCTGTATTAATTAATGATTTTGTAAAGAAATGTCCCACTTAAATGCGCATGATTTATGTATCCAAAACTGCGCTTTGATAATAGCAACTTGAATGGTGTGAAATAATTGCAACTGAAATGTAATGAAATCATGTTGTTAGAAAAGTGCTTTCGTATTTGCAGCGCAAATAGTGCTTATTCAGCAAGGAGCACACACGTCAATTATACCTGAATGAATATTGTAAAAAAAAGTCTGCTAATAATAAGAAAGCTTACATGATATTAGGTTAGTAAAACATGGAAGCAATCTTAAGTATCCAGCAATTAACTTAAAAAAATTAATAAACAGTTAATAAATTAATAAACAGTTATATAATTAACAGTTATTTCTTAATATAACAAACTTGCGTGGATACACCCGCTCTTTGGGTTTTTGTATTACGCAACTCTTCGTCGTAAATAATACTTTCTTTCTACTGCTTCCAAATTGCAGAAAATTTTTTGCTGGGCAAAAGTAAATAATGTTACCCCATTTTACACCCTTAGCTAATTACTAAAGCTGTGGAGTTGTCTTAATGCATAGTTTTTAAATTGGGCGACATGACATAATTACCCACGTAGATCAGAATTTGCTTTGCCAACGGTTACTCTCCTCTCAAGTAGCCCAAGCTACCTTACCCCTTAAAAGGATTGCCACATATGTAGGCTTGCGAAAATATTTAAATCCAAAAAAATATGTAAGTCAATTTTTTAAATAAATTTTTGTTTGTCCATTTTCATTCTCTGTTCACATTTTGCGAATATTCTCTTCAACTGACACTTGTGATTGTGTGTTCACACTCAATTATAAAAATAATTATTTCGACATTTTTTCCTTTCGTTTATTCTGCATGTCCAAACATATTTGGGCAGAAGAAAAAAAAATGTTTGTCTGTTTATGTCTGCGTTAAAGTAGTTTAACCATGAATATATCAACATACATTCATATTCATTTCCAATAGCAGACAACACAATCGAAATAAACCCCATTTGAAGCGACAGACGTGACCACCCCCTCACAACCGAGCCATGCGACGTGGCGGCAACAAGACACAAACAGACAGTTGGACGGACAACAACACCGCCACCAAATGATGCATGGAAATGAGCCAATTTTTGTGAATTTATCCATCCGTCCAACAATAAAAACTATTCGTTCGGATATAAGTAAATCTGTAGAGTATTTTTGGATTTGATTTTTTTTGGATTTTCATATTCAAGGTAAAAATTGTATGCACAGAAAACACTATGAATTGTAATAGTGACTGAAAGTGTACGAACAGATTGTTGTGGGAATATTTACGCAGATTAAATTTTTTTGACAGTTTCAACTTTGGCTATGAACTGGACCAGATGTTTCGGTTTGTTTTAGTGTTTTTATCAGCAGATTTATTATTTATTATTCGTGTGTGTTATGAGTATAAATATTAAGATATTATGATTCATATTAATTACAATGACGTGATAGGAACAAGTGGCTAGGCAGAAAAGGAGACAGATGGCAAATTTTGGCCACATAGAAGGATTTTAATGTCAAAAGTTTTTTTTTGTTTTTTTGATAATGCGATTGAATCTCAGTGTTTAAAAATTATTGAGCAAATACCTTGTTGTTAAAGAAACCAAGT
Organism: Muscina levida; assembly: GCA_964034835.1. Lineage (NCBI taxonomy): Eukaryota > Metazoa > Arthropoda > Insecta > Diptera > Muscidae > Muscina > Muscina levida. Next base: position 98,147,019 of record OZ035882.1, read on the forward strand.
AATTAAATCAAGAATAATATCACCGGAATCTTATTTCGTATACTGGCATTCATTGGCATGGAAACATTATATAAACTGACTAGTGGGCCCGGCAATGCTTCGCTATTGCATATTAACTTGTAATATATTTCACATTTAGGTCTACAAAGTACTTTGAAAACGGTACTTAAGCTCGACAATAATATGTTGAGTTTAGTTACTTATGTAACTTATTTAAAGCAACTCCTTAACATTAAAGTTAACCAATTAAGTCTTATTGTTGTAAATGCTAATAAAAAGTTCATCAGCAAAGTCATATCTATAGTGCCGACATGTAGATTAAGTTTTTTCTGTATGTAGGGCGAAAAACCACTTCTTCCACAAATCGGAAACAGACATTCCTCTAAAGATCAAAATTATTTATTTTGATCCGTAGTAGCGGGAACCATCTGTATACTAACTATCTCTTTGGTCATAAAAAAACATTTGTGTTATGCCTTCTCCTATTTACCGCAAATGAAAATTCCGTTTGAAGCTTCATGCCTTTAGCCATAAACACTTCTTTTGTCATGTCTCTTGGCTTAACAAAGTGATAGTCTCACGCGCTGTATGGCATGTTACACCGTCGTGTTGGAACCATTTCTCCTTCAAATAATGTGCAATGACGTGATAAATAAAAAAATCAATTGATCGTCCACTGGCTCTAGTTCTTCTACCAGTTGGATTTTATATGAATGTAGGCCAAGATCTTTCCTCAGCATTTGCAGAGACCGAGTTTCTGAGAAAGACGTCGGTTCGATAAATTCGAGTCCCCTGTCACACTAACGTCTACAGCGTCGATATCTTCTATTAGCTGCTCAGATGGATCATTATATGCACCCTCAACTTCACAAAGGGCTCCATAAGTTTGGCGAACAGAACGCGCATTTTGAAAATAAATTTGCAATATTTGTAAACGTTTTTCTTGTTAAGTTTTTGCATGGTGATTTTGCAAAGTATACTAAAAGAAAGTCGATCACACTTCATTAGTATGACAGCTAGATTTACACTTATACCTATCAGAAGTTCTATATGTCAAGAAAAATACCCCATGCATAGGTTATTTTCAATTGTTTGCTAATGTTACCTCTGATATACCATAAAAATTTAACCATTGTAGTATAACTACAATGAATATTGCTTAATTTTTCTATCTATATGATTTATTACCGATTCGCTCTCCTGAAAAGTAATTGAAAAATACATACCTGTAAAGTAAATTAAAAAAAATCACTATTTTAGTATGTGCATTATATACTGCCTGCTGTACGGACCATTATTTGATACAGTTAAAAAGTTAACTATTGAAGTGCGTGGGCAGCGCCTCGGCACTTTTAACTTATTTTGTTCGAAATAGCCTGATCATTAGGGGCGAATCAATTAGTTCGCGTCAAAAAAAAACCTGTTAACCGTATATCAGTATTGGAATGTACGAAGAATTCTTAGAAAATTTCACTAAGAAACTATATGTCTAAAATCAATTCCTAGTTCGCGCTTAGAAGCATGAATATTTCAGGTAGAGATATTTTTTTTAGCAATGAGCAAATATTCTGAAAAATGATTTTTAAAAACTTAACTTCTGTATGCCAACTCTCAGAGGCCATAACTTTTTAACCAGTACATAGATTTGCTTCTGTCACATCTCATTTAGTTTGTTGGGAAGTCAGTATTACGCAGAAGGTTTTAAAAAAATATATATCTGAAGTTTTCGGTTTGTGCTCATTTAAAAACAAAAAAAATCTCTATCTGAAATCTTCATGCTTCCCAACGCGAGCTAGGAATTGATTTTAGACACAAAGTTTATTGGTGAAATTTTCTTAAAATTCATCGTAGATTCCGATTGTGGTTACGATTTTTGCGAATAAAAAAATTGGCCCACCTTACTGTTCATATCTCTAGGCGAACAGCAATATACTGTGGAATTTTAACAGTTTTAACCGTTTGTTTTAAAAAGGGTGTGGAACAGCCCATTTCCACCCTTACTGTAATTCATACTGTAAGCCCTTTTAATTTTCAAGTTGAATGGGCGGTGCCACGCCCTTTTATCCAATCACAACTAAATATAGCCACTTAATAGTCAGTGGTCAGGTCAGGTCAACAGTACCACTTTCTAAAATGTTCGTAACAATCTGTCTTTGGAAAGCCGTCAGAGCGATTTTTGAAAAGGGGGCGTGGCACCCCCACTTCCTCCCTGGATGTAATTAATACAGCTCCAACAACATATATACAAAATCTCATCTTCATACCTCTGATAGTTCATAAGATATAGTTCTATTGATTTTCAAATGTAGTATGGGCGGTGCCACGCCCCTTTATCCAAGCACAACCAAATATAGCCTGGGACTATCAACAGGTCAACAGTACCACTTGGTAAAATTTTCGTATCAATCGATCTATTCGAAAAGCCGTTAGAGCGATTTTTGAAAAGAGGGTGTGGCACCGCCCACTTCCATCCTGGCTGTAATTAATACTGCTCCAACAACATATATACCAAATCTCATCTTCATACCTCTGATAGTTCATGAAATATAGCCTTTTTAATTTTCTAGTTGTATGGGCGGTGCCACGCCCCTTTATCCAATTACAACCAAATGTAGTCAGGAACTATCTACAGGTCAATTTTGAAAATCGGTCGAGCCGTTTTTGAGTTTTAGCGAGACAACTGCACATCAATTCATTTTTATATATAAAAAGATGAATCTAGTTTTAGTTTACTCCGAAAAGTATTTTTATTTGTTGCTCTTTTTTTTTCATTCTATAAGAGTTAATTAAAAAAAAATTACAAAAATAAAGATAGACTTAACCTTTATCCTGTATTAATGGGTCAAAATTGCCCAAACCGTTTTTGAGTTCTCATAGCTTTGGACGCTCTGAAAACTGATTTGTGAAATTTTCTGACAATTATTGTTTTGGCCTAAATTTGGTCTTAAAAATTCAATTAAGTTAAATACTCTTTTTGGATGTGCCCTACGAACAAAGTTACGGATACTACATTTGTGGGTCAATATTGCCCAATACAAATATCAACGAAATTTTTAACTATGTTTTACTTTTATAGCGATTTAGGGATATCTAAGTCAAATATATTAGCTGTGAATTTCTTCAATAGTTATTATATCCATTCAGTTTTCAAGAAAACTAAATTCTGGTAGACGAAATTTCAAAAAATGCATATTTGGGCGTTCTTCTCTTAGCTCGTATGTATTTCGATCTCGTGGTGTGGCTTGTAAGATTGTGAGATGGTATGAGGGACAGGACAACGATTTCAGAATGTACTCCGAGTTCTCCTTTAGATGTGTTATTTCTGTCAAAAGTACGACCGTAGGTGAACAATTAGTTTCATACCGTGAACGTATCCCTTTCATAGAATATATACCCTATAAACCCGGCAAATAGGGAATAAGAATCGGGGCTCTACGTGCCGTTCAGATAAATTATACATGGCTGTTACAAGCAAAACACATACACATAAAGCTGTAAACTGAAAGCCGGAACAAGATATTTGCATTGTTTTGGATTTAGTTAAAGATTTGAAATGTCGAAAAGTTATATGCAACAATTTGGTTACATCCTAAGGATTTCGTAATTAACTACTTAAACGAAACCTTACTATGGTTCTCCAGTCAGAAAAAATAAGAAGTACCTTCTGCTAATAAAATTGGACATGAAAAATATACCAGAAAACTTTTCTCGATAAAGAAAATAAGATAACCATTTTCGCATTTGTTCTCGTACACAAGCAAAATAGGTTTGTTATTTTAGTAAGCACATTATGTCGTACTAATGCCATGACACGAAGTCAGGAATTGATAAATTAATTGGCCAGAAATTGCACTTGCAGGCGCAGATCTGATCGATGGCTATTCCACAACATATTGGACATCACAAAAATATAACGCTTATTATTTATTTACTTCAATAAATCAAGACTGGAGTAAGAAAAATAATTTCTGACGTCTTATATTTTTGAAAGAATTAGGCAGGCCTCTTGTTTAACAGGAAATATCTCAGCGAGATCATATTTCTTCCAGCAATTCAGCTAAAGCTATTGTACGCAGTTTAAATCCTGCGGCAACAAGTGAACTACAAAAGACAAACAAACGACCGTTGCTATGTATACCCCAAATGTTCAAAACGTACACAGTACTCAAAAAATGTTCCAAATGTGCAAAGTCTGGATCCAAAAATCATTATAATAGCATAATTTCTTTATAAAACGGTCGAACTATTTCAAAAAATGTAATATTCATATAAATATGTATTGGGCAAAATTGACCCAAAAATACAGTGTACGTAATTTTTTTTAAGTACAGGATAAGAGTTAATTTGAAACACTGCATTACTATCCAGCAAAAGAAAAAGAGAAGTACATGTAGATGTACATTCAGATTTGTTGGATATAACGACAAATCTCTAACGAACAAGTACTTTATTAGAACTTCAAAAAATCAGAGAAGAACCACCATCTTTATGAACAGAGATTTTAAGAATCTGTATTAATAGATTTAGATATCATAAAAAATAAAAATATGGGGTTCTATCTTTAAATCTGGTTAAAACCCGAAAATCTTAGTCAACTGGAGGTAAACGGGCAAAAACTACTGCCACCTTCCATACAAATTTCCCCTTTTTATACCATCACCCTTAGGGATGAGGGTATATATCATTTGATACGAAAAAAAGTGTAACGCATTAAAGGAGACGAGTTAGACCCCAAGTATCTTAAGACCAAATTCGTTTCAGAAGTTTTTAAGAAGAATGAGCTATGTCCGTCTGTCTGGCTGGCTGGATGGCTGGTCAGCAGGATAACTCGAGTAAACCTTAACGGATCGGTATGAAAATTTACCAGTATCAATATTTTTCAAAACGAACTTATGGGATTGTAAATGGGCAGAATAGCCCCACCCCTTCTGGTACCTCCCATACAAAATTACCTATTTTTGGAAAATTAGTATTTCTTCCATAACTTCCAAACGGACAACCAGAGGATGTTTGAACTTGGTCAGTTTATTTATCATGCAAAAGTAGACAAACCCTAAGAAAACCGAAACCTGTGCCCCACCCATTCTGGTACCTCCCATACAAATGACCGAATTGACCCTTATAGCTTTACATACATAACTTTTTTGCAAGTAAAGATAGATCACTCAAAATTTGCGTATGATGTTTGCTTATAAATATTACACTTAGGTATGAATATGGACTATATAGGTTCACGCCTTCTGATACCTCCCATACAAAATGACCTATTTTTGGAAATTATATATTTCTCCAATAACTTCAAAACAGTCACTTGGGGGGTTATGAACATTGGTCGATAAATTAATGTTGTGATAGGAGGCGAAACCTCAGAGAGCCTAACTATTTGACACACCCGTTCTGGTACCTCCCATACAAATGACCGAATTGACCCTTATAGTTTTACATACATATCTTTTTTGTAAGTAAACTGAGATCACTCAAATTTTGCGTATGATGTTTGCTTATGAAAATTAGACTCAGGTATGAATATGGACTATATCAGTTTACGCCTTCTGGTACCTCCCATACAAAATTACCTATTTTTGGAAAATTAATATTTCTCCTATAACTTCCAAACGGACTCTTGGGGGGTAATGAAAATTGGTCGATTAATTTATGTTATTATAGGAGGCAAAACCCTAGAAAACCTAACTATTTGACACACCCCTTCTGGTGTGGGGGTGACCGAACTCACCCCCATAGTATTACAAACATATCTTTTTTTGTAAGTGCACTGAATTCAGTCAAATTATTCGTAAGTTGTGCGTATGAAAATTCGAGTTAGGAATGAATAAGGACTGTATCGGTTCACCTATTGTGGTACCCCCTATAAAAATTAAATTTCTTTGAAAAATTAATGTTTCTCACATAAATTCCAAACCGGCACCTATACCCCCTACACAAATAAGTAAAGTTTTAGACGATTTTGCACCACAAGCAGGGGAAAAAATATACATAAGTAATTTTATTTTAATTAAAAATCAATTCATTTCAATAACTCAAGACTTCAACAATATCTTATATTGGGTGATGGTATTTATCAGTCAGTTTACCTGACTGAAATTTCTGTACTGGTTATACCATCACCCTTAGAGATGAGGGTATATATCATTTGATACGAAAAAAAGTGTAACGCATTAAAGGAGACGAGTTAGACCCCAAGTATCTTAAGACCAAATTCGTTTCAGGACTTTCTAAGACGATTGAGCTATGTCCGTCTGTCTGGCTGGCTGGCTGGCTGGCTGGCTGGTCAGCAGGATAACTTGAGTAAACCTCAACGGATCAGTATGAAAATTTACCAGTATACATATTTTTCAAAACGAACTTATGGGATTGAAAATGGGCAGAATAGCCCCACCCCTTCTGGTACCTCCCACACAAAATTACCTATTTTTGGATAATTTATATTTCTTTCATAACTTCCCAACGGACGATCGTAGGATATTTAAATTTGGTCAGTTTATTTATCTTGCAAAAGTAGACAAGCAATACGAAAACCGAAACCTTTGCCATACCCCTTCTGGTACCTCCAATACAAATGACCTAATTTTATTTTACATACATATCTTTTTTGTAACTTAACTGAATTCACTATAATTTTGCATATGATGTTTGCATATGAAAACTGGACTCAGCAATGAATATGAACTATATCGGTTCACGCCTTCTGGTACCTCCCATACAAAATGACCTATTTTTGCAAATTTAATATTTCTCCCATAACTTCCAAACGGACACTTGGAGGATAATGACAAATGGTCGGTTAATTTATCTTGCGATAGGAAGCAAAACCTCAGAAAACCTTACTATTTGACGCACCCCTTCTGGTACCTCCCATACAAACTCCCGAATTCACCCTCATAGTCCTACATACATATCTTTTTTTGTAAGTACAATTAATTCAGTCAAATTTGGCGTAACTTGTACAGTTATGAAAATTTGAATCAGGAATGAATATGGATTATATCGGATCAACCCTTCTGGTACCTCCCATACAAAATTACCTATTTTTGAAAAATAAACATTTATTCCATAATTTCCAAACGGACACTTGGGGGGTAATGAAAATTGGTCAATTAATTTATCTTGTGATAGGAAGCAAAACCTTACAAAACATAACTATTTGAGGCACTCCTTCTGGTACCTCCCATACAAAATACCGAACATACCCCCATAGTTTTAAATACATATATTTTTGTAAGTACAGTGAATACAGTCGAATTTTGCGTAAGTTGTACAGTTATGATAATTTGGATCAGGAATGAATATGGATTATACCGGATCACCCTCTGCTACCTCCCATACAAAATGACCTTGTTTGGAAAATTAATATTTCTCCCATAATTTCTAAACCGGCACTTGGAGGATAATCAAATTTGGTAATTAATTATCTTGTAATAGGAATTATTATTGGGTGATGGTATTTATCAGTCAGTTTCCTGACTGAAATTTCTGTACTTGTTTACACTTACTTTCGTATATAAGTACAAATTTACGTATGAGTAATAAAATAAATTTCACATAAATCATACGCTCTAGCATGGGTAAACTTTATATTATCATATAATATGCTATGGCCTTAACCCTACGGTCAATAACCAAAAAAATATACATTAGTCAATGACCGGGTACCCGGGTACCCAAGCGTACTTTCTTTGTGGTTTTATGTAAAATATTACACATTTACGATAATTATGTGCAAAACACCTGTTATAAAATAGAAAACTGTAAAATTATTTAATTTCTATCAACAAAAGTTGATTTTCTTGCCGGAATTTTTAAGAAGTTGCAGCTACTGCCGAAACTTGACTTTTTTCCATAGGATTTAGCGATCATATTGAAAATGTTCATTTTAGTGCAACAGCGATCAGAACTGAATAGAAAATGCACAGTTTGTATCAAATAAGTAACTCAAATTTGGAGTTCACATCTTTTTCAATCAATATTCGTTTCGACAGTTTCTCCTCCGTGAATCCTAGAAACACTTCATATTTTGCTCAGTTGTGTCATACTTGTATTACTTCTTTGTTAGTTTACTACAACTCGTTTTGCAGAATAGAAGAACAGACATATGTTGTGCTATCATAACGAATATTTTAAAAATTTATGAAAGAAAAGTTAGTTTACTTCGGAAACTTTTCGTTAACGTTGTAGATTCATTATTTGTAGGATGTGTCAGACATAGATCCCAGTTGGTGATGCTATGGTTTGCGTCGTTTAGTTTCGCGTTTTTTCAAAGTTGCGTCTCTGCTGAATTGGTACTAATTTTCACTGTGCGTTGTTAGATTTTCGAAGTTGCGTTGTTTTGGGTTCAGACTGATTCATTTTCATTTTGTTTTTTTTTTTATAAATTAATTCAATATTTAACTTTGTTTCAATTGAATTTGTTTTGTTTTTTGAATGTATGTTGTTTTATAAATTAATTGCATTTTTATGTTTTTTGTATAAATGTTATAAAATTTTATATTAATTTTTGTTTTAAATGTGTACTTTGTTTAATTTTCTTATAAAAAAGTAAGGTTTTCGTAACCCTGGAACCTTTCTTCAATCTTTACATGGTTTGCTATAGAAAATCATAATTCACTTTTAAGGTCTGTCGCGAGTCATTAAAATAATTATATTTCGAAAGATTTGTGGGCAATCACATCTTACATGATATACAGAGCAACACTCAGCACAAACGGATTATGATCATTGATACGTTTTATTCCTTTTGACAATGCAAACACCAATAACAAAAAAACACTTACGAACATGGCTACACCAATCTGTGATATATATACGCAGAGCTGAATGCAAACATACCAGCTTAATACAAAGCAATTGTGAATCTTACAATTGATGATTATTTGTTTTCTTACCTATGCAGTACAAAATTCGCCCAATACATCCCATCAAAACCTGCAAAAATGGAACTAAAATTTGTGATGTCAAAAACTTTTATCAACTTCAAGGTCAAATTTATACTGGAAACCTTAATTCTGGTCGTGAGACTAAATAAGGAAAAAGGATGGTTCAGGACTTTTCGATCATTGAAGTAGACACAACTCCACAATGGACAATTTTTTTTACCACACTTGCATTGACAAAGCATGCGTTGTCTTAGGAATTGAAAATTGTGGGAGCGTTAAGAAAGAAAACCATATATACCGTAGGTAATGAATGCAGAATATCAATGCATAAACAAAATATAGAAATCTACTACAAAATACAAACTGTACCAAATAAAGAATTTAGTTCACATTAAGAAATAATGGAGAAAAAACGTAACCTGTAGTGGAAAAATCATGTAAATTGACATGTAAACACCTTAATCGCGACGATTTGGAGTTTCATGGCCATATCGTTGTTATTAAAGAAATGGCAGCAGTTTAAAGTTGAAAAAGGTACCCGGGTACCCGGTTATTGACCGTAGGGTTAATAAATAGCTTATTGTGACACAATAACGTTTAAACCACAATTACTAGGTCATTGAATGCTTCCTTACAATAAAAACAGATTAAGTCAATTTCTAATATAGTTTCTATGCAAAAGCCAAATGACCCAATGACCAAATTAACCAATGATGGAAAAAGAATAGCCCGGGTGTACCACATTATCCCTAAAATCAAAATCCTCAAATGCAGAATCTTCAAACACAAAATCCTTAAATCAAAATTTCCTAACACAAAATCTCCAAATTCTGTGTTAAACCATTCGCCGCGATTTTAAACATCATTTGAATAGATTAAATTGAAATTTGAATAAACATTCATTGAATTGCGGAAATAAATAATGCACGTTGTGCTGCTCGTACTGGTAAGCTGTATATGTAAAAATCAATCAATTTCGAAAAAAATTATATTTTTCAATAATTTATTAAAAGAGACTCCTCAACACGTTAACAAAATTAACGTGAAACAGGGAGATTTACTCTATCCATTAAAAGTTATGATTTCTATTAAGATTTTTGTTCGAATTCATCAGATACTTTTTCCTTAGTTCTCAATTATTATCTTGAGAGGCCTTTACGGTAACTCAATATAAAATAACGATATGTCCAGTGATATTGAATTTCAACTTTTCACATTTGTCAGCGAATTCGTTAACACTTTTACACAGTAACCTGTTATACAGTATTAAATGTTTGTAAACCTTTGACGATAGGACCGGAAGTCCCAACTTTAAATGTTAACGCTGAACAAGCAAGCATATAAGAAGAATAGTGGTAAGAAGAATAGCTGATAAATTGCTGCCAAGTAAGACAGTTATAATGCAATGTACGAGATTTCATTTTTTTTTATATTTCCTCATTCTCTTTTAAGTAGAATGCCTAATTGTTAAACACTGAAAGTTTAAAGTACCCACATATTGCCTTAATGAATAATTTCCATTGCGAAAACACAATCACACATTTTCCTTTTTATAGCTCACAATATTCCGAAGGTTATTCAAACTAATTCGAAAACATGGAATTTCACTTAACAAATTAGAGGTCACACTTGTATATATAGTATTTAGTTAAGAATAATCTATATGTCTGGCCATACTTCGATCTTCTCGCAACGCGTCATTCGACTAATAAACACAATGTTCCGCTTTCATGTTGAATGTTTTGCTATAACATTTGCCAACGCAGAGAAGGTGTTGAAATGTCTATGTAAAAATAAACTTAACAGTTCGCAAACAACAACAAATGTATAATACATATTTTAATATAAATAAATGATCTAAACACATGCCACCTGTGGTAATTTACGTTCACGCACTTGGCCAATAAATGGAAAATTTTATCAGGTAAAAAAGCAAACTAAAACAGTTTTAAATTAATATAAGTGTTTGTCGGTGAACAGATGAATGCCACTAAATGGGCATTGAATAGCAACAAACGAAACTTTTTTTAATGCAGGGTAGATGTAAACTTGGGACTAATGTTAAATTTGACAAACTTTTTTAAAAAAAATAAATCTAGAATTATTTGAAAATTTGTTACGAACACTATACGAGGAATTAACATAACTCTTGTGGAATACAATTAATTCTTAATTGATCATTCGTTATATGACGTTCGTTTGCAAATTGTGATTAGTATTTTTTTTAAAGATTCAAGAAATCTTTTGTTATTACTATGGTAATGTATGTGGCTAATGTTTACATTTACCTCATATGTTAGATGTTTATCCAAAACTTTGATTTCCGACCATAACTAATAAATTTGTTTAATAGATCTCTAGATATTTACATCCTCAAACCGCTATAAATTTCATGAACAATTCGACATTTCGACATAACAAAAGTATTTGTCGAACAAAAAATCGGGAATTCAATACATTACGAATGAAAATATTTTCTTCTTCAATGAATCTAAGGTGGAAAATAAGGTGAAAAATAAACACCAATGCGATACATGTTTCTTTAACGTATAATGAATCACTAGCGCACAGAGAATATAGAAAACATTTGTTTCATTGTTTTTGGACTGAGATTATTTTCTTATCGCGGAAAAATATCACTTTGAATGTTTCAAAATATAACCGTGAAATTTGAAAACGAAAGAAGAAACGTCGATGGGGCATGTTTTAAAAAAAAGCATACAAATTAAAAACATATTAAAAATCGTACACGAAAATACCTTGTATACAGCAGTTTGTACACGTCTTACTTTGGCAAAAACAATAAATTTCATATAGCTGAAATGTATGTACAAAAACTAGGGTGGCAGAAACAAAAGAATAGTGGCATATAAAAATGTATAATTTCATTCCGATGCATTTTAAATAATTCATTACAATTTAAAAAAAAAAATTGTCCTAAACGCCAAGAAATCCAAAAGTTATTGATAAGTAAAAATATCGAACAAAAATTTAAACTTCGGTGCTCCTTTTGTGGTTTTCTTTTCTATTGCTTTTGTTGTACATGATCCAAGTCTATTAGACTGGTCGCATCTTGTATAGGAAATTTTTTTTTTTTTTAAATTTGATTGTGTGCGCTGGAAATTTTCTAATTTGAGTATTTTTGTTGTTATTTATCTGGGAATAACCAGAATCTCTCTTTGGAGGTCCCCAAGCAGCTCACAACGTCCCAGAGATCACGTATTCCCCGGGCAATGCCATTGAACATCCGTTCAGTGATAGCAAATGTAAGAAGGCGCAATGTTGAGTAACTTCATGGCATGCTATCACCAATGCGTCTTAGGAAGTAGATAACATAAGTTAGTGAAGCTCAACACAACGGCTCTCTTAGTGGCTTTGCCAGCCCCAAGAAACTAGGATCGGGCACAGTGGCCTAATAAGCCACTCTCCTTAAACAAAACCAATTATTATGAAAACACGATGAAAAGAAAATACAAGAACCCTCCAAATGTTGACGATCTCCGTAAACGTTATAAGGACCTTGATTAACGGATATGCTCTGGAATGTCCGATCTCTCTACAGAGCAGGTGCCTCTACCTAACTGGCGGATGTCCTCAGCTGAATATCCCCTGATCAAAATGCAAGAAACCAGTTTGATCACGTGTAAATTGATGGAAGGCATGTCTCAAGCCCTATGGACGAGCGTGAGATGCGCGGTGCAATTATTGACTCGCATCATCACCTAGTTGTAGCCATGGCATGCACGCGATTAAGTAGTGCTAAAAACGCTAGTAACCAAACGCAAGGGAAGCTCGACATCACAAAACTACATACCACCGAGATAACTAACTCCAACCAACTCTTTCAATTATATCAAAACAATCCCCCTAATTCTGATGTTCCCTACATCCAGTGGCACAGTGTACTTACAAAAAAGATATGTATGTACAAGCATGAGGTCAATTCTGTAATTTGTAGTCGCTACCAGAGGGGGTGTGGCAAAGGTTTTGGTTTTCTTAGGAATTGCTTACTATTCCAAGATAATTAAACTGACCAAATTAAAATATTCCCAGTTTCCCGTTTGTGAGACACATACCATATTCGAGAACCCGATAGACGTGATCAAGCGCTTCAAATGGGTTGCTTGAGACATGTTATGTGAATGTAACATACTGCTCTAGCTCAAAGATTTCTAGGCAATACATTTTATGGACTGAATTGAAATTAAGCAGTTATCATATAAACTTAGTGTGGCAAACTATAAACTGACCACAAAAAACCAAAACGTGCGGAGTTCTTTTCAAGAGCTTCCACAATTATACCTTCGGATCCTAATTTAATTTCTTGAATAAAATTTCTGCTCAGCTTTTGGAATATTTATGAAGTTTGAATGCAAAAAAGTCAATCAAAATCTCAACAAATAAACTTTTGGTTATGTTGCAAAATATAACATTAAAAAGTAATTTGTATTTATTTTCACACAGGATCTGGGTGAGAGTTTTGTATCAATTGACATTTTAGATTTATATCTTAAAACCTAGATTTATTTAATTCGAAAATAATCAGATTAAATACATGAATTTCTATACCAAGAATTTGTAATTGTAATCAACATTAATTCTGCACCTTTGGAAATTTTATGCAAAAAATACTTTTGTTTTTTCAGCGTGAAAAAATCGCTATCCTGACTTTTTATCTCTTGGCACATTTCTACCACAATTTTAAAAGAATCTTGTTGTATATCTCTATATACTAAGGAGGGAAAGAAACAGCTAACACAAGCGCCTTAATGAAAACTTTTATTATCGAAATGAACAATCTCTGCAGTATTTCACCTACTGCCATGCAAGCAGTTGTTTACATATCCCAAACGTGTCGTTTATATGCACAAACCGAGTGCACATCAACACAATGCGCGATGATTGAAGTGTCGCATGCAACATGCAGACTACAACGTTTATTAATCGTTTGCTTTGCGGAAGTAAACATTGCAACTTTTCACTTTTGACTGAGACGCGCACGCATGAATACAAACAACGACAAGATTTGAGAATATTAAAATACACGTATTGTGTATGTGGAGAAAAAAATCTTTGGCGACCTGTATTTAAAGCGTAAGATGCTAAAAAAGTGCATTTAAAATTCAAAAAGGTCTGACGGCAAGTAATGTGATGGCAAGCACTAGATTAAAGCTGGAGCGAATACACGAGGCGTTTCAGTATGATGTCTATGCAAATGATTTAAAAGAGAATTTTTTTTTCAAAGCTAGGGCACAGTTTGCTATCTTTGTGAAGCATATCTAACAGTTACATTCTTACATTAGAAGAAAACTTAAAGGCGTGTTCTATATAATATTTACTATTCCTAGTATGAAAATACATTAAAAACTATTCTCACACTATACAAATGTACTTACAAAATTTAAAAAAAAAACAAAATCTATAATTGTATATATAAATAACTATGTAAACTATACACTCATAATACATAAAATACAAAAACTATGTACAAGTGCATATTGCGATTTCAATGTAAACTAATTAGTGTTAATAATTCACATATTGTGTACTCAATAGAAGTTAAACCGTTGGCATAGGTTATTAGAATAGTTTGTACGAATTTTGATTTTTAATTAATATAACAAAACAAAAAAAAAAATATACAGCATTATTTCCGTACAATGTTGTGTATTTTTTTTTTGTAAAAGGCATTAGAAATCAAAATTCGTACAATATGCTTCAATAAATGGCATTAATTTAATAAAACTTGTAAATATTTAAATTTTATGGGGTTATAAAATTGTCTAGGATACTAGTAGTGTACATTTTTAGGATACACATTGCAGGAATAAGCTTCCGGTGCATATCTATAATTTGTATTGCTCCATATAGATGCGCCACGTTAATTAATCAGTTTTCGTGTGTGGAATGATCTTTTACAACTCAACTATAGTAGCAGTTGAACTATAGGTGCCGTTGCATTTGTATACAAATATAAGTGCGTTAGCTTTACTTACTTTTAGATCGACCATTTTCGAAAGGGCAAAGGAACTGACTATGTCCTTAGAAATGTCTAAGAGGGATATAGGTGACAAATTGGGGAATTGCTTCATTGGAATTATACAGCAGATGTAAGACCAATAATGCCATATGTGTTTATAATATTTTGCTATACCTGTTAAAAGCTGATATTGGGGCAGGGGTGCCAAGGCACAAGGACATTTCAGGAAATTTCCGAGCAGATAACATGCAAACATTAAGTGTGAATTTAAGCAGCGCAAGCGTATTTTATCTACTTACAGACTGTAAGCAGATATTACTATATTGTCAAAATAATGCTCAGAAAGTAAAAGCAAATGGATACGGTAATGGCCTCCCCACCTGTAAGGACAGTGATGGAAATCTGGTCACGGATACGCAGAGTGTGCTGCACATATAGAGAGAACACTTCCAGCAACTGCTGGTTCCAGCAGGCAGCGCACGTGAAGTTATTACGCCAATTGTCGACGACGGCTTAGATTGCCCACCACCAAGTCAAGCCGAGGTAAGAAGAGCAATATCGCGGCTGAAAAACAACAAAGCAGCCGGTGCCGACGGTCTGCCGGCAGAGCTCTTCAAGTCCGGTGGCGAGGAGCTGATAACGAACATGCACAAGCTCCTGCGCACGGTTTAGCTTAAAGAGTGCATGCCCGACGATTGGAATGTAAGCGTATTATGTCCTGTGCTGAAAAAAGGTGATCCAAGTGTGTGCTCCAACTACAGCGGGATCAGCCTTTTACCCACCGCATATAAGGTCCTGTCGAGTGCGCTATGTGAAAGACTAAAGCCAGTGTTATCCAACCTGATCGGGCCTTATCAGTGTGTAGAACTGGAAAATCAACAACTGACCAGATTTTCACACTTCGGCAAATTCTGGAAAAGACCCAAGAGAAACAGATCGACACGTACCATCTTTTTGTCGACTATAAAGCTGCCTTCGACAGCCCAATACGGCAGAAATTATTTAAAGCTATGGCTGAGTTTGGTATTCCAGCTGATACGTCTTTGCAGAATGACGCTGACTGATACGAAGTCTTCAGTGAAGATTGGCAAGGACCTTACGGAGCCATTCTATACCAGACGAGGCCTATAACAAGGCGACGGCCTATCGTGCGATCTCTTCAACATTGTGATGGAGATGATAATGAGAAAAAGCTGCAGTAAACACGAGTGGCACTATATTCAACAAAAGCCACATGCTACTCGCGTACGCTGATAACGTAGACATCATCGGTCGAAAACTGCGGGATGTGACTGCAGCCTTCTCAGGTATTCAGAAGGAATCAGCGAAAATGGGCCTAACGGTGAACGAGGACAAAACGAAGTTATTAGTTTCAACGAACAAAGAATCTTCTTGTTTGGGAAACTGCGTGAACGTTGACAACTATAATTTCGAGGTGGTAGATGCCTAGAAATCCGGAGAAGAATCCTGCTTGCAAATAAATGCTACTACGGACTAAGCAAGCGATTCAATGACAGAGCCCTCTCTCGACGAACAAAACTCCAGCTATACCAGATACTGGTTCTACCTGTCTAAATGAATGGCTCGGAATCCTGAGCCGATGAATCGGTTCTGGCGGTATTCGAGAGAAAAATACTCGGTAAAATATATGGGCCCATCATTATGTACGAGCTGTACACTGACATTGAAGTGGTCAAACGCATTAAGGTGCAACGGCTGCGTTGGCTAGGTTTTGTTGTACGCATGGACGAAAATGCTCCAGCTCGAAAAGTCTTCGACAATGAACTCGATGGACGGCGCAGAAGAGGGCGACCAAAACTCCGTTGGAAAGAACAGGTTACAGAACTCGGTGTGACTAACTGGAGAAGAAGCGCAGAAGATCGAGGCGGTTATAATATTTTTCTACGTGCGGTATATAATCCACTAGGATTGCATAGAAGTACCAGCTACGTAAGTAAGTAAGTAATGCTCAGACAGTGTCTAACAACCGTGTGACATAAAAATTTTGTCTGGCACCGTTGTGAACATTGTCAGTATATTGTAAAACAACAATATTGCCAGATATCTGACAACCGTGCGAACAGAGTTATGTTGCCTAAACAACTTTTAGCATACAAAAATCTTACATTAGTGTGAACTGCAAATTTTAGTTGATAGAGCAATTATGCTTTAGCAATTATGTACCAGAGAGACAAATCCGGCCAACGGTGAATAAGAGGAGATCTATGAACCTTTTGTAACTGTCTAAACGTAAGGTGTTAGTATCTGGGTCAATCTTGACAGGACAGTGAGCAAGCAAGCGGAAAATGTCAAGTTTAAAGCAAACGGCTCTTGAAAAAGGTGTCATGATAAGGAAGATAAAGAATCTAAAGAACATCTCCATTTTAAAAAGACCAGCGTTGTCAAGTAGAGCTCCAAAAGTTAATAAGCTGCTGACAGTAATAACAATTGTTCCAGTTCAGTTCTAAAAAAATAGCTAATAATATGAAGACTCATTCATCTCTCTGGGAAATACAAGGGGTGGACAAAGCAAAACAAAGCTTTTGGCAAAGAAATGAAAGCTTACCTCTCAGATCTACTTATTTTGTGCGTCTGCAACATAAATGAATAACGCGCACACGAAAAATAAGTTGACCTAAAATGGTAACAAGAATGGTAAATGGGGTTTTGCCGGAAGTCAATAGTACATTAAATATCCACATGAATTAACATGCTAGCTGATCCTTTTCATACCCTTACCCTACGGGTAGGAGGGTATATATCATTTAAAACGACCCAAAAGTGTAACATATAGAAGGAGCCACATTAGACCCTAGGTTTTTTTTGAACCAAACTCGTTTGAGACATGTCCATCTGTCTGTCTGTCCGTCTGTCTGTCTGGCTGTCCGGCTGGTACGCACGATAACTTTCGAAATATGTAACCAAATGTTTTGAAACTTTGCACAAATTAATATTTACCCATAACATGTCACGCATCTCCTTGTACCTCCCAAACAATTATCACATTCCGCCCACTTCAGATATCAAGTAATAATATCAATACACCTAACGCAATCTTGCCCAAATTCTGCATTTAGTACTGCTATATCAGGAAAAAGATTTGGAGAAGAAACAATGCGATGGTGTCAAAATTATGTATCTAGTAATACTAAAGCAGGAAAAAGTTTTGGAAAAAAATTTAGAAGTATAGCCACTCTCCTTCTGGTACCCCCCATACCCATCTAGTACCGCCTACATTAGACATCGATTAATATTATTAATACACTTAACGCGATGGTGTTCAATTTCTGTACTAAGTAAAGCTAAAGCAAGATAATGTTTTAGAGAAAAAATCTGTGGGCCTAGCCACACTTTAGAAATTGATTAATATAATTGATACCCCCAACGTGATCGTACCCAAATTCTGCATTGACTAAAGCTAAAGCAGGATATAGTTTTGGAGAGAAAATGTGGAAGTGTAGACACGCCCCTTCTGGTACCTCATATACAAATGTTCCACTACGCTCACTTTAGAAATCGAGTAATAATGTAAATAAACTCAAGGCGATCGTACCTAAATTCTGTATATAGTAAATCTAAAAAAGTATAACGTTTCGGAGAACAAATTAGAAGTCAAGGCGCGCCCCTTATGGTACAACCCATACAAATGTACTATTCTGCCCACTTTAGAAAGCGATTAGTAACATTAATACACTTAGTGAGTCGGTTATCGACTGCCACCAACACATGAACTAATATGAACCGGTTTTGAAGGCAATACAAATTGGCATTCATGTTTATTATGACGATAAAGAGGGCACGTTGGTACAGATAGACTGAAAAACAAGTTTTTTTACCATGCAAAAATTGAAAACATAAAATAATATTGCAACAAATTTTTAGGGGCGGAATAATTACTCTTCGGAATGAAAACTTTAGGTTATTATATTAAAATTCCATGAAAACAGATGCCCCTAGGTAGAACTTTGCATTATGGCCAGATGAAGTTTTCACTTTAACATAAAATAGAAAAAAATGTTTGTAAAAAATGTTTCTTTTTGTTTCATCGATTTTTCGATATCAGCTGTCTTCAATAAAATTTAACGAAGTGGCCAGATGCAGTTTTCACATTAACATAAAATAGAAAAAAATGTTTGTAAAAAATGTTTCTTTTTGTTTCATCGATTTTTCGATGTCAACTGTCTTCAATAAAATTTAACGAAGTTTTTTTTTGTGAAACATTTGATCTCTCTATTTCGACTCCTTACGTGTACTTATTTCGAGTAAAGACTGAAAAGAACCTTTAAATTAGACTTCCCAAAATTTAACTTGGGGTGCTCTTTTACCAATCATTTTGTCTCTCTCTTAAAAGCATTGTGTGAACAGCGGTCTAAATCAATCAGAGTATCTATGTTTCTTACTGTTTTAGTGCAATGTCGATATCGGGTGGCCTCAATGATATTTACTGATGATTTTTTTTTGTGCCACATCTTAACTCCTACTTTTTTACGATTTTACAACATTAAAATGTTCCACAAAAATTAAGCTCAGAAAATTCTACTTGCTCTTTTAACAAAAATTTATATCTCCAACTGCTAATCATATTATCTCTTTTCAAGGCAATGTGGTAACAGCGAGCTAAAATAGTCAGAGTATCTATGTTCTTATTAAATGAGTCCATTTTCGACAGCAGATGGCTTCAATGAAATTTAATGAGGATTTTTTTACGGATTATTTAAACTCATCATCATTTTCTCATTTCGAAAAAGTGAAAAGCAGTATTAAAATGGGACTTTTAAAAAAATTTTTAGTAAAAATGCAGCTGATTTTTCTACATCTGTCTTCGAATACCTCAAGAAAAATCAGTATTACGTATAGATACATATTTGAGCAAATTGCAACACCAGCTTCCATTACAGTTTTATTCACCTGACTAAAATTTGTATACTGGTCCGTATGAAGTTCAGCCAATTAATATCACGCATACGACACACCGCAACACTTGAAGTCTCACGAACTGATACAAACACCCCCCCCACATAGCCACAAAGCGCACAAAATTTTCACTCAAATATTCGTTATAACGTTTTATTACTCCATTTAAATATATTTAAAGACTTTACGCAAATTAATTATTAATCCAATAAATTATGCATATAGACACGAACGCACATTCTGCGAATGCAAACAAAAATTAATATCTTTTACAGAATTAGGATCATTGTAAAGCAACAAATTAAAATATTTACAAACGACCCAACAGGAAAAGAAAATGAAACCCTCTCCCGCAACCCTTAAATGACTGAAAATGGGCTGAACGACAACCGAAAGTCTAGTAATATAAACAAACAAACATTACAGTTTCATTAAAGCCTTAAAGTAGTAATAACAACACCGACAACAACAATAATAACAATACAATAAATAAATGATGATAATTATGATGATGCCGATGATGATGTTTGCCCAAGTATAGGGAACTTAGGCTCAGTAAGAAATGCTTGGTGCTTTTGTAGGAAGTCACATTGGTGCCATAAGTCGTCGTCATCATCATTGCAGGCCTTATGGTGATATTAAGTGTATAGACACACACAGACAGACAGACAGGCAGAGACACTTACGCATGATTTGAATAAAAATTTCAATATTAGCAAGAACAAACCACTTGGCTATACACGAATACACCACACACACATTTCATTTATCCGCACACATTGTGCAAGAAGAGGGAACATGTTGTAAGTTCTTGCTCTGTAGCTACTATATTTGCCTGTGCTACTACATGCTACATGTTGTCATCAAGGCATGTGCCGACATTCCAGGGCCTTAGTGTAGTTAAACATTCAAATAAGAGGTAAAATTACGAGAGAATGGCAACATTAAATTACCATTTAACATTCTTTGTGTGCCACTTACACACCCACACACACACACACGTTGTTGCATATCCTTGTAGCACTAAGCGTATGAATGTGGAATATGCATGTGTCGGTTGTACTGTATTATGTCTACAACAAAACATATGCCATGAACATATGTTGTTGTAATGAAACTACCGAAAACAGGAAAAAATACAGAACAGGACATTTATTTTAAAGTGTCGTTTTCCCTTTCGGTTGTTGCAGGATATTTAGGTTTAATTCACATAGTGGCGACAAACAAAGAGAATTGAGACAACCATGGAGCTAGAGAGAGAGAGAGAAAGCAAATGTCCTTGTGTACGTTAGCATTTGGTCTGATAACTTAATAGCTCCACAATGCAATGTCCCCTCTTGTCTGTAATTCGAAGTTGCTGTGGCCCCTTGACTGGTAAGAGCTGATAAATAATTTAAAGATGTGAACAGAAAATATATTTTGGCATAGAGTAATAGTTTTGCATTATAACTGAGCGAAAAAAACCCAGTATGCAAAACCAGTTATTAGTAAAGTGTAATTCTATTATTATTAACATCTGAAGAAATGACTGGGCAGGTAAGAAATCTGGGTTATTTTAATAACAAAGTTTATTTCTGATTTCTGACAATTTGCGGCCTTAAGAGAATGAATAGTGGACTAAATATATCGACTTAAAACGAGATTGCATTGAGAAAGAAAGGATACAAAAACTTAACTTCCCCTTACACCCCATGAATGAGATATGGGATAGCTTTTCGGGTTGTTCAAAGTGTAATTCATTTAGAGGTTTTATTATATATCTATTTTTTTCGAATCACTCGCGACTATTGTCATTCATTTATCTTACTTTTATTCAGTATTGCTTGACAATTCGTCATGGATAGACTCACCCAGCAACTTACTTACTTACTTCACTGGTACTTCTATGCAATCCCAGTGGATTATATACCGCGCGTAGAAAAATATTATAAGCGCCTCGATCTTCTGCGCTTCTTCTCCAGTTAGTCACACCGAGTTCTGTAAGGTTCTCAGTAACCTGGTCTTTCCAACGGAGTTTTGGTCGCCCTCTTCTGCGCCGTCCATCGAGTTCATTGTCGAAGACTTTTCGAGCTGGAGCATTTTCGTCCATGCGTACAACATGACCTAGCCAACGCAACCGTTGCACCTTAATGCGTTTGACCACGTCAATGTCAGTGTACAGCTCGTACAGCTCATGATTCATACGACGCCGATACTCTCCGTTAACGATGATGGGCCCATATATTTTACGGAGTATTTTTCTCTCGAATACCGCCAGAACCGATTCATCTGCTTTTGTCATAACCCAGGATTCTGAGCCATACATTAAGACAGGTAGAACCAGTATCTGGTATAGCTGGAGTTTTGTTCGTCGAGAGAGGGCTCTGTCATTGAATCGCTTGCTTAGTCCGTAGTAGCATTTATTTGCAAGCAGGATTCTTCTCCGGATTTCTAGGCTGACATTATTTGCTTTGTTGATGGCGGAGCCTAGGTAGACAAAATTATCTACCACCTCGAAATTATAGTTGTCAACGTTCACGCAGTTTCCCAAACGAGTAGATTCTTTGTTCGTTGAAACTAATAACTTCGTTTTGTCCTCGTTCACCGTTAGGCCCATTTTCGCTGATTCCTTCTGAATACCTGAGAAGGCTGCAGTCACATCCCGCAGTTTTCGTCCGATGATGTCTACGTCATCAGCGTACGCGAGTAGCATGTGGCTTTTGTTGAATATAGTGCCACTCGTGTTTACTGCAGCTTTTCTCATTATCATCTCCATCACAATGTTGAAGAGATCACACGATAGGCCGTCGCCTTGTTTTAGGCCTCGTCTGGTATAGAATGGCTCCGTAAGGTCCTTGCCAATCTTCACTGAAGACTTCGTGTCAGTCAGTGTCATTCCGCAAAGACGTATCAGCTTC
This sequence comes from Muscina levida, assembly GCA_964034835.1. Taxonomy (NCBI): domain Eukaryota; kingdom Metazoa; phylum Arthropoda; class Insecta; order Diptera; family Muscidae; genus Muscina; species Muscina levida. The sequence continues at coordinate 98,169,701 of OZ035882.1, forward strand.
GCTAGAATACCAAACTCAGCCATGGCTTCAAGTAATTTCTGCCGTATCGGGCTGTCGAAGGCAGCTTTATAGTCGACAAAAAGATGGTACGTGTCGATCTGTTTCTCTTGGGTCTTTTCCAGGATTTGCCGAAGTGTGAAAATCTGGTCAGTTGTTGATTTTCCAGGTCTAAAGCCACACTGATAAGGCCCGATCAGGTTGGATAACACTGGCTTTAGTCTTTCACATAGCACACTCGACAGGACCTTATATGCGATGGGTAAAAGGCTGATCCCACGGTAGTTGGAGCACACACTTGGATCACCTTTTTTCAGCACAGGACATAATACGCTTACATTCCAATTGTCGGGCATGCACTCTTTAAGCCAAACCGTGCGCAAGAGCTGGTGCATGCTCGTTATCAACTCCTCGCCACTGGACTTGAAGAGCTCTGCGGGCAGACCGTCGGCACCGGCTGCTTTGTTGTTTTTCAGCCGCGATATTGCTCTTCTTACCTCGGCTTGACTTGGTGGGGGGCAATCTAAGCCGTCGTCGACATTTGGCGTGATAACTTCACGTGCGCTGCCTTCTGGGACCAGCAGTTGCTGGAAGTGTTCTCTCCATATGTGCAGCACACTCTGCGTATCCGTGACCAGATTTCCATCACTGTCCTTACAGGTGGGGAGGCCATTACCGTATCCATTTGCTCTTACTTTCTGGTAAAATTTTCGGGCCTCACCTCTATCCCTGTATCGCTCTATATCCTCGTTCTCCCGTTCCTTCATCTGACGTTTTTTTCACCTCAATAGCTGTCTCGCCCGTTTTACTTTCTCCTTATGCCGTTCCCTAACAGCACGGGTTACAATTGGCTGTAGCGTTGCCATATAAGCAGCATCCTGTTCCTCAGACGCTATGCGACATTCTTCATCGTACCAGGATTCGTCTGAGCGCCGCTTTTCATATCCTAGCACGGTTGTTGCGGCGGTTGCCATGGAATGCGCAATATGCTGCCACTGTGTATCGGGAACGTCAGAAGTAGAGGCGTTGTGTCGTAAAAGTTGGGAGAGCTGGTTGGAGTAGGCAGTAGCTATCTCTGGGGTTTGCAGCTTCGCGATGTCCAGCTTTCTTTGTGTTTGGTTACGTGCGCTTTTCGCTCTGCTCAATCTTGTGCGCACCTTGGCTGCAACCAGGTAATGATCCGAGCCAATACTAGCACCACGGATCACACGCACGTCCATGACACTAGATGCATGCCTGCCATCAATTACCACATGATCAATTTGATTTTTGGTGTTTTGATCGGGGGATAGCCAAGTTGCCTTGTGGATATCTTTGTGCTGGAATCTGGTTCCACTCACTACCATGATCCTTCCCGCTGCGAAGCTAACCAGCCTAAACCCGTTGTCTGACATGTCGGTATGCAGGCTGAATTTACCGATCGATGGACCAAGAACATCTTCCCTTCCTATTTTTGCATTAAAGTCTCCCAGAACAATTTTAATGTCGTGGCCAGGGCAGCGGTCGTATGTTTCCTCTAGGCGCTCGTAAAATTCATCTTTAATCTCATCGTCTTTATCTTTCGTCGGGGCGTGTACACAAATCAGCGTGATGTAAAAATATTTCGCCCGGATACGAATGGTGGCTATTCGGTCACTTACAAGGTTAAACCGCGAGACCAGGTGTCAAAGTCTCTTGCCGACTATGAAACCACATCCAAATTCGTGTCTTTCTGCATGGCAGCTGTAAAAGATGTCACAGTTCTTTCGTCGTGTGCATCCCTGTCCCGTCCATCTCATTTCCTGTATGGCGGTGATGTCAGCCTTGTATTTGTCGAGGACATCCGCCAGTTGGATAGAGGCACCATCTCTGTAAAGAGTTCGGACATTCCAGGTGCATATCCTTAAATCATGGTCCTTATATCGTTTGCGGGGGTCGTCAACATTTGGGGGGGTTCTTGTTTTATTTATTCTCCGTGTTTTCATAATAAATTTTGTTTAAGGAGAGTGGCTTATTAGGCCACCGCTCCCGATCCTAGTTTCTTGGGGCTGCCAAAGCCACTAGGAGAGCCTGTGTTGAGCTTCAGTAACTTCTGTTACCTAGTTCCAATGATTGCATCACCCAGCAACAGCCTCCTCAAAATTTGCAGCTGTATTATGAAAATCAACATATGAATTTCCATACATAGGAGCCATAGATTGCCAGTGGCAATGCTAGAAAGAAAATTTGCCCCTCGGATTATAACACCGTAGTTGCCGCCAAAATTTTATTAAAATTATCTTAAAAAAGTAAATATCAGAAAATTATTAAGATATCTTTATTACAACATCGGGTCATAATAAAGATATCATAATATAGGAATCTATTCTATATCTACCTATATCTATCAATCATTCACACTTTACTACCGGTATTGTTAAGCTTAAGATGATTAAAAACAAAATGGAAATTCAACGGTTTGGTCTTCAGATTGTAGATCAGTATTAGTGCACTGGTACGCATTACATTGCACTGAGAGTGCTTCATTAACCTATGTACCAACAAGTTTTCATACTGTCCTACACATGGGATGAGACATCTTCACAACGAAGAGAAATGCCATGGGAACAAACAACAATTTATACTACCGTTGGAAACAACATATTGTTGTATGTAGCTGCACTAGCTTTATTGTAAAACACTTTAAAATTCATGCAAAATGGGTACCCAAAATTACCTCCACCAGATTATGGCTCTCATTCGCTATAAAGCAAAATATTTTTTCCTCCCCCCTTCCAACAATCCAACACTAGATATTTTTACATCTATAGGTACAAGAATAATTGTGACTGCTGGCGCTACTGCTGTTGCTGCTATGCAGACATGCAGTATCCTTGAATATCCTTGAATGTTTGCACACAAACAATAATGTTTTCATTTCAACCACCTCCAATAGCAACAAAATCCCCAGCCCAAGTTGTCGCATGACACTTTTTTTTATCTCTGTTTGTATTGTAAAGTTCAGGTGTTTGTATGACGCGTTTGTGTTGCATGCCACACATAGACATTGTACACCTATAAAAAATGTCTGTAACATATTTTACATTTGCACACTCTAGTACTTGAAAACATACGCACAGATCCCACCTCAACTATGCAGACAATAAGTTACGTTACATTCACCTACAGTGTGGGACAATACCAATTTATGGATGCGTCTCTCGTGTGTTTGTAATTCTGAATGAATTTTCAACAGTTACTTACAACAATTTCTCTTCCACTTCAATAAAGGTGAATTGTAAATATTATCCTATTATTGTTGCAAGTTATGTGTCGGCGTGAAAGCACGCCAAAAGATATATACAGATATATATGGAAAAGGGCTGTTGAAGAAGGGTGACGAAACCTTGGTCTCGGAGTGTCATTCACTATTATTTTGGAGTACAAAAGTAAAGAGTTGGTTTACCCTCCGTAATATGGTCAATTAAATATAACTTATAATGAGGCCTGGGACCGGCCGTGGCATAGTGGTTAGAGCACGCGACTACCATGCGGGAGGTCCGTGGTTTGATTCCCGGCTCCAGTCATCTACATTTTTCTTTCATTGCCGGCCCCCTTGATGTGGTAGAGAGCAACTTCGCAGTATAAGTGCCGAGTCAATCGTCATGTCTAGTAAAAGCTTCTCAAACAGTGACGTTCGCATTCTTTGATAAACAAGTAGGTGCCATTTGTTGTGAGTGTAAAATTGAAAGCGTGTTAATTCACAACAACGTAAGAAGCTATCCCATTCCTCATTCATGGGGTGTAAAGGGAAATTATTTTTTTTATAAGCTTTTTTAATGAGGTGCTACTTGCCACACGATCAAGAAGATAATCCACATAACTCAAACATACGAAAGGTAATGTCTCGTTCAAATACTGGGAACATCCCTCTTATTTCGTTCGAAGTGGATTCCAAAAATAGTTATACATATTAATGAAGGAAAACAAATTAGTTAATATTTAAGAAGGTAATGTAGGGCAAAGTAACCAAGTTACCGGCCTCTATTGATGATAAGTCTACACTGAAGACAAAGAGAAATCTCGCAGCAGAACTGATAGAAAATTAAACCACACAAATGGAATGCAGAGATTGCAGTAAAACGCAGCAAATGCAGAAAACGCAGCAAACAGTGACGGCAACTGTATCGCATATAAGTCTTGAGTTAACAGTTTCAAGAAACTGATTAGAAAGGTCAAAAGTCAGACATAGAGAAAATTCTATAGTAACATTGAAAGATCTTCGAAACAACTGGGGGACGTACGATTTTATCCTCTAATCTAACAAATCCATCGAACGTACAGAGAACAGATGGTTCATAGGCCACAATCATTCGCGAAACCCTGAAGGCACTGATGAAAGCACTCATCCCAGGCTGTCCGGAAATTAATTACCAGTTTGCAGAAAACTCGGACAGTAATACTTTTGTTATTTCCAGCAAATCGATTACAAAACATCGAGATCAATAGGTTAATAAAACTTTGCACACTTTCAAATCCCCATGACCCGATGGTATTATTCCCGCGGACGACATGCAGCCGTCGAATATACCAACGAGGTGGAAAAGTCATCCCATACTAAGGCCAAGGATGTTAGACCGATTCGCCTTACCTTCCAGATCAGATCATCTCTTAAGCTGGAAGCTGTATCCAAAGCTTAACATGCTCACAAGAAGGGTAAACCCTTGAAACAGATTCAATTTAGATGACTAGTCGTATAGAAAAATCCCTGAACTACAAGGCATACACACTAGCTGCTTGACGACGGTAGGAAAAGACATGTTGTACAATTGTCGCATATGCGGAAGACATAGTACTGGCAAGGATACTTAACTACTCTCTGAGCTTATGGAAACTGCTCTAAAACTTTTGCTAAAATAGTTTCATAACTGTGGACTGGGTGTAAGCCCAAATAAAACGGAACTGGTGCTATTCACTCGGAGATACAAAATACCTCCACTTGTTAAACCCGGATTAAATGGTGTCAAATACGTTGGGCTCATATAGGACAGTAAACTAAATTGGAATATGAAAATTGAGGTCAGGAGAGGTTCTATCAGAAGCAGTTTTCGATACGGGTTTTATAAAAAACATCCCGGATAGATCCTACTATGACGATAGTGATAATGCGCTACACTTCGGAGAGGATGTCACCCTAATTTTTACGAACTTTTCGAAATTAGGAGAGAGAGCATGCTGGAGAATCTTTGCGGAGGAGTTGAATTTGTAACTATCGATCAGCTACGGGATCACTGTAGCATAGTTCAGGCCGTAATAACAGCCATTAGAATAGCCTAGAGAAAATTCTGTATCGTGGGATATTGAGCGGCAATATTCATGTACTTACTGATAGTAAAGAGATGGTGGCGGTGGCAGAACGTGTACATCACATCGAGAAAATTTCGAGAATGTCGGTCGTCTCTGCCGGAGATAGCGAGATATTGGACTGGACATGGGGCCATGGGGACATATATGGTAACCAAAAAGCCGACACATTGGCAAGGGCCGCCACCACCGTGAACTCGGGGAAGTTTACGGAAATAGCTAATTGCGGGGAAACTGAACCCAATTGCTAAGGAGAGATGGGTGAGAGAACTAACTTGCACAGCGACCGAACAGATTTGGCCTACCATAAATATACAGAGGACAAGATTTGCTCTGAACATGTCTAGAGTCCAAATAAGAAACATCATAGCTGTTATAACCGTTCACAGGCCGGTTACTTAACAGGCAAAGCAACTTTACTACAATAATTTTGGTAGAAGCTGCAATGATGAACAAAAGAGTCTACATCTATGTCGCCCTGATTTTGGTGACCTGTGATATGAAAAGTTTGATTTTCCGAAACTTATTATACTTGTCTATTAGTAGGCGATGTGCGAGGTTTGCATGCCTTTATCAGAGCAACGAAATGACTTGAGAGCGACGTTGACCGAATAGAGTTGGAAAAATTGGTGCGAGACCTACGGCTACAAAAATTAAGCCTACTTAACCATAGCGCTTGGTGCACTTAATATATGGTTGTGATAGCGAAACAAACAGCTTGACATTTTCAAATCGACTCAGAACGCTGATCATTAACAAATGGAAGAACAAACTGAATATACCCTACGATCAGTGCGTGCGAGTGGTGAATGGTACAAAAAACGAGTAAAACTCCAAATCGAAAAATATGCTAGTACTGCTGAACAATTTTAAAATAGCCTTTAGTCTTGCCAGTTGAAATTCCCTTTACCGAGTTTGTTAAACACTTAAGGTAAGACAGACATACAGACAGATTTACGTGTATATTTTCCATTACTGCATATAACAAATTCCGTATGGCAAAAATTCTGAAATTCATAGCTGTTGTTGCTGTTGTTGTTTTCGTTGTGGCAATGTACGTTATCCTCGAAGTCATCCTTGCTGTTGTTATTGTTAGTTTCTTTACGTTAATATAATTCATTTAATCCTTAAATACTGTGTAAATTTTTTTCTTTTTCTCTTTTTAATAGAATTAACACAAACACACATACACACACTTGCAAGCAAACACAATCTTCATTTATGTATTTAAGTAATTTTTGGATAAAAAAAGTTAACTTTTACGGTTATATTTGTATTTGGCTTTCCAAAATATTGCAACTGCTACATTCGCATTTTTAAAGGATCAAATACATGGTGTATGTGTAGAGTGCATACAACAAGGATGACTGCAACGTTCGTTGGAGGTGGTACTGCGGTGATGTCGTGAAACTTTCAAAGTGAGTTTTCATGTAGATTTCATCATTGCAATGAGATTGTCTGTGTGTGTTAATGTGAGTCTGTTTCAAAGTGTATGTTTGTGTGTAAAGCTCTGTATTTAATTCGTTTAGTTTGTTGCTTAATTTAATTTTCGATCCGGCAAAAAAACAACTAATAACAACAACAACACAAAGCGCGAGGTAAAGCTGTTACAATTTTTGGCCTTAAAGTGGAAATTGATTGTGACATTATGGTACGAGTGCTAAAACATTTCGTAGTCGAATGAACTCGATAAAGTTTTCACTATTGCAGTTATAAATGGATGCATGTGTGTGTGCATATGTGCGCGCTAGTGCACATTTTCATTTTCAATTCTTTAATGTTGTTTTCATTTGCTGGCCCTGTTATAACTGGCAGTGCTACGATTTTTGTACCATTTCCGATTGCCAATGTCGAGGGAGAAAGGTTTATTATTTATTTGTTTGCCAAAGCAAAGTTCAATGTGTATTCAATTAATAAATGTTTGTTATTGTTTATGGTTATCAGTTTTACAGTCGTTTGTGTGATGTGTAAACAACATTTCTAAATTACGAGGGCTGTATAAAAGTGAAAATGCATAGATTAGGGGTAACTATACATATTTATATTTGATGATTGAAATCTTACAGAATAAATCTTTCAATGCAAATGTACAAATGTCAAATTTTTCGTCAGCATCAACACTCAACACACAGAACCTGATATTTTAGAATTCTTGCGGCATAGGGATATCTACTCTGCCAAAAGTTTGGCAACATTCGGACCGAATCAAATATTCTGTTTGCTCTTCTATATGTTACTCGCATAAGGAAGCGTGGCAGGTATGGCATTATAAATACACAAATGATTAGAGTCGAGTTAAATATGTATGTCTGTCTGTCAGTCCCCGTAATCACAGTCGATTTTTAGGAGCTATTGAGCTAAAATTTGGTGCGAAAGCATTTTATCCTTTAAGCAAAGGTTAAGTTTTAAGCTGAGCAAGATTCCGTACAAACTTGATTTTTTGGGGGTTAAACAATTCTTTAAAATAATCTAATTACTTATTGTTAGGAAATTTATAACTCTCCCCTATATCCCAAACGGACTTCTGAGAATTTCACTTAGAATTAAATATGGACTATATGGACCGACCCCTTCTGGTACTTCCCATACAAACTGACATAACTTACTTAAACTTAATTTCCCTTTACACCCCATGAATGAGGCATAGGATAGCTTCTCGCGTTGTTATAAATTAACACGCTTTCTATTTTTAGATTCACAACTAACGGCACCTACTTGTTTATCGACGAATGCGAACGCCACAGTTTGAGAAGCTTTTACCAGACATGCCGATTGACTTGACACTTATATTACGACGTTGCTGTCGACAACATCGAGGGGGCTGGCAATGAAAGAAAAATGTAGATGACTGGAGGCGGGAATCGAACCCAGGATCTCCCGCATGGTAGTCACGTGTTCTAACCACTATGCCACCGCCGGTCCCACAAACTGACATATTTTTTTAAAATTAATATTTCTCCCAAAGCTTTTACCCGGACAACTAGATGATATTTAAATTTGACCAGTTTAATTATCTTGTAATAGTAGACAAACCCTAAGAAAACCTTTGGCACACTCCTTTCGGTACCTGCAATACATATGACAGAATTTACACTTAAGCTAAGTTGAATTTGATACGGGTATAAGGGTTGAATAGAACGCATCGCAATTTAGTATGAATATGGGCAACACTAGCACATTATGACATACAGGCAATGTCAAATCATATGTGTACAGCAGATAGGGTCGAAAAAAGTTTATGTTTTCTCCCCACAGTTTTTTAGTTTGTCTGAAGACATTTTGAGGACTTCTATTTTTTTCGGATACGTGCACTCTACGACCCCCCGAGATAGTATTTATTGTGCTGTATCTTCATTTGGTATCCGATCGAAACGAGACGCCTATCGTCTTCTTCTTCTTCTTTACTGGCAGCAACAACAGAAATTCATCTATCAGTAGCCGCACGTAGAAAAGCATTCCAAGCGCTTCGGTCTTTTGCGCTCCGTAGATAGTTCGTAGATAGACGCCTATCGTCATTCATGGTTAATCAAGAGCTATATTCTGTCTATTGGTCATATTTAACTCTGACGTCAATTTTAGTTTCTGATTTTATAATTTTGATTGTTACACCCTAATTATGTCTATTTCTGACAAAATTCGTGAAGATCACAAAAAATATAAATATTCCGCCTTAAAAGCATATATTTTTTATTCTTAACAAAAAAGTTATAGAGGTTTTAAAAGTCAATAGGTCACCCTACACACCGCTAAAAACTCAAAAACTAAAAATGAGGTCGGGGTCTAAAATGAGCAATAAGCAAAATGTAGCTCTTAATTGCCCATCAATAACGATATGGGCCTCGTTTCGAGCGGTTATCAAAAGACGATACAACATAATGAATACTATTTAGGGGGTTCGTAGGGTGCACAGATTCGAAAAAAATTTAATGTCCTTACATTGTCTTCAGACAAATTACAAAAGGGGGGGGGGGGGGGGGGAGAAAACATAATTTTTTTTCAACATATAAAGCGACCCTATCAAGTGTACAGTATCAAGTACTTCTTTAAACTGTCTAACCGTCGTAATGCAACCGGTGATAATAACTGAAGTAAACGTTTATGCGATAAACATTTGTATGGCGCACCTTGTGTACGGGACGAATAGAACGCACCTAATATGAATAACACCATTCGATGTTATAATTATTAGTCTTGGGTTTAAACGATTTTAGTATGAGATGGTCGTTTTATACCGATGCAAATACAAGGCGGATATGCCAAATAACCTCGTCACCATACTTCTTCGACAGTACAGTCGATTAATTACACTAAATGCATTGTAAATGAATGGCCTGACCGAGTCAAGTTTCAGATAGAAAAACATAACGTCATATGGGAACCAGTTGAAAATTATAGATGCAAATTCTGAAACTTTCGAATATTTGAAAATATTTTTTTCCAAAAATTATTCAAGTGAAACAAATGTGTAATCTTGAAGTCCATGAATAAAATGAGAATTATCACAATCACAATTCAGTAAATGTGTCTCATTATGCCATGAATTGTGATTGGCTAATAATGAATGAATTTAAAAAGTATCGTTTGAAAAATTCTCTGAAATAAAAAATGAAAATTTTTTAGACTCACAATAAAAAAATTTGTATAAGAAAGAGGATTTCTATTTTTTATGATTATAATTTCATGATTTTTTGTCGAGTAAGAAAAAGTATCATTATACTCGTAAAGTTTAAAATGCAATTTGACGTAAAACGGCCATATACATCAAATAATATCTATATATATAAAAATGAAATGGTCCACGTATGTAAACCCATCACTAAAGAACGGCTGGAGCGATTTGTCTGATTTTTGTTTCATCCGTTGATTGTTTGTAAAGAAAAAAAATCCAATCCAGGTGGCGCTAGGGTGGATTTATATCGAAAATTTGAACGCATGTACCACATTCAACTGAAATTTAGAATGGGTATTTGTTTGATAATGAAGATACATTTTATATACTAATGGATGGGGTTTATAACCAAAATTCAAACGAATGGACCAATTAACTGAAATTCTGAATCTATGTTTGTTTGATCATCAGAAAAATGTGTATGAACCAAATGGACTCGGTAGATGGCGCTGGAGTGTATTTAAAATCAAAATTTTAAACGAATGGACCAATTTAACTGAAAATCAGAATGTATTTTTGTTTGATCGTGAAAACAATTGTATATACAATAGACGCGGTAAATGGCGCTGGTGTGTATTTATATCGGAAATTCTAATGGATGGACCAATTTTACTGAAATTCAGAATGTATTTTGTGCGATCATGAGAAAAAAGCTTTTTGTATAAATGAACCGGGTAGGTGCCGGCAGGGTGGAATTATAATGAAAATATTAATGAATCAACAATTTGTCTAAAATCAAGAGAAATAATATATTGAGGAATTTTTGTTTGGATCCAGTTGCTGGTGTTTAGCTTATGATGCACTTAATTTTTTGAAAGTCATTTAGTCACCATTGATTATATTACATATAACCATTTTTTTAACATACAAATTATTGAAAACTATTTATATATAAATTAGATGTCCATTTTGATGACACCACTAATTGCAAAAACGGTTAAACCAAATATTGACCAAAATTGCGGTGAAGTTGGGGATGGCCACCCAGACCGCAAACGGCGCACTTTCTATAGAATTATAGTGCTTCACAAAGAGGTTTATGGCATTTCGAACTTTTAGGGGACAAACCAAAAATGGGAAAAACTTTTGCTTTCATCCAGACCAAACGGTTATTAGGGTTGTTGAGCCACTCGTACTCATTTGGGTAAAAGGGGGCTATGTTATATCATTATGTTATATGTCAGTCAATCGGCTTAAAATATTTGTTTTAGAATATATGCCTAGCAATAAGTAAGTTTCATCATATCATGGACGACACTGCTGATCCATTTTCGCAATTCTTACAAAGGTATATAATAAACTCTTAAATATATAAAGTACAGAATTTGTCCGGGAAAACCTCGCTCTTTAAATTGAAATGTTTCAGAGGCCGATGTAATTAACCAATCGGAATTAAATTTTACTGTACTCAACATCTTTTACAATAATTTAGAGGCAGGACGAAGTCTGCCGGGCCAGCTAGTACTTATATATTTTATAATTGGTTTTTATAACATGGATATTTCCAGCGGAAAGACGGGCGAATACATAATAAAATATTGCTATATTTTTAACTTTTTGTTTTTGTAATCATATAATGAATTTGTTAAACTTTAAGTTTCTTGTTTCCAAATCAGCAGAGAAACTTAAATCGGTTTATATTTATCCGCGTTACTGCTTATAAGTGCTTACTCAAGATTATGGGGATATTGGGAAATTTGAAAAACAGGTTCCTGTAGTTCTCAGCAGCACCTACCAGGAAAATAGTATAATTTTTCAGGTATTGTTTTTTTTTTCATACATTCCATTTATATTTTTTGAGAGCATAGAATTGATTCCGGTCAACTTAGTACTCTGGTAGTTTTTCCTAGATCGTTGATAAACAAATTTGATACATAATGATATTATGCTTGAAATGAGCATAATAACATTCGTTATTTCTTAAACTTCAAAAATTCGTATAATTACTACAAAAGCAATCTGTTCAAAATAAAAAAACATTGTTTCCTTTATTGGTGACAAAAATCTAAACCAAAATTGACATTAAAAGTCGGAAACAATCGTCGGAAATCGTCTCTACAAAAAAAATCGTTTTATATTCAGTCGAATCCGCTTAATTGAAATCAGTAAAAAAAAATAGAGCATTTGTTTAAACTGTGAAATTTAATTTCATTCTAATAAAGATATCTATGTGGTCATCCTAATTGCCATCGTATATGACCACCCTTATTGAAACGTGCAAAAACAAACTTTCTTCAGTACACATAAATTACACAAATTCACTAATTGTAATACTTTATTCCTTGATTTGACATCTTGAGGTGCATCCAATATTCCAGTATAAAAGTCATATCCGATACTAAAATTATGTTTAAGGGGGTCTGAATTTTGCATATTTAAGACTTAATTAGCGAAATATTTTTACTATTATTGAATTTTTCAATTAAGCGGAACTGATATCAAATAAATGTGTATTGTAGAAATTACTCTTTCAATTAAGCGAATGTAATTAAGAAGAGTTTTAGTTTGACGGATTGAAACATGTGAAAAAATGGCAGAATTAATCATTAAAATATTTTGTTATAATTAATCGGATTTGTTTTTATTAAAAGGTATTCAACTGTGTATGAGAATTCAAAAACAAGCGATATACACGGTTGTTAATACGTATACTCAACACGATGCATCAAAAGATAATGTATACGCCCCAAAGTACGTTATGAACGATGTTCATATTTGTCAACAATGGCAGACGATGCAGACTATGATATTCCCTTTTAGCTCTGTTTGCAAGATAATGGATTTATAGCTATCAAATAGTTGTGGGGCCGACATGGGGCATAATTGTTAGAACTCGATTAACTCGTATATCTATCATCTACACTTCTTCCACCGGCAGCCCCTCAATGCTGTTGTTGGCGTATTTATTTCACCCACCAACTATATTTAATTTCATTCTTTTAAATCAAATTTGTATCTAAAAAAAACACTAATCTGTAATAATTGTTTCTGCCTATACTGTATGTTGATAAACATTACATATGCATGTAGGTACACATCTAACAATTCTTCACAGCAAATGTATATAAACATTAATATTTATAAACATTACATCGATCTTGTTAGAGCTAGATCTCAATGGTTTGCCATTAACTCTCACTAATACCATTTGGACGTCTATGATATTCTTGCATGATCGTTAGTTGATCATATCATCATGTCTCATTTGCCGCTTGGCATAAGTGTCGTTCTTAGCCTATTTACTCTCCGCAACATGCGTTTAAAAGTTTGATTTTAAATTAACTACGTAAAACAGTTGTCGACAGCAACGTAGTGTTGGATCAATCGGCATGTTTAGTAAAAGCTTTTCAAACATTTGACAGTCGATTTTGTCGTTAAACTGCAGTTACCGTTGTGTAAGTGTAAACATTGAAGCGTGTTATTTTACAATAATGCTAGAAGCTTTCATTTACCTGGACGAAGGGGGAGTGTATAGGAAAAATAGGTTTTTTTTTAAATTTATCAAACGGTAACATATCGAATCATTGAGACACAAATACAGTGTTTAAATGCCTAATTTTTTCGACAAAATACATTAACCTACATTTCGGGTTTCGAAGTATGTTACATATGTTACATTTTATGAGGTCCGCTAACGTAACAGAGCAATACATAAAGAGTATTCAAGAATCCAGTTTGTTGAATTTTGTGTAAAAAAATGCATGGAAAACGAGGTTCGAGAGAATTTTTGGGTTGCATGCAACTAAATGTACAAGTAGTTCTGTTGGGACCGGCCGTGGCATAGTGGTTAGAACACGCGACTACCATGCGGGAGATCGCAGGTTCAAACCTGGCTCCAGTCATCTTAAAAGAAAAAAAAATAAAGAAAATTCTCTTTCATTGTCGGCTCCCCACGAATGTTGTTTGACAGCAACTTCGCAGTATTAAGCGTCGATTCAATCGTCGTGTCTAGTAAGAGCTTCTCAAAACAGTGACGTTCGCATTCGTCGATAAATAAGTAGGTGCCGTTAGTTGTGATTCTAAAAATAGAAAGCGTGTTAATTCACAACAACGCGAGAAGCTATCCCATACCTCATTCATGGGGTGCAAAGGGAAATTAAGTTTTTTAAGTTTAAGTTCTGTTGGGGATTACTGAACGTACCACACAATCTGAAATATTTTATTTTAAATGTGTATGTAATTGTTCCACAATTTAATCACCTTGTACCTATAAATATAATTTGGGTACACTACCTATTCATAACATTCAAAAATTTATAAATTTGTTGAGATTTTCATTCATGCTTTGCAGTTTACATATTTTTTGCATGCGAATCTCGATACGTTCGAAGCTGTTAATTCGCTTGAACCAACGCTGTTTTTTACAGAGCACTTGGCGGTAGGGGCTACTATCATTTCCTGTTTATTTTTTGTATTAAACTATTATTGAATGATGATTCCTATATTGATGCATGCTGACACGATTTTGTGATACTTGAGAATTTTATCACCAGCTAGTATTAATTAAAAAGTGTTTTGGTTGAAAGTTAATAATTTTTAAGCTATCAACACCAACAAAAAATTTTTTAAATAAAATCTGTTTAGATTTATTATAATTTTACTATTTTCAAAAATAATAAAAAAATTCACTATAATGAAGGGATTAATGTATGGGATAATGTATGGTATGTGGTAGCAGTTAGTATTCCGATCTTACTCATCTTAGAATTTAACCTCTGTTTGGAGGATGAAAGCTTCTATACCAAATTTATGCTCGATAGCTCTTAAACTACTGCTGTACTCGGAAGGACAGAGAGACGAACGCCCAAAAAAGGGAGTGTTTGCGTTTAGAAGATAAAACCTTATATGCTCTTAAAGAGCTCTTAAATTAAGGCCATATTTGCGGAAAGAGATAGAGGGGGAGTGTGTGTAGGAGATATGAGTAGTTTTTGTCCGATATCATTCATCTCAGAACTAAACCTCTGCCTGTATATCAAATTTCAGCTCGATAGCTGCTTAACTACAGCTGTAATCGTGGGGACAGGCTCCAAAAAAGGGAAGTTTGTATGGGAGGTGGGGAAAATTTTTGACCGATTGGGTTCATCTTAGAACCTAATCTCCGCTTTGAAAATTAAATCAGAATTCGATGCTGATAGTAGCATATTTTCTGAACCCATTGATAACCCATCTTGAAATTTGTACATCTTATAAAGAAAAGTATGCGCAATATTTACATTAAAAAAAAAGAAAAGAAAAAAATACTTTTCCAGGATATTCAAGGACGAAGTAAATTTTTTAAAATTTTAATGTATTTGACCCACAAGGACCATTAATTTTTGTCCTTTTTCCTTTTTTAATTTTTGTCCTTTTTCCTAAAGACGAGGTAGAAACTTATCAGGCGATACCATGATCGTCTAAATCCGATGTTGCGTTCAAAAGTTACTCCAGTATGAACTTAACTATATTTTCACAAAACTGCTGCATGAATATATGTGTAAAATTTAAAAGAAATTGAATAGGACGACTTTCCAAAAAGTACCCTATATACCCTTCACTCCGATCGTGCTTGTAGTAAAGGATATAAAAAACACTAACGATGAAGCCCATTCTAAATTATCTATCAATTAAAATCAATAGGTAATTATTTAAGAAAAATATTTAAAAACTCAAAATTACTGTCTTATTCGCACAGTGCTTTGAAAAGAGACAAAATGACTAGTAACAATTACAAGACGCCTAGCTTATCTTTCAAGCGTATTTGTATGTAATTTATTTTTATTTATTAAGTCCCACTTTCTGACTTTAATGGAAAGAAGGACAAAAAGGACATGTAAGGAGTCGTGATGGAAAGTATAAATGTTGAATGGAAAAAAATCAATGTTAAATTTCAGACATTGGATACCAAAAATGGTCTAAATCAAAAAAAAAACTTCGTTTTTAGGACTATTTCAAACACTATTTTAGTTCAAACTGAAAACTTGACCATATCAAATAATTTAGGCCTATGGGGAAACTGTCCTCCCGGACAGCAAAATTCAACTTTTTACATTATCATATTACACATCCTTTTTTATTATTATTCAAATTAATTCAATTCTAAACGAAACGCGAAAATTGTGGTGCTTACTTATATTATAGAGTAGTTGTGCGATACCATGGGATTTTTCGTCCTTTAAAGGCTAAAAAGGTCCAAAAAGGTATAAAACTGGTACGATCATACAGACCAAACTTGTAAAGGTGGAATCGCGAAAATCGGTATGGGCATGTTTCCTAAAGAAATACAGAGGTGGATAAAGGGTTTTTTTTGTGGAAATTGGAGCTTCATAAGGTTGAAACCAAACTGCACATTGTAGTGTCGCGAAAATTATGTTTACATTGTAGAATCGCGAAAATGTTGGTGAATATCTATTTCATGGAGTAGTTGAGCGCTATAAGGAGATTTTTCCAATTTCAAATTTTTTATGGGAAAAAGGCCGAAAAAGGGGTAAAACTGGTACCATCACTTAGATCAAACTGCACAACGTAGAATCGCGAAAACTATGTTAACTTATTTTATGGGGCGATTCCAAGGAATTTTTTTCGAAAATCATACATTTAGGGGCACAAGATTATGAAAGGGTTTGGTACAATAACCCAGACCAAACGACAAAAGATAGAAATGTGAATATAAGTGTGAATGTTTATTTTATAGAAACATGTGCGATACGAAGGCATTTTTGGAAACTATAATCGGGGCAGTAGACATTCGTGTGTCACTTAATCCGAGAAATTGCGATTTTGACCAAGAATCATGAAATTTGTTGTGAATATTCCTTTTAGAAAAATAAAAATAATAAATTAAGCTTTTTTCGAAATACCAATTATGGAGGTGGCGTCGTCTTAGAATCATGGAATTTGGTGTGGGTGGGTCTCTTATAATATAAATAGTGAATTTAGGATTTTTAAAATCTCAATGAGGGGAGATGAAAATTAATAAAAAAAAAAACTGAATTTCCTTTTCCACCCCATTAATGAGGTATGGGATAGCTTCTCGAGTTGATGTGAATAAACAATCTTTCAATTTTTAGATTCACAAATTACGGCACCTACTTGTTTATCGACGAATGTGAACGTCGCTGTTTGAGAAGCTTTTACTAGACATGCCGATTGACTCAACACTTATACTGTGAAGTTGCAGACGACAACATCGAGCGGGACGGCAATGAAAGAACAATATTTTTTTTTATTTTTTAGATGACTGGAGCCAGGAGTTAAACCTGGGATCCCCGCATGGTAGTCGCGTGTTCTAACTATCATGCCATGGCCGGTCCGAGATGGAAATACGCGTAACATTAAATAAGAAAAATTCCCATTGTGCTCAAATTCGTGAGCCTATATAATCAAGAAATTTAGATACTATGTTACTCTTCTCAAGTAATAGCAAATCTTCAAATTTTTCAAAACTTTATCAATAGGCGATAAAAATATTATAAATAAAAATTAAATATTTGTCTTGCGAAAAGGGCTCCACGAAAAGTCCCCCAATGATATAACCCCCAGGAAATAACCCCCAATGAAATAAACCCTAAAAAATTGGAAATAACAGTGAATGAAATAACATCCAAAAATAAATGAAATAAAGCCCAAAGCGAAAACGAAACAACCCCCAATGTTTGGGTTATTTCATATGAAATAACACCCAATGATGAAAAGGAAATAACCCCCAATGAAATAAACCCCATCAGCAACAAAAATGAAATTATGCCCAAAATTCATAAAAGTCAGTTTCGCCAAGGAGTTCACGAAGTCAATATGGACCATTAGCAAAGTCGCAAAATTATTGAAATGAATGAATGAATGAATGAATGAATGAGTACAAGTTGGCAACCCTTTGAATAAAACGTATTGTTTTGTCAGTGCTTAATCGTTCTCGAAAAATATTAAAATTTTGTATTAAAAACTGTAATATATATTTAACAAAGTTTATAAACATACTAGTGGGCCCGGCAATGCTTCGCTATTGCATATTAACTTGTAATATATTTCACATTTAGGTCTACAAAGTACTTTGAAAACGGTACTTAAGCTCGACAATAATATGTTGAGTTAATTAACTTATATAACTAATTTGAAGTAACTCCTTAACATGGAATTTAACCAATTACGTTTTATTGTTGTAAATGATAATAAAAAGTTCATCAGCAAAGTCATATCTATAGTACCGACATGTAGATTAAGTTTTTTCTGTATGTAGAGCGAAAAACCACTTCTTCCACTAATCAGAAACCTACATTCCGCTAAGGATCAAAATTTAATTTTTATGTTGATCTGTAGTAGCGGATACTAACTATCTCTTTGAACATAAAAAACACTTTTGTTGTGCCTTGACCGCAAATGAAAATTCAGTTTGAAGCTTCATGCCTTTAGCCATAAAAACTTTTTTTGTCATGTCTTCTTCTCACACGGATCAAGAATATTCCGGAATACTATTTTTGTATTGAAGTCGCATTACCATTTTTTGAGATAATTCGTTCACCAACGTTTGGCTTAACAAAGTGATGGTCTCACGCGCTGTATGGCATATTACACCGTCGTGTTGGAACCATATCTCTTTCAGCTGCTCAGATGGATCATTATATGCACCCTCAACTTCACAAAGGGGTCCATAAGTATAGCGAATAAAACGTGCATTTTGAAAATAAATTTGCAAGATTTGTAAACGTTGTTCTTGTGTAGTTTTTACATGGTGATTTTCCAAAATATACTAAAAGAAAGTCTATCACACTTCATTAGTATGACAGCTAGATTTAAACTTTTAACTATCAGAAGTTCTATAATTCAAAAAAAAAAAAAAATTAACCCATATTTACAAATGTTTGCTAATGTTACCTCTGACATACTATAAAAATTTAAATTGTGCCCCAATAAAACAAAAGGTGTTTTCCAGTATAACTACAATGAATATTGCTTTATTTTTCTATATGTATGATTTATTACCGATTCACCCTCTTGAAAAGTAAATGAAAAGTAACTGGTGTATGGACCATTATTTGATACAGTTTAAAAATTTAACTATTGAAGTGCGTGGGCAGCGCACTAAAAAAACGTATACCCGTATCGAAATGTACGATGAATTCTTAGAAAATTTCACTTAGAAACTTTATGTCTACAATCAATTCCTAGTTCGCGCTGAGAAGCATAAAGATTTCAGGTTGAGATATATTTTTAGCAATTTTTCAGTTACGTCAGACCTACCATTCCGATGTTTGGAGACCAAGACGAAGAGAATAGTATATTTTTGACATTGTTTTGGATCCCGACCAATATTCTAAAAATTGATTATTAAAAACTTAATTTCCGTATGACAACTCTCAGAGGCCATAACTTTTTAACCAATGCATAGATTAGCATTATTTAGTTTGCTGGGAAGTTAGTTTTACGCAGAAGATCTCGAAAAATATATATCTGAAGTTTTCGGTTTGTGCTCATTTAAAACCCAAAAAAATTTCTATCTGAAATCTTCATGCTTCCCAACGCGAGCTAGGAATTGATTTTAGACACAAAGTTTTTTGGTGAAATTTTCTTACAATTCATCGTAGATTCCGATTTTGGTTACGATTTTTGCGAATAAAAAAATTGGCCCCCCTTACTGTTCATATCTCTAGGCGCAATATTTTATGGAATTTTGACAGTTATTACTGTTTGTTTAAAAAGGGGTGTGCAATAGCCCACTTCCACCCTTACTGTAATTCATACTGCAACAACAATATATGTTACAAATCACATCTTCATACCTCTGATAGTTCATGGAATATAGTCTTTTTTACTTTAAACTTGTATGGGCGGTGCCACGCTCCTTTATCCAATCACAACTAACTACAGCCAGTGACTAACAACAGTTCATCAGTACCACTTTTTAAAATTATCGTATAAATCAGTATATTAGAAAAGCCGACAGAGCGATTTTTGAAAAGGGGGCGTGGCACCCCCACTTCCACCATGGCTGTAATTAATACTGCTCCAACAACATATATAACAAATCTCATCTGCATACCTCTGATAGTTGATAAGATATAGCCCTTTCGATTTTTACTTTGTATGGGCGGGGACTATCAACAGGTCAACAGTACCACTTGGTAAAATTTTCGTATCAATCGTTCTATTAGAAAAACCATTCGAGTGATTTTTTAAAAGAGGGCGTGACCCTTTTAATTTTCATGTTGTATGGGCAGTGCCACGCCCATTTATCCAATCACAACCAAATATAGTCAGGGACTACCAACAGGTCAACAGTACCACTTGGTAAAATTTTCGTATCTATCGGCCTATTAGAAAAGTCGTTAGATTGATTTTTTAAAAGAGGGCGTGGCACCGCCTACTTGCACCCTGTCTGTAATTCTAACTTTACGAACAACATATATACCAAATCTCATCTTCATACCTCTTATAGTTCATGAAATATAGCCTGTTTAATTTTCAAATTGTATGGGCGGTGCCACGCCCCTTTATCCAATTACAACGAAATGTAGTCAGGAACTATCTACAGGTCAACAGTACCTCATGGTAAAATTTTTGTATCAATCGATCTATTAGAAAATCCGTTAGAGAGATTTTTGAAAAGGGGGCGTGGCACCGCCCACTTCCATCCTGGCTGTAATTAATACTGCTCAAACAGCATATATACCAAATCTCTACTTCATACCTCTGATAGTTCACGAAATATAGGCTTTTTAATTTTCAAGTTGTATGGGCGGTGCCACGCCCCTTTATCCAATAACAACCAAATGTAGTCAGGAACTATCTAGAGGTCAACAGTACCTCATGGTAAAATTTTTGTATCAATCGGTCTATTAGAAAAGCCGTCTAAGCGATATTTGAAAAAAGGGGCGTGGCGCCGCCCACTTTTTAAAAAAGCTATCCTATCTTTCAAGTTGGATCAAACCGAACACGGTGTGCAAATTTGATTCAAATCGGTTAAGTAGTTTAGGAGTCCATCGCGGACAAACAACGTGACACGTAATTTATATATATTAAGATAAAAGAAATCATACGGTGTTTAAAAAAAATAAAATATGCCTAAAAATAAAGCTCGTCGTAGTTTGGCAAATAAAAAAATAATGCTTTGTAATCATTGCGAAGATGAGATCAAAGAGGAATCCGATGATTTTATAGAGTGCGGGAGAAATTTTCATTTTCAATGCACTCAATTGAGTAAAAGAGAGTTTGAGAGTCTATTAAAAAATGAAAAAGAAACTTTCAACTGTCATTTATGTAAAGAAGGAGATGGAGAAATAAGGAAAGAGCTAAATACAATTAAAACTGAGCTGAGAAAACTAGAGAAATTAGAAAAATTGGATCAGCTGACTGAGTCGATAAACTTCATGTCAGCAAAGTTTGATGAAGTATTGAAAGATGTTGCAGATAATAAGAAGAAGATAGCAGAAGTACAAAAGGAAAATAGAAAATTGAAAACTGAAATAAAAACTTTAAAAACATCTGTAAAAATACTGAATGATTATCGAGTACAAAATGATTGTGTCATAAGAGGATTGAAAGTTGGTGCCAAAGATAATGCAATGGATGCTGTAGTTAATCTTTCTAAGAATGTTGGAGTTGATTTTGAACTGAATGCTGTTAATGATGCATATTTTCTTAGAACTAAAAAAGAATCTGAGGATGGAAAAAAAACTGTTGTGGTTAAATTTTCTTCGAAATTTCATTAGGAAAGACTGATGGCTTCTAAATCAAAACTGAAAGAAAATGAAAGTACAAGTGAGGTGTTTGTAAATGATTTTCATAGCAAGGAAACTATGAACCTTTTTTATTATGCCAAATCATTAAAAACTATTGGTTATCAACATATTTATGTTAGAAATGGTAGAGTCTATTGTCGAAAAAGTGATATTGCAAAACAACAGCTTATCAGAGATGAAGATGATGTTGATAATATGTTATTGGAAGCAACTACTAATAAACATTGGAAGAGAAGATCTATGATTAATAGCCGAAGAGTTGATGTTGCAAATTCAAGTGATGATGGCGTTGATGATGGTGCTGCTTTTGTGCCCCCTTAAAAAAGAATGTATATATTTAATTTGTATAATTTTTTATAATTTTTCTATTTTTTATGATTAAAAATCAATATTTTCAACAATTTACAAATTTTAAAACCTACTTTTGTAATTTGAATTTAAACTTTTTTAATATTATTAGTATAAATATCAGAAGCGTTTCGCCTGTTGATAAATTTAATAAATTTAAATCGTTAATAGCAAGCTTTCCCAAGTTACCGGATATAATAGCTGTCCAAGAAACTTGGTTTCAGAAGGACATTACACAAATTTACAAACTTCCAGGTTTTAATAATATACATTGTTGTAGAGAAGATGCTTATGGTGGTACGACTATATATATTAATAAAAACATACAATTTAGTGTTGAAATATGCAAGAGTAGTAATTTTGTTGAGCTTTTAGTTTTGACTTTGAACAGTGTTAAAGTTGAAAGCAAACCTTTGAAGATAGTGTCATTTTATCGATCGCAGAAGTGTAGCGTAAATGACTTTATTAATATTTTAGACAGTATTTTAAGCGAACATGCTTGGAGTCCAATAATTATTGTTGGTGATTCTAACATTGATCTCATTCAAAATCCTCATTTTATTGATTTGTTGTCCGTTTTTCAAAATTATGATTGTGACAGTGCTCATAATTTAATAACAAGACCTGTCAGTCGAACGTGTATTGATCATGTTTTTAGCAATTTTTCTGAAGAAATTTACGTTGATTCAGTTGAATATAATTTATCTGATCACAATATAATTTGCTGTAAATTTAAGAAAGAGGTAATGAGGAATGAATTTGTTGAGATTGAAAAGACACACTGTGACTATGAAAAGGCTAGAGAATACTTGCGTAATAATTTACCTGTCAACTATGAATCATTTAATTCTTCAGAATTAACAAACGTCTTGGTGCATTGTATTAAAGGTGCTATAAATAATTCAACTGTGGTAACTAAATGTAAAAAACTGGTGCGTTTTGAGTTAACTCCATGGGTTAATAAGAATCTTCAAGATTTAATTTTATTTAAAGAAAAACTTTTAAGGAAAAGACATAAATCGAAAAACAAACAGAACGTTAATGATGTTTTAAGGCGAATCAGCAAAGTTATAAAAATGTCTACAAAAAAGTGTAGAGTTGATTATTACGCTGGAAATTTATTGAAGGCAGGTAATGATCCTAGGAAATCGTGGAAATTTATAAATAGTACTCTTGGTCGAACAAAGAGTAACGTCATTAACCTTAAGGATTCTCAAGGGCAATTAATAATATGTGACCAAGATAAAGCGAATTGTCTTAATAAATATTTTATTAAGAGTGTGGAAAATCTTAAAAGGGAAATTGAAATTTATCCTGGAGATGGATTCAATTCTTTACGGACTCTTTCACAGTCACCTCATCGTTTTACACTTTGTAACGTTAATGATGATGATATGTTTGAAATAATCCAAAATTTGAAAGATAATAAAAGCCCAGGCTTTGATGGTATTTCGCCTAAATTTGTAAAAGAATGTAGAGATATTATAATCCCGATATTTAAAGATATTTTTAATAAAATCGTTAACAGTTCAATGTACCCTGACGTCTTAAAAGTGCACAAAATAGTTCCAATTCCGAAAGAGGTTAATGCAACAAATATAGATAAATATAGACCTATTGCTGTTCTTTCTACAATTGATAAAATATTTGAGAAGATTCTTTATGATAAACTTCTATTTTATATGGAGGAAAATACTTTTTTATACAATTATCAATTTGGATTTCGAAGGGGTTGTAGTACTGAAGATGCTGTGTTGAATGTAGTGCAGTTCATTTGTAGTGGGATTGATGGAGGTTCTAGTGGAGTTGCTGGAATATTTTTTGATTTTACTAAAGCTTTTGATTTAGTAGATCATGAAATAATGTTACAGAAATTAATGAAATATGGTGTTCAGGGACGGGAACTTTTATTGTTTAAAAATTATTTTGTTAATAGAAAACAATATGTTAATATAAACAACACGGACAGTTTTCTTGGTTCTGTTGATTATGGTGTACCGCAGGGTAGTGGATTGGGCCCTCTTTTGTTTTCTATATATTTAAATGATATAAAAAATCTAAATTTAGATGGGCAACTTGTTATGTTTGCAGACGATGTGTGCTTGTTTTACCCCTACAAGTACGATTTACCACTTCAAACAAGAATTGAAAGAGATGCGGCTTTGATATTTGAATTTGCGCGATTAAATCGATTAGCTCTTAACCCTGATAAAACCAAATTAATACGCTTTAGACCACATGCCTTAAGTATAAATAGTGATTTCAACGTGTTTATTAACGGAAAAGCTGTTTATGAAACCCATTCCGTTAAGTATTTGGGAATCACATTGCAAAGTAATTTGTCATGGGATTTACATATAACCGATTTGAAAAAGAAAATAGCTCCAGCAATTGGAATTTTATATAAATTTAAAAATAAACTGGATGTAAAATCAAAGTTGATGATATTTCAATCTTTGATTCAATCGCATTTGAATTACTTAGAAATTATATATGCTTACAATAAAAATAACATTTCACTGAAATCGCTTCAATGCATGCAAAACAAAGCATTAAAAATTATTTACAAACTACCAATACTGTATTCAAATGTCACATTGTACAAAGATATAAGCAAAACAATTTTACCAATTTATGGATTGCATGAGTATCAGGTGTTAATGTTTGTTTTTAAATGCATTAACCATATTGGTCACCAAAGCATAACATTTTCTCAACAGCAATTTAGTTTTAACACACGAAACAGAACAAATTTAAGAATCCCTCGATGTAGACTAGAAACTACCAAGCAACGCATTGATTACGTGGGTGCTGTAAAATTCAATAATTTACATGCAGATTTGAAATCAATTAATCGAATTTCACTATTTAAATCGTCTTTTAAACAACACTTATTTAACAACTTTGAAACGCTTTTGTAATTTAAAATTTTTAATAAATTTTTATTTTTTTTTTTAAACAGTTTTATACTTATTTTTTGTAATTTAAAATCTTAACATTAAGTTAAATCTTTATTTGTACTTTTGACAATGAATTAATTTGCCAACTTGCCTCAATAATGCCTTACGGCGCTGAGGCTGAAATTGAAATGTATTTTAAATATTTTGTACAAATAAAATTTTTTCTGTAGAAAAGTTTTTCTATAGAAAAAAAAAACAAAAAAAAAAAATCGTGCGGATAGTAGATCATTGTAGCCCTGCTCTATTTTTGCAGTTCGGAAGACAATTTGCCTTTTACGTTTGGCTTTTACACAACCACCTCCAGTGTTCACAAGCAAATCAAACTCTCTGCTTTCATTGAATTCTTCCTTTTGAAGAACTCTTACAAATTTAAAAAAAAAAAATTCCATTCCTAGTGTGTGCTAATCAAATTTTGCATTTTGTTGATTTTCTATCCGTCAGTATGAACATAAATGGAAATATCTGTAAACATTCAAAAGATATTGTCATATATTCACAGGCTAAGTTTTCTTGTAAAAGGCCTATTTGTATATAATTATATAATATAACCCCTTAAAGCCAACAACTTTGAAATGAAACAACCCCCGAATAAAAAATGAAATAACACCCAAATTATACACGATATGAAACAATCCCCAAATTTAAAAAATTGGTTGGGTGTTATTTCATTCGAGATTATTTCATAATTTGAAAACCCTAAATGATGAATGAAATAATTCCCAAAGAAAAATGAAAAATGGCCCACAAAAA
The DNA here is from genome assembly GCA_964034835.1 of Muscina levida. Classification (NCBI taxonomy): domain Eukaryota; kingdom Metazoa; phylum Arthropoda; class Insecta; order Diptera; family Muscidae; genus Muscina; species Muscina levida. Next base: position 98,195,458 of record OZ035882.1, read on the forward strand.
TTGGGAGTTATTTCATATGAAATAACACCCTAAAATGTATGAAAAAAATTTGGGGAATATTTAATTTCTCGTTTAGGCGTTATTTCATTGGGGGGCTTTTCGTGGAGCCGCGAAAAGTGTGACCAAGGTTTTGTATCAATCGCTAGTATTAGTAGTATAATCGCATTAAGACATTGTCATACCTCGGTTTAACATCGTATCTATTGCCAACATAACTTTGCGATATTCGGACATTTAGATGGTCGAAATGCATAAAAAATCACAAAAACTACAATTTCCCCTTTACGGTACTTACTAACTTTGAATCGATATATCTCGTTTAACTCGTATATCTTTTTTAACCGTTATAACTTTTGTCGGTAAGCAGAACTCCCACCGATCACTGTCTTCTACCATTTGTCGAAAAATAAACAATCCAGAAACATAAAAGTCGTCTCGTAAGGAAATATAGTATTGCCCTAATCCGTGTTTAAATATGAAAAAAAGTTAAAAATAATTTGTCGAACACTTAGTATTTTATTTGCTTTCTGAAAACTGTTTGGTTTCAAAGTTAAATAATCTTAACTGGTCAATAGTGGCACCCGTTGCTTTTTTTCACAAATTTTCTTTCCCTGTCATTACACTAAAAATCAATGAAAATATTCACCTTGAAATGTAGTCTACTATATTGTAATTGGTAACCTAGCAAATATCAAACTTGCCGGGTGTAAAATTTGTTTTTATAGTGTCGAAATCTGTTTGTTTCACTTATAACCTATTTAGTATTTTTATTAATTTCATAATATTTATTTCTCATGTTATTACTCACCTCATCTCTTCTCAACTGATGATCCAATGTATCAACTTGTTCGAAGAATTTCCAACTCAGGTTGTCAGCACCATTCGTCGAGACCGACACCAGCAGATCATTGGTAGCTATACATTTATCATTCTCGGTCAAAGGCTGAGAATCTGTTGTGCTTGTATTCGCTTTAGAATTGATTAGAGATTTTAATTTATTTTGTGTGATTGATGAAGACAAATTAAAATCGAAATTACACGAAGAATCAGCAGCACCCGAGATGTCATTCAACATGGCATGAATTTTAAATGTGTTAGTAAGACTTGCGAACTGTTTGGTTTTTAATTTATCTATCACAAAAATTACAATTGAAATGGGCTGATTTAAATGCTACAATGTTTTCATAAAACTGATGACGCTTAAAATTAATATTTCTCTGCTGCAGGCAAACTTTGGCGGTTGTTTTTTTTTATTCTGTAATTTTCTGAATAGATTTCATTTTTAATGAATCGTCATATAAAATACAATTGCAGCAACACTGTCGTTGGCAATTTCAGTGTCCGTTTGTGTCCGTTTGTTCCGTGCTTTGTAGCCAGTCGTTTGTATTCGATTCTGACGTCAAATTAAATGATTTTCCAGTCCATTGCACTTTGGAATAACTATGCCTGAAATGATATGTGTGTCAAGCTACACAATCACACACACACACACACACGCACAGCAGCAGCTGATGTAGCCTTGCAACAGCTGCTATTTTTATGGCAATTGATGCAGTGCAATGGTGGTCATTCGCGCAATCCATGAATTAAGATATTCCATACAAATTTAAATATTACAGCCATTTGCCACTCTACTCGTTCATCCATTCATTCATGCGCTCGGTTGGTGCAACAATAATACTGGCAATACTGGTACAATTATGTGTGCTACCAAAAAATCTGACAATTGTTGTGCGTAAACAACAATATAAAAAATTGGACAATGCCATAAACGATTTGGTTTTCCAAAGCCCAAATTGGTGATTTGGTTTGGTGGACAGGGAAAGTCCATATATTTATGGACGGTTGGTGATCATGTTAATGTGCAAAACGATAAAGATGCGAAATCTCAAAAAGAAAAATTACACGTTATATTGGTAGTTATTGGACACTAAGAGCACTTACACTTTTTACACTTAAACATGCAAACGACTAATGTATTTCACTTTATATTTGTGCAAAAATTTAGTTTTTCCAAGAATTTCGGTTTTTTCTCAAATAATTTTTAGTTTACTGGCAGGAAAATATCGAATTTCCTTGTTAATTGTGGGAAACAAACACTGTATGTATATATTTAATTTTCAAATAACTGCACACTTCATTTTCAAATCCGCTTAGTCCGTTCTCTAGCACACGAAACGAAAAACGACCATCCACGTTCGCGTTATGCCAAATACTAAAGTCGCTTTACGATTTGCCAAATTTTCATCAGTTTTCCCTTGTTTTTCTTTTTAGCCGACCAAACACATCGTTGATTGTTTTATCCAACACAAAATCGTTGCCTTTAGCTTTCTCTCGGTCTCTTCTACTCTCTTTGCAGATTCGTATTGAGATGTAACTGCACAACAATGAAAGCTTTTTGTTTCTTAGATAACTCAGTGAGTGGATGCGTGTTTAGTTGAAGGTGGCACTTTGTGGGTGCTCGCTCATTCTCTCTGTTTACATTTTCCTTTGGTTTGTTTACATTTTCTCAGCACAATAATGTGGCAGGCAACACGTGTTTTGTGTTTTTCCCGAAAGCAACAGTTTATTATTGTCTCTCACTTTGTGGGTGCTTACCTTGATGGGGCACGTGTTTACAGCAATTGGGGTGGCCAGATGCTGAGGTTCCATGATTGTTCAACGGAATTTCAGTACTAGTGCCAATTGGCAAGCATACGTATAACATTCAATTCATTTATGATCCTGTTTTAAAATAATTTTAATACAGTATTATACAGTTTGATTAAACGTGTGCAAAATATTGCTTGATGATGCAAAAAAGTATAGCATTACTCGGTTATCTATCATAACTTGCATTTACGTAAGCTTGTGAGCTACGTAAAGATATCAATGGTTAATAAAGAATACGCAATTGTTTATCAAGTAAATTTAGATTCAGACCTAGCATAGTGGAATGGGCTAGAAATGTAACTATAGTGCTGTGCATGGAAACACTAGGATTTTAAAAATGGATCACCGCCTAAAGCATGACAATTTCCCCTATACGATACTTTAGCTAAGTACAGACGGTTGCCAGAAATAGCAATTTTGTCAAATCTGCTAATGTACCGGCAATGTACTGACATGGACAGTGTTGCCATATAATTAATCTCTGCAAATGGTAAAATTAGCAGATGCATAAACTTCGCACATGGGCAAATTAAATGTGTTTGCAATTATCTTACAAAAATTTGAAGGTGGCAACATTTTGCGGTTCAGACGATTATCGGATGTCTGGCAATATTGTTGTTTTACAATGATTTTTCTGCAAATGTTGCCATACAAAATTTAAAGTTCACACGGTTGTTGGATATTTTCTGCAAATTTTTCGGGCAATATTGTAAGATCAGGCAACCGTCTGTGCGTAGCTTTACTAACTTCAAATCGATATTAAATTATTATGGCATGTAACTTGACAAAACGAATGATGCAGAACTTTTTCTTTTTGGGGCTACTTTCAGAATTGAGTCCCAAATCTATGAGCTGAAAAAATGTTGTACTGCGAAAAAAATCCCTATTACATTTTAGGGACTAATTTCCATATTTTTTATGTGGCGTATTGTCACATAAGGGGTATTAATTTCCTGTTAGCAATTTTAAGGTCTTTGTTTTATGATAGCGAATGGGTTTCTAAATTATAACAAAAATTTAACAAAATTTTGTATGGAGCCGATTTTTTTTAAATAAATTTTAGTGAACATTTTTTTGGCCGAAAGTGACTTTGAATTTTGACCTATATTTCCAGTTGTAGAAGGGCAATCACGCCAGAAGGGGTACCAAATTAATTGGAATCAAATGGCCAACAAAAATTATGTCACCTTTTTTAGTTTTAAAATCAGGAAAAATCGGAAACTCGAGATAAAATTTTTTTTAAACCTTCTGCGAACACCTCAACAAACAAATTAGGTATTGCAGAAGAGTATCTATGGACTGGTTAAAAAGTAATGGCCTCTGTAAGTTGGCATTCAGAAATGAAGTTTTTATAAATACTTGATATTTTGTCTTTGGCGGAAGTGCGGAAAATGGGGCTTGCGCCCAAATAACAACAAAAAAATACCATTCACTCCGTCTTGGTATGTCAAAATAGAAGCCGCGACCCATGGCGCCCTTAGTGGGCCAAGAAAGCTGCTCCTGTTATCGCCCATACCAAAGAGCTAAAGATAGTATCGAAATAATGTTATAGAGCCCGGCTTCCCAATTAACGACCCGCCAAGTCATCTTTTGCGACCTGTGGACGATTTTACAAATTTTAGGAAATAAACACAATTTTGGATAAAAAAAATCAATCAGAGTATCTGTGTTGTGAATCTAAAAATAGAAAGCGTGTTAATTCACAACATAGCGAGAAGCTATCCCATACCTCATTCATGGGGTGCAAAGGGAAATTAATGATGATGATGATGTATCTGTGTCAAACGTTTAAATCAGTGGTCTTTACTCATATTACCCTCGTAACGAAGTTGTTCCGATATTTTTGTATTCTCTTCCAGAATTACACGAAACATGTGTGTGAAACAAAAATTGCTTTCAGTAGCTTTTTAGCTTTCAACAGAGTAGGAACATATCACATGTTTTTGTGTTTTACAGGTTTAAAGCTAAACAACATTAAGTAAGACCGCTACAGACTCCCCAGTCAAAAAGAAAATAACCGAAATAAAGTGGGCTTTCAAATAAGATGGTTTGGAAAAAAACTTTACTTACCATCACCCTTATAGGAGACGAGTTAGATCATAAGTATCTTAAGACAAAATTCCATCTATCTGGCTGCCTGGCTGACCAGTGGATCAGGATAACTCGAGTAAACCTTAACTGATCCTTATGTAAATCTACCAGTAATTATATTTTTTAAAATGGTGTAACGGGATTGTAAATGGCCAAAATAACCCAGCTCTTCTGGGACCTCCCTTACCAACTAACCTATTGTTTGCAACTTAATATTTCTTCCGTAACATTCAAACGGACAACTGGAGGGAGGACATTTGAATTTGGTTAGTTTAATTAACTTGTAATATCAGACAAACCCGCTGAAAATCGCAATCTTTGCCACTCTCGTTTTGGTTCCCGCGATACAAGTGACCCAATTCACTCTAGGTTATACATACATTTCTTTTTTGTAAGAACACTGAATTCAGTCACATTTTGTGTAAGATGTACGTTATTTGCGACCGACCGTGGCGTGATGGTTAGAACACGCGACTACCATGTGAGAGAACCATGGTTCGATTCCTGTCTCCAGTCATCAACATTAATCTGTCATTGCCGGCCCCTCGATGTCATCGACAGCAACTTTGCAGTATAATGTCAAGTCAACCGGCATATCAAGTAAAAGCTTCTCAAACATTGACGTTTGAATTCGTCGACAAACATTAGTTCTAAATCTTAAAACATAGAGCGTGTTTATTTACAACAACGCGAGAAGCTATCCCATACCTCATTCATGTTTTTTTAAGTATGTTATACCTGAGAGAACCCCCATTGGACCTCTTTCTGGTCCTGCGGTGGCGTAAAGATGGTAGTAAAGGTTTTATCTTTACAAGCTCAGACTAAAGAGTCTGAAGATGGTGCTACAGGCGGTCAGGTTTTAGCCCAAGGTATGACTTGCAAATTACCTGCCAGGCCAAATAAGTAAGGAACAGCTTTTGCTGTGCCACGTAGTGCCTGTGGTACAACTCAAAGTTACGCGAATAGACTAAAAGTGGATGTTCTAGAGAAATGGAGCTGGGTGTCTCTTGATACCACACGCGTCTTGCATATATCCAAGCGGTTATCACAATCGACTCATAGAGGAGTCAAATGTATAACCGATTCCCAATTTTTTTTGCAACCCAAACAGTTTCTAAAACCGGTAAGAAAGTTTCAGCCGGCAACCCGACTTACATATACTATCATCCTCAGTAAAACAAAAAAAATGTCTATTATATTGATATTATTACTCGATTTCTAAAGTAGGCGGCGTGGTACATTTGTATGGGAGGTACCATAAGGGGTGTGTCTAGACTTCCAATATATTTCTCCAAAACTTCACCCTGTTAAAGCTTTACTAAATACAGAATTTGGGCACGATCGTGTCGAGTATATTGATATTATAACTCTATCTCTTATGTGGGCGGAGTGGTACATTTGTATGGGAGGTACCAGGTGTGTCTAGACTTCCAGATTTTTTCTCCAAAACTTTATCCTGCTTGAAATTTACTAAATACTGAATTTGGGCACGATCATGTTAGTTCTATTAATAATATAAATCGATTTCTAAAGTGGGCGGTAGCAGATGTGTATGGGAAGGCATCAGATGGGGCGTGGCTAGACTTCAGTTTTTTTTTATTTTTCAAAACTATATCCTACTATAGCTTTACTAAAATAAAGAATTTGGGTACAATCGCCTTGGATTTATTTATATTACTACTCTATATCTAAAGTGGGCGGTCAGAGAGTGCTTATTCGGATAACGGCTGAGCAAACATTCTGAGATCATAAGATGACTACTCCCAGCCAGACTGGGAACTTCGGTTCCTGGCCGATGGTAGTAATTATAATTAGGTAGCCAAGACGAGATGTTGTTTGTGAACTGGGAAGTTTGAATTAAGCTTTGTACTTGTTTCAACAGAGTCGTTTTTATGATCGACTTGAAGTGTATGGTGCATGGCCTTGGCCAGATACAGTAATTAAGATCGATACATATTACGAAGAGTAGTGTCCTAAAACGTTTAAAAGTCAGATTATTGCAGATGATATTGGCATTAGTAATGTTCGGAGGAGTTGTGTCCAAAGACGTTGATATAAGTTGATTGAACGAAATATGTTGAATACAAATATATAAATTCAGTCGGATGGGAAACTTTGTTCCTTGCTAGATGATGGAAAAGTTGTGAATTAGCACTCTCTCGGTAGATGGATAAAGAACTATTGTTGAAACGGGGTACAACATTCATGATACCGTTGCATCCGCAGTTAAGGCATTAGTTCCATTGGTGATGAATATATTAAAATAAACCTCTAAATATTGCAAATCGGCATTGAAGTATTTTCAAGTAGGTTAAGCTAATATGGTAAAATTTGGAATGGTTGTTCCACTTTTCGAGTAAACGGTAGGTTAAGCTAGATGACCAACATAGTGATTAGTACATATTTTTAACGAAATTCGAAAAAATGCCATATCAGGAACACCCTAATGCTCTTTGTGAACAATTAAAGGGGTGGAGCATTCCGAACATATTGGTTGTTTACAGAAGTTGTTCAGTTATACAATAAGTACGTTTTTGGTAAAGATAGGAAGTAATAACATTGCACAATGGCACACAACTCCTAATAAACTGATTTGTTTAAAGCAGATAGTGTGTTTTGAGAGCTATTTAATATCCCTAGACTTGTTCAGATTGCATGAGTTTGTTCAGACAACTTATTGGTTGTTACCTCAACTTAAATTTCACCGAATAGAGTATGAAAAAATCTAGATTTCCTAGTATAGTTTTTTGGGAAAAACTACACAGTGCAGCACTGAAAAAAACACCCGAACGTGACTATATAGGTTCGATAGTACAACCGGAATGGGACTTTGCCCAGAGGCTGAAAGTTACTGATTGTCACTCACTTGGGAGTGACCAGAATCGATTCCTTTGCGGCACTGTCCAAGCAGCTAACTACTTCCGGTCTTAGACCAAGTATTCCCTGGGCAATGACTTTAAAGCAACCGCTTAGAAGTTAGCTAGAGTTAGAAGGCGAAACTTTTAGTAACCTAATCGGCATGCTACCACCGATGCGTCTTAGGTATTAGGTAACAGAAGTTACTGAAGCTCAACACAGGCTCTCCTAGTGGCTTTGGCAGCCCCAAGAAACTAGGATCGGGAGCGGTGGCCTAATAAGCCACTCTCCTTAAACAAAATTTATTATGAAAACACGGAGAATAAATAAAACAAGAACCCCCCCAAATGTTGACGACCCCCGCAAACGATATAAGGACCATGATTTAAGGATATGCACCTGGAATGTCCGAACTCTTTACAGAGATGGTGCCTCTATCCAACTGGCGGATGTCCTCGACAAATACAAGGCTGACATCACCGCCATACAGGAAATGAGATGGACGGGACAGGGATGCACACGACGAAAGAACTGTGACATCTTTTACAGCTGCCATGCAGAAAGACACGAATTTGGATGTGGTTTCATAGTCGGCAAGAGACTTCGACACCTGGTCTCGCGGTTTAACCCTGTAAGTGACCGAATAGCCACCATTCGCATCCGGGCGAAATATTTTTACATCACGCTCATTTGTGTACACGCCCCGACGGAAGATAAAGACGATGAGATTAAATATGCATTTTACGAACGCCTAGAGGAAACATACGACCGCTGCCCTGGCCACGACATTAAAATTGTTCTGGGAGACTTTAATGCAAAAATAGGAAGGGAAGATGTTCTTGGTCCATAGATCGGTAAATTCAGCCTGCATAGCGACACGTCAGACAACTGGTTTAGGCTTGTTAGCTCGCAGCGGGAAGGAACATGGTAGTGAGTGGAACCAGATTTCAGCACAAAGATATCCACAAGGCAACTTGGCTATCCCCCGGTCAAAACATCAAAAATCAAATTGATCATGTGGTAATTAATGGCAGGCATGCATTTAGTGTCATGGACGTGCGTGTGATCCGTGGTGCTAATATTGGTTTGGATCATTACCTGGTTGCAGCCAAGGTGCGCACAAGATTGAGCAGAGCGAAAAGCGCACGTAACCAAACACAAAGAAAGCTGGACATCGCGAAGCTGCAAACCCCAGAGATAGCTACTGCCTACTCCAACCAGCTCTCCCAACTTTTACGACACAACGCCTCTACTTCTGACGTTCCCGATACACAGTGGCAGCATATTGCGCATTCCATGGCAACCGCCGCAACAACCGTGCTAGGATATGAAAAGCGGCGCTCAGACGAATCCTGGTACGATGAAGAATGTCGCATAGCGTTTGAGGAACAGGATGCTGCTTATATGGCAACGCTACAGCCAATTGTAACCCGTGCTGTTAGGGAACGGCATAAGGAGAAAGTAAAACGGGCGAGACAGCTATTTAGGCGAAAAAAACGTCAGATGAAGGAACGGAAGAACGAGGATATAGAGCGATAAAGGGATAGAGGTGAGGCCCGAAAATTTTACCAGAAAGTAAGAGCAAATGGATACGGTAATGGCCTCCCCTCCTGTAAGGACAGTGATGGAAATCTGGTCACGGATACGCAGAGTGTGCTGCACATATGGAGAGAACACTTCCAGCAACTGCTGGTCCCAGAAGGCAGCGCACGTGAAGTTATCACGCCAAATGTCGACGACGGCTTAGATTGCCTACCACCAAATCAAGCCGAGGTAAGAACAGCAATATCGCGGCTGAAAAACAACAAAGCAGCCGGTGCCGACGGTCTGCCCGCAGAGCTCTTCAAGTCCGGTGGCGAGGAGTTGATAACGAGCATGCACCAGCTCTTGCGCACAGTTTGGCTTAAAGAGTGCATGCCCGACGATTGGAATGTAAGCGTATTATGTCCTGTGCTGAAAAAAGGTGATCCAAGTGTGTGCTCCAACTACCGCGGGATCAGCCTTTTACCCATCGCATATAAGGTCCTGTCGAGTGTGCTATGTGAAAGACTAAAGCCAGTGTTATCCAACCTGATCGGACCTTATCAGTGTGGCTTTAGACCTGGAAAATCAACAACTGACCAGATTTTCACACTTCGGCAAATCCTGGAAAAGACACAAGAGAAACAGATCGACACGTACCATCTTTTTGACGACTATAAAGCTGCCTTCGACAGCCCGATACGGCAGAAATTACTTGAAGCCATGGCTGAGTTTGGTATTCCAGCGAAGCTGATACGTCTTTGCGGAATGACGCTGACTGACACGAAGTCTTCAGTGAAGATTGGCAAGGACCTTACGGAGCCATTCTATTCCAGACGAGGCCTAAAACAAGGCGACGGCCTATCGTGCGATCTCTTCAACATTGTGATGGAGATGATAATGAGAAAAGCTGCAGTAAACACGAGTGGCACTATATTCAACAAAAGCCACATGCTACTCGCGTACGCTGATGACGTAGACATCATCGGTCGAAAACTGCGGGATGTGACTGCAGCATTCTCGGGTATACAGAAGGAATCAGCGAAAATGGGGCTAACGGTGAACGAGGACAAAACGAAGTTATTAGTTTCAACGAACAAAGAATCTACTCGTTTGGGAAACTGCGTGAACGTTGACAACTATAATTTCGAGGTGGTAGATAATTTTGTCTACCTAGGCTCCGCCATCAACAAAGCAAATAATGTCAACCTAAAAATCCGGAGAAGAATCCTGCTTGCAAATAAATGCTACTACGGACTAAGCAAGCGATTCAATGACAGAGCCCTCTCCCGACGAACAAAACTCCAGCTATACCAGATACTGGTTCTACCTGTCTTAATGTATGGCTCAGAATCCTGGGTTATGACACAAGCAGATGAATCGGTTCTGACGGTATTTGAGAGAAAAATACTCCGTAAAATATATGGGCCCATCATCGTTAACGGAGAGTATCGGCGTCGTATGAATCATGAGCTGTACGAGCTGTACACTGACATTGACGTGGTCAAACGCATTAAGGTGCAATGGTTGCGTTGGCTAGGTCATGTTGTACGCATGGACGAAAATGCTTCAGCTCGAAAAGTCTTCGACAATGAACTCGATGGACGGCGCAGAAGAGGGCGACCAAAACTCCGTTGGAAAGACCAGGTTACTGAGAACCTTACAGAACTCGGTGTGACTAACTGGAGAAGAAGCGCAGAAGATCGAGGCGCTTATAATATTTTTCTACGTGCGGTATATAATCCACTGGGATTGCATAGAAGTACCAGTTAAGTAAGTAAGTAAGTACAACCGGAGCTAAGTAAAACCCTAGCTCAGTTTGGCTAGATTGGCTACCAAAATATTTTTTTGGCCCTCGTAACTTTTTGAAATCCCTTGGATCCCTTGAAAAAAGGTGACATCAGTTTTTAGCCAACAGTTTGTACAGTGTTAGATCTAGCTGTTTCTTTTCTTAAGCAAAGTTGTAGCTAATAGTCCGCTTATGAAATTGATATAATAAAATTTCCCAAACAAATTAGACATCCCTCGTTAATTTTCAAAAAACTTCGAAAAAGATTATAATTTTTTCACTATTTTGAATATAAGTCGTAGGGAGTCAAGATTTTTCGGAAAGGTGAATTTGTATGGGAGGTGCCAGAAGGGACGTGGCTAGACTTCCAATTTATTTTCCAAAACTTTATCCTGTAATAGCTTTACTAAGTACAGAATTTGGGTACGATCCCGTTGGGTGTATTGATATTATAACTCGATTTCTAAAGTGGACGGAATGATGTATTTGTATGGGAGGTACCAGAAGGGGCGGGGAAATGTAGCCCATTTGCAATACCGTAAGTAGCTTTGAGAAAATAATAACTCGTGCAAAATTTCAAAACATTTGGTTGCGTCTTTCAAAAGTTATCGTGCGAACCAGCCGGACAGCCACCAGACAGACAGACAGACGAACATGGCTCAAATGACTTAAAAAGTCATGAATTGAATTTGGTTCTAAGAAACCTAGGGTCTGCAGTGACTCCTTCTTTAGGCTCTATGAAAAATGCCCCAAATGCAAAATGCCCCAAAAAAAAAAACGAAAAATTACCCAAAATAAAATTGGCCGAAAAAAAATGAAAAATGACCCAAAACTCAAGAACGAAATTTTCCCCAAAAATTATGAAAAATACCCCACAAAATTTATGAAAAATACCCCAAAAAAATATTCTTCTAAACAAATCTAGCATTTTTAAAAGACGAATGCGGTGGGGGACACGCCCCCCACCGCATACGTCGTTATAAGTTTCTATACTCTCTCTTTAGCATTATTAAAAGACGAATGCGGCGGGGGACACGCCACCATGCTTTTTTATTTTTTATTATATGGAAAAAAATTGGGGTATTTTTCATACCTGCAAATTTGGGTCATTTTGCATATGAAAAATGACCCAAAATTAAAAAACGAAATTTTACCTAAAATAAATGAAAAGTTCCCCAAAATTTATGGGGGATTTTTCATATGAAAAATTCCCCAATTTTGTATGGAAATTTTTTTGGGTAATTTTTCGTTTTTTTTTTTGGGGGCATTTTTCATAGAGCCTATGTGTTACACTTTTGGGTCGTATCAAATGATATATACCCTCATCCCTAAGGGTGATGGTATAAAAATGACATGTAAGGAACACCCTAATGCTTTTTGTGAACAATTAAAGGGGTGGAGTATTCCGATCATATTGGTTGTTTACAGAAGTTGTTAAGTTACACAATAAGTAAGTTTTTGGTAAATAAACCAAGCAAAAACTTTGCACAATGGTCCAAAACTCCTAAAAAACTGATTTGTTTAAAGTAGGTAGTGTGTTTTGAGAGCCATTTAATGCCCCTAGACTTCTTCAGATTGCATGGGTTTATTCAGAGAAGTTTTTCGGTGTTACCTAAACTACAATTTCACTGAATAGAGTATGCAAAAAATCTGGACTCCCTACGACTTATATTCAAAAAAGTGAAAAAATTAGAATTTTTTTCGAAGATTTTTGAAAATAAACGAGGGATGTCTAATTTTTTTGGGAAATTTTATTATATCAATTTCTTAAGCGGACTATTAGCTACAACTTTGCTTAAGAAGGGAAAGCGCTAGATTTAAAACTGTAGAAACTGTTGGCCAAAAACTGATGTCACATTTTTCCAAGGGTTTTCAAAAAGTTTAGGTGGCCAAAATAAAAATGTGATAGGCCATCTAGCCAAACTGAGATAGGATTTTACTCACCTCCGGTTGTACTATCGAACCTTTACATACACGTTCGGGTGTTTCACTGCGGCACTGTGTTATCGTATATGGATTAGTCCATTTGATGTGCGATATGAATGAATTTTATAAAAATCGACTTTAAGACATACCATTTATGGTTAAATTACGTATACACGTAATTCCGTGGCCATGTTTACGCTCAGCAACATTGTTGAATGTGAAAATCGTTTAATACAATACCCAGCACATGTTATACCGTTAGCAATTTGTATCCTGGAATGGTATATTAGTCTTCATATATTTTTGCTTAGTTGTTTGCTTAACATACAAGATAATGGTAGTATATAAATGAGGTCATAAAACGGAAATTGCTTTTCCATATTTTATTGCTTTCAAGTGATTCTCCACAAAAACAATTCACAAAAATGCAACCACAAGTTTGTGCACAAATAAATCATTATCACAATTAATTAATTAGTTATCCAAGGAAGCAAAAAAAAAAAACATCTAAAATATATTCTACTCATAATTTATTATACGCTGGCAAAAAAAACACATATTATCACAAATATTTGTGCAAACACATCCACAGCAAAAAGATCAGGTGCAGGTGCATAAATCATAATGAATGAGTTCTCTACTCTTAACGGAAGGAGATTATAGCGGTGTTATGCGGTTTCGTAAACCTCAAAGAGAACATCTGACTACTTACCTTTTCAGTTTTACATTTTTTACATTATTTCTTTTGCACTCCTTGTAATATGCATATAAAACAATAGATGTTGTTTTTTTTTTTCTTTCGCGGCCTAAAGTTTTCAAAATGAAAATGACTAACTAGAATTTGGTAGTTTTGAGAAATTTTGGTGGTTTAATTTTGAAAGGGCTTTTGTTCATGTTGAGCCCATTATAATCTTATGAAATTTCTGTTTTTCTTGTAAAAATTTACCACTCTTAGCACAATAAAGTGAATTGTTGATTAAAGTTTACATACTGCATGTGTAAATAATTCATGGTCCTTTTGTAGAGTTAATGAATGGCACGGTACAGTGACGAACAAAATTGCATCACCGCTAAACAATACTCTCATACTGTTGTTTTAAGTTGCAAGAATTTTGTTTATTCCTTTCAATTCCGTAAGAACTTGAAGGGTACTTACTTTATGGTCTTGTAAGCTCATCAGTTCAGTAGGTTGCTGGAAAGTCCCTGTGTCCTGGCAAAAAAATATTTTTAAGCTATATCGCACTAATTTTGATAGCCATTGTTAACACATGCATTGAAAGGGACTGTTGTGTTGTGTCTTATGCTTTATTATATTTAAACAGTGGACCAACTATTTCGCATATGAGTTAAAAAATTGCGTTTTTGGTTACATTTTAAAGAGTAGTATATACATAATTGAATTAAGTATGATCTCATACTTGCACATGTGCTTGGTTTTAGTGCAGTTCATTGTTATAATTTTATTTCTTTTTAATATAAATTGTGTTCCACTGTGCACAACGTAGCCCTCTTTCACCGTCATTGACTTGCAAGTGCATATGTCTTTATGTGCTAATGCACGAGAGCGTGTGTTTATAAATTAAAAGCATTTCGAGCGTCTTTGGCAAAAGTTCATTCATAATTTTTGTTTTGTAAGTTACCACCATAAGCCATAAAATACTTTAGAGTAGTTAACATATAAAGCATATATAACCCAGCATACAATTGCGGTGCCGATAATGTAAATATGGTAAAAATATATTTGATACTAGTCCCACGGCGTTAATAGCTTGTATATTACACTGTAAGACAAATTTAAACTTTTGACCTCACCCATGATCAAACTAACCAGATTCTGAAAATATAGTTAAAAAAAAAATATACGTATCTCGCAGTTTTTCTAGATCAGCTCATTTAAGTTTTTTACGGGCAATTTAATTTTTGGAGCGAAGCTCCCATACAAGTACTCGAAAGTGAATTCTTAATGTTCGCAGAACTCTGCGAGTTGTTAATAGATTTTGATGAACTTTTTTTTAGTGTTATTCAAATGGCCAGAGGCTGTTTCTGACGAAGCCCAAATGTAAAATTTGTCACAAACTTATTTTGTCAACAGATTTTGATGAACTTTTTTTTAATATTTTTCAAATGACAAGGAACTGGTTCTGACGTAACCTAAATATAAAATTTGTCAAAAATTAAAATTGTCACAAATTGTCAAAAAATAAAATTGTCACAATTTTTTTTTTAATTTGTGACAAAATTTATAATTTAGCTTCGTCAGAACCCACCTCCGGCCATTTGAAAAACTCTAAAAAAAAATTCATCAAAATCTGTTAACTACTCGCAGAGTTCTGCGAACATTAAGAATTCACTTTCGAGTACTTGTATGGAAGCTTCGCTCCAAAAATTGAATTGCCCGTAAAAAACATAAATGAGTTGATCTAGAAAAACTGCGAGATACGTATATATTTTTTTGAGCTATATATTCAGAATCTGGTCAGTTTGATCATGGGTGAAAAATCGTGTCGTACAGTGTTAATAAGTAATACTTCATACTTATATTATAGGTAATGTTAAGTGACCTAAATAATAGGGGGGTAGGTAATAAAAGTTACTGAAGCTCAACGCAAAGTTGAGCTTAAGCTGGCCTAAAAAACTAGGATTGGTTGCTGTGGCCTAAAAATCCGCTCTTCTTAGTTAAAAAAACTATTTTGAAAACACGAAGAAAAAAACCAAAACCCCTTAAATGTTGTCGACCCCTTCAAACGATGTAAGAGCCATTACTTAAGGATATGCACCTGTAAGATTCAAGCACTCTACAGAGAAAGTGCCTTCATCCAAATGGCCTATGTGCTCAACAAATACAGGGCTGCCATCATCGCTACAGGTAATGCGACGGGCGGAAAGATAGAAAGAAGTCTTTTAAAGCTGCCACGCAGTAAGGAACGAATTTGGATGTGGATTCAGAGTCGGCAAGAGAATATGACAACTAGTCACGCGGTTTAACCCTGACAATGACTGGATAGCCACTATCCGCATTAGTGAGTGGAATCAGATTCCCACATAAAGATATCTACAAGGCAACTCAGATATCCTGTGATTAAAAGACAAGAAACTAGATTGATCTAGTGCTAGTCGATTGAAAGCATTTCTCAACCATTATTGCATTATATGTGCTTGTATGCACGGAGCAAATATTGACTCTGGTCATAAACTAGCTGCAGGCAAGATATGCACGCGATTAAGTAGTACTAAAACACTCGTAACCAAATGCAAAAGATGCTAAGATCACAAAACTACATACCACCGAGATAGCCAATGCCTACTCCAACTAACTCTCTCAATTACTTTATTATACAACTAGTGGGCCCGGCAATGCTTCGCTATTGCATATTAACATGTAATATATTTCACATTTAGGTCTACAAAGTACTTTGAAAACGGTACTTAAGCTCGACAATAATATGTTGAGTTTATTTACATATGTAACTTATTTAAAGTAACTCTTAACATTAAATTTAACCAATTAAGATGTATTGTCGTAAATGCTAATAAAAAGTTCATCAGCAAAGTCATATCTATAGTGCCGACATGTAGATAAAGTTATTTCTGTATGTAGGGCGAAAAACCACTTCTTCCACAAATCGGAAACAGACATTCCTCTAAGGTCAAAATTATTTATTTTGATCCGTAGTAGCGTGAACCATCTGTATACTAACTATCTCTTTGGTCACACGGATCAATAATATTCCCGAATACTATCTTTGTATTGAACTCGTATTACCATTTTTTGAGATAATTCGGACACCAAAGTTTGGCTTTACAAAGTGATGGTCTCACGCGCTGTATGGCATGTTACACCGTCGTGCTGGAACTATTTATCCTTCAAATAATGTGCAATGACATGCTAAATAAAAAAATCAATTGATCGTCCACTGGCTCTACTTCTTCTACCAGTTGGATTTTATATGAATGTAGGCCAAGATCTTTCCTCAGCATTTGCAGAGACCGAGTTGCTGAGAAAGACGTCGGTTCGATAAATTCGAGTCCCCTGTCATACTAACGTCTACAGCGTCGATGGCTTCTATTGCTGCTCAGATGGGTCGTTATATGCACCCTCAACTTCATAAAGGGCTCCATAAGTTTGGCGAACAGAACGTGCATTTTGAAAATAAATTTGCAAGATTTGTCAACGATGTTCTTCTTTAGTTTTTACATGGTGATTTTGCAAAGTATACTAAAAGAAAGTCTATTACAATTCATTAGTATGACAGCTAGATTTACACTTATACCTATCAGAAGATCTATATGTCAAGAAAAATAACCCATGCATAGGTTATTTTCAATTGTTTGCTAGTGTTACCTCTGATATACTATGAAAATTTAACCATTGTAGTATAACTACAATAAATATTGCTTAATTTTTCTATGTATATGATTTATTACCGATTCGCTCTCCTAAAAAGTAATTGAAAAATACATACCTGTAAAGTAAATTGAAAAAAATCACTATTTTAGTCTGCGCATCCTCAACTGCCTGGTGTACGGACCATTATTTGATACAGTTAAAAAGTTAACTATTGAAGTGCGTATTTAGTACGAAATAGCCTGATCATTAGGGCGAATCAATTAGTTCGCGTCAAAAAAAAACGTGTTAATCGTATACCAGTATTAGAATGTACGAAGAATTCTTAGAAAATTTCACTAAGAAACTATATGTCTAAAATCAATTCCTAGTTCGCGCTGAGAAGCATGAAGATTTCAGGTAGAGATATTTTTTTTAGCAATGAGCAATTATTCAGTTACTTCAGACCTATGGGCCCCGGCTCTGATTTTTACCTACCATTCCGATATTTGGAGACCAAGACGAAAAGAATAGTATATTTTTGATTTTTACATTGGGATCCCGCCCAATATTCTGAAAAATAATTTTTAAAAACATAATTTCTGTATGCCAACTCTCAGAGGCCATAACTTTTTAACCAATACATAGATTTGCTTCTGTAATACCTCATTTAGTTTGTTGAGATGTCAGTTTTACGCAGAAGGTCTCAAAAATATATATTTGAAGTTTTCGGTTTGTGGTCATTTTAAAACAAAAAAAATCTCTATCTGAAATCTTCATGCTTTCCCAACGTGAGCTAGGAATTGATTTTAGACACAAAGTTTATGGTGAAATTTTCTTAAAATTCATCGTAGATTCCGATTTTGGTTACGATTTTTGTGAATAAAAAAATTGGCCCACCTTACTGTTCATATCTCTAGGCGAACAGCAATATACTGTGGAATTTTTACAGTTTTAACCGTTTGTTTTAAAAAGGGTGTGGAACAGCCCATTTCCACCCTTACTGTAATTCATACTTCAAGCCCTTTTAATTTTCAAGTTGAATGGGCGGTGCCACGTCCCTTTATCCAATCACAACCAAATAAAGCCACTGACTATCAACAGGTCAACAGTACCACTTTCTAAAATGTTCGTATCAATCTGTCTTTGGAAAAGCCGTCAGAGCGATTTTTGAAAAGGGGGCGTGGCACCCCCACTTCCTCCCAGGATGTAATTAATACTGCTCCAACAACATATATATCAAATCTCATCTTCATACCTCTGATAGTTCATAAGATATAGCCCTATTGATGTTCAATTGTAGTATGGGCGGTGCCACGCCCCTTTATCCAAGCACAACCAAATATAGCCTGGGACTATCAACAGTTCAACAGTGCCACTTGGTAAAATTTTCGTATCAATCGATCTATTAGAAAAGCCGTTAGAGCGATTTTTGAAAAGAGGGCGTGGCACCGCCCACTTCCACCTAGCTGTAATTAATACTGTTCCAACAACATATATACCAAATCGCATCTTTATACCTCTGATAGTTCACGAAATATAGCCATTTTAATTTTCAAGTTGTATGGGCGGTGCCACGCCCCTTTATCCAATTACAACCAAATGTAGTCAGGAACTATCTACAGGTCAACAGTACCTCATGGTAAAATTTTTGTATCAATCGATGTATTAGAAAAGCTGTTAGAGCGATTTTTGAAAAGGGGGCGTGGCACCGCCCACTTCCATCCTGGCTGTAATTAATACAGCTCCAACAACATATATACCAAATCTAATCTTCATACCTCTGATAGTTCATGAGATATAGCCCTTTTGATTTTCAAGTTGTATGGGCGGTGCCACGCCCCTTTATCCAATTACAACCAAATGTAGTCAGAAACTATCTACAGGTCAACAGTACCTCATGGTAAAATTTTTGTATCAATCGGTCTATTAGAAAAGCCGTCTGAGCGATATTTGAAAAAAGGGGCGTGGCGCCGCCCACTTTTTGAAAATAAAAAACCTTTTAAACCATCCGGAAGCTATAGCGAACAAAACAAAAAAAAATTTTTGAAAATCGGTCCAGCCGTTTTTGAGTTTTAGCGAGACAACTGCACAGCAATTCATCTTATATATAAAATTTTTTTCAAATATCGCTCAGACGGCTTTTCTAATAGACCGATTGATACAAAAATTTTACCATGAGGTACTGTTGACCTGTAGATAGTTTCTGACTACATTTGGTTGTAATTGGATAAAGGGGCGTGGCACCGCCCATACAACTTGAAAATCAAAAGGGCTATATCTCATGAACTATCAGAGGTATGAAGATTAGATTTGGTATATATGTTGTTGGAGCTGTATTAATTACAGCCAGGATGGAAGTGGGCGGTGCCACGCCCCCTTTTCAAAAATCGCTCTAACAGCTTTTCTAATACATCGATTGATACAAAAATTTTACCATGAGGTACTGTTGACCTGTAGATAGTTCCTGACTACATTTGGTTGTAATTGGATAAAGGGGCGTGGCACCGCCCATACAACTTGAAAATTAAAATGGCTATATTTCGTGAACTATCAGAGGTATAAAGATGCGATTTGGTATATATGTTGTTGGAACAGTATTAATTACAGCTAGGTGGAAGTGGGCGGTGCCACGCCCTCTTTTCAAAAATCGCTCTAACGGCTTTTCTAATAGATCGATTGATACGAAAATTTTACCAAGTGGCACTGTTGAACTGTTGATAGTCCCAGGCTATATTTGGTTGTGCTTGGATAAAGGGGCGTGGCACCGCCCATACTACAATTGAACATCAATAGGGCTATATCTTATGAACTATCAGAGGTATGAAGATGAGATTTGATATATATGTTGTTGGAGCAGTATTAATTACATCCTGGGAGGAAGTGGGGGTGCCACGCCCCCTTTTCAAAAATCGCTCTGACGGCTTTTCCAAAGACAGATTGATACGAACATTTTAGAAAGTGGTACTGTTGACCTGTTGATAGTCAGTGGCTTTATTTGGTTGTGATTGGATAAAGGGACGTGGCACCGCCCATTCAACTTGAAAATTAAAAGGGCTTGAAGTATGAATTACAGTAAGGGTGGAAATGGGCTGTTCCACACCCTTTTTAAAACAAACGGTTAAAACTGTAAAAATTCCACAGTATATTGCTGTTCGCCTAGAGATATGAACAGTAAGGTGGGCCAATTTTTTTATTCACAAAAATCGTAACCAAAATCGGAATCTACGATGAATTTTAAGAAAATTTCACCATAAACTTTGTGTCTAAAATCAATTCCTAGCTCACGTTGGGAAAGCATGAAGATTTCAGATAGAGATTTTTTTTGTTTTAAAATGACCACAAACCGAAAACTTCAAATATATATTTTTGAGACCTTCTGCGTAAAACTGACATCTCAACAAACTAAATGAGGTATTACAGAAGCAAATCTATGTATTGGTTAAAAAGTTATGGCCTCTGAGAGTTGGCATACAGAAATTATGTTTTTAAAAATTATTTTTCAGAATATTGGGCGGGATCCCAATGTAAAAATCAAAAATATACTATTCTTTTCGTCTTGGTCTCCAAATATCGGAATGGTAGGTAAAAATCAGAGCCGGGGCCCATAGGTCTGAAGTAACTGAATAATTGCTCATTGCTAAAAAAAATATCTCTACCTGAAATCTTCATGCTTCTCAGCGCGAACTAGGAATTGATTTTAGACATATAGTTTCTTAGTGAAATTTTCTAAGAATTCTTCGTACATTCTAATACTGGTATACGATTAACACGTTTTTTTTTGACGCGAACTAATTGATTCGCCCTAATGATCAGGCTATTTCGTACTAAATACGCACTTCAATAGTTAACTTTTTAACTGTATCAAATAATGGTCCGTACACCAGGCAGTTGAGGATGCGCAGACTAAAATAGTGATTTTTTTCAATTTACTTTACAGGTATGTATTTTTCAATTACTTTTTAGGAGAGCGAATCGGTAATAAATCATATACATAGAAAAATTAAGCAATATTTATTGTAGTTATACTACAATGGTTAAATTTTCATAGTATATCAGAGGTAACACTAGCAAACAATTGAAAATAACCTATGCATGGGTTATTTTTCTTGACATATAGATCTTCTGATAGGTATAAGTGTAAATCTAGCTGTCATACTAATGAATTGTAATAGACTTTCTTTTAGTATACTTTGCAAAATCACCATGTAAAAACTAAAGAAGAACATCGTTGACAAATCTTGCAAATTTATTTTCAAAATGCACGTTCTGTTCGCCAAACTTATGGAGCCCTTTATGAAGTTGAGGGTGCATATAACGACCCATCTGAGCAGCAATAGAAGCCATCGACGCTGTAGACGTTAGTATGACAGGGGACTCGAATTTATCGAACCGACGTCTTTCTCAGCAACTCGGTCTCTGCAAATGCTGAGGAAAGATCTTGGCCTACATTCATATAAAATCCAACTGGTAGAAGAAGTAGAGCCAGTGGACGATCAATTGATTTTTTTATTTAGCATGTCATTGCACATTATTTGAAGGATAAATAGTTCCAGCACGACGGTGTAACATGCCATACAGCGCGTGAGACCATCACTTTGTAAAGCCAAACTTTGGTGTCCGAATTATCTCAAAAAATGGTAATACGAGTTCAATACAAAGATAGTATTCGGGAATATTATTGATCCGTGTGACCAAAGAGATAGTTAGTATACAGATGGTTCACGCTACTACGGATCAAAATAAATAATTTTGACCTTAGAGGAATGTCTGTTTCCGATTTGTGGAAGAAGTGGTTTTTCGCCCTACATACAGAAATAACTTTATCTACATGTCGGCACTATAGATATGACTTTGCTGATGAACTTTTTATTAGCATTTACGACAATACATCTTAATTGGTTAAATTTAATGTTAAGAGTTACTTTAAATAAGTTACATATGTAAATAAACTCAACATATTATTGTCGAGCTTAAGTACCGTTTTCAAAGTACTTTGTAGACCTAAATGTGAAATATATTACATGTTAATATGCAATAGCGAAGCATTGCCGGGCCCACTAGTTTTTATATATAAGATAGAAGCATATTTCGAATTCCATGACCACTGTAGCAACGATTTTACTGAGCTAAAAAAAACACGACCAAACAAGCCCTGGTACGATGAAGAATGTTACGTAATGTCTGAGGTTGCTGAATACAAGCCAAAACTGCAGCCAATGGTAATGAGGTGGAACGATATAATGAGAAGAGGAGAGAGATGAAACGCTTCTTCAGGAGGAAAAAACCTTAATGGAAAAAAAGAGAGAACCTGGATATCGAAAATCTCAGGGATAGATGTGAAGCTCAAAAATTCTCCCAAAAGATAAAAATGCAAAGTACTGGAATAAGGATCCCCACCTATAAAGACAGAGATAGAAATCTGGTCACGGACTCTCAAAGTGAGCTGTAAATATTTAGGGAACACTTCCGTACACGGCTCGTTCCCTAAGGCAGCATAAGTAACGATATCATGGCAATCATCGACGATGGAGTATATTGTCCTCTACCGCGCCAAAACGATGGCGTGCTGAGGCATTTGTACGTCTAAAAGCATTAAAACTGCGGTAAACGATGGACTGTGGCAGAGCTTTTTAAGGCTGGCAGCGATCAGCAAGTAACGTGCATGCACCAACTCATAAACAGTCTTTTACACATCACATACAAGATCCTCTCTAGCGTGTTATGTGAAAGACTTAAGCTATTAAACGTGTTAATTCCACGATTGATCAGATATTCGCACTACGGAATATCCTACAGAAGACCCTAGAAATGCAGATCGACACCTATAATTTGTTTATCGATTACAAAGCTACATTTGAAAGTCTGATGCGACAGATCGTACTAGATGCTATGGCTGTGTTTGGTATCCACACGAAACTGATACGACTTTGCGGGATGACACTGACTACTACCGTCCTTTAATAAATGTCATATGTATGACAATGATATATATATCATTGGCCGACGACTGCGGGATGTTACTGCGGCCTTTTTAGGCAGTAAGAAGCATTCGGCAGAAGTGGATCTGGTGAAATGAATCATGAGCTGTACGACGACATTGACATCAGGCGCTCCCGAAAAAACCGAATGCAAAGAACCGAAAATGCTGTAGCTCAAAAAGTCTTCGACAATAAACTCGATGGACCGAGCATGAGTGGGCGACCAAAACTTCGTTGAATGAACCAGGTGGGTTTGGGAGGTACCAGATGGGCGTGGCCAAGTAGTGCATTTACAATACCGAAAGTATTTGTTGATTGGAAGAACCCTTAGCATCGACTGGTCGCTCCACCAACGTCAAATATTCCTCATTATCGCAACTAAAGAAGGCTTCTTTTGGAAATAGTCAGTAACGCAAAGAAATCTTTTCTACTCTTCTTTTAGAAGTCATCGTGCACGGTAAGTTTCTCTTCCAGATCTTCCATCATCAAATGGCTCACAAACGAATAAACAACGAACATAAGTAAACTTTGCTACAAAGCGGAATCCAAATCCACAAACTGCTACAGAAACAGAGTGGTTTGGAAAATATTTTTACTAAACATGAATAATTATTCATATATAAACGGTGTACACGATCGACTATAGTGTGCGTCTATTCACTTCTTCCCTATATAACTTTCTTACAAATATTTGCGCTGGGTTCGCCTCCACAAAGTTTTCTTAATTGTCCTTGTCTCATAAAAAAATAATAATAATAATCATTATATTCGTTCTAACAGCTACCACCAAAACCTGCCACTACAAACAAAACTGTGCTTTGTTTTAGTTGGCCTTTTCTTCTTTTAGGACCAAAACTGTTCCCCTGAAAAGTTAAAAGAACAAGTCGTGTACATATATAAGTTTATATAGCCATCCTTTTAACGGTATTGTTTTAAAAACATAATGAAAATGAACTGCTAGAACAACTGTTCTCCATCTGCTGTAGTCATATGTGGAACGGGCTTATGCGAATGAAAATGCTGTTTGTTGTAACTTGTTAAAGGGTTGTAGCTCGATTTCAAAGCTACTTGCAGCATCATAAGAGGAACTGTTGGTGTTGTAACTTTTAACCTCATTCATAAAACATAGCAATTGTTCCCCAAACGTGAGAGCAAATTCATTCTTCATCGCCCGAAAATGTTGACTATGTGTGTTTGTGTGTGTGTGTGGGACATTTTATGTGGATTTAATTTTAGATTTATTTAGCAGGAGTTTAGAAGGGTGTATGTATGCCTTTTTTGTGCACCAGCTTTTGTGCATTTTTAATCTGTTGTGTAGCATAAAAACAATTAATTTTGGTAGAACAAGCAATGGCATTGTGAGTTTTCGGTATTTTGTATACTACAATACGTATATGCTTTCTAATATGCCACTGAATTCGAATAAGACAGAGAACACTTAGATCGGCTGAGACCATCATTTTGGGTGGTATTTTAAAGAAGGTCGTGGTTATAATGTATCATTTTAGTTTAAAAACTAAGCTAAAAGGTATTATTTTGAAACTCAAACTATTCGATTTAAGTAAGATAAGGTATTATTAAATTTAAATGTTACTATATGATGTCTGTCGTGTGCCGTTTTGTGGAATATCAGCCTGGTTTTTTAAATTATGACCGACAGAAAATTTAGACGATCTATTAAATGTTTCGATAATTGTCTTGTCATTCCAGCATTCAAAATATTTTATCGTTTCCTGACATTAACCTAATCTATATTCGTGTCCGCTGTACACATCTGAGACATTTTTCCACATATCAGCATATTCGAGAACTCACTCGAGACTTTCCTAGACATCGAGAGAGCCTTCAATAATTTTTTTAACTACAGCAATCCTAAAATCAGATGACAGTTCAGTGACTCAACTAAATGGAATGCTTTTGGTGGAAAGGACCGTCACAGCTGAATGGGAGTCATAGTTGCAAGGAAGAGTTCTGTCTTCATTTCAATGATTAAACTGCTTCTCGAATTAGAGATGGCCGAATGCCAAGTATTTTCCTACGCCGATAATATTGCTATCATCTGTACCTCAACTTATTTAGCATTCGCACAACTCGACTACTTAATATAGTATGGAACTGAACCGCCAATACCGGACAATCGCTAAACCCTTTTAAAATCTAGCTTATACCGTTTTCCCGGAAATATAAAACACCAAGATTGGAACCACCGATACATAACACTGTGGAACATTTTTGGGATTATTGTCTGGGGGGTGAGAAATTCCAAGTCAGGGTGATGGTACTAGGTCAGTATAGTAAAACCCTCAAAGGGTTTGGCGTTCGTATGTGTCAGTTTTTTTATGACATTTTAAATTTTTTCCTTATCTTGATGTTTTTTCGCTTAGTTGTAACATTTTGGCAAAAACGTAGTTTAACATAACTCGAGAACCACTTGTCCGATTTTGATGAAACAAATTTAGAAAAATTAAGAATTACAATTTCTCTAATCTGTTTCTATACCGTTTTCCTATATGTGCAACACTTTCGCAGTTTAAAATGAATAAATGAAGGGAAAAAAGTATTTTTTGCCTAAAAATTTAATATTTTTTTTTTAAATTCATAATAAATCCAAAATGGAAAAAAGTGCCAAAACTAATTACTTTCGCGTAAAGTCACATAACTCATGAGCAAAAAAAGGCATAGATCAAACTAATCCTGGCGAAGGTCACAATCCATTGAATTGCTATGCATGTGCGAATAAAGGAGCCGCAAAAAGGATAAGAAAATCGTATAATTACGTTGGTGTTGCAACAGTGCCGCAACACTATTGCCTCATTCGGACCACATTCCTGTGCCAAAAGCTTCTAGCCCAGATATTTTCTCTTCTACGACTGCTCCGACATATCATGCACGTGATGATCCCCCATTTAGCCATCAGTATCCAATGAGCCAATTTTAATAAATCAAAATAAGCTTGATTCAATTGTTGCCAAGTTGGAATTAGCACATCATAAATCGGAAGAGTTGGCTTCCCTTTTGAAATCAAACTATTTGTTGGCACCCGGTGTGAAAGTCACAGCTTATCGAAGTCGTCAGGCAACACTACAAAGTTTATTCCTTGTGAATGAGGAAAAAACTTCTGCATATTGCCCGGATGTAGGAAAATTGATGGACGCAATGGAAATAAAATATGAAGCAGATGACTGGAGATTATTTATTGGCAGTTCAAAATTCAGCTTGAAGGCGGTTTTACTGCATAAGACCAATAAAAAATCTTCAGTTCCAATCGCCTATAGTACAGAAACGAAAGAAACATAAGATGCACGGAAAATATTTTAAAAATGGTTAACTATGCCAAACATATGTGGCGCATATGCTGCGATTTAAAAGTTGTAGCAATGCTTTGCGGTCTTCAAAGCGGCTATATAAAATATATGTGCTTTTTGTGCGATTGGGACACACGATTTTCCGGTGACCAATATGCATGCCACGGATGGAAACTCAGAGAGCACAGCAGGTTACAAACGGCCAATATTATTCGTGAGCCTCTAGTGCCGAAGGAGAAGATATTGCTGTCTCCACTGCATATTAAACTTGGAAATGTTAAGCATTTTATCACAACTGTCGCCAAAAGAGATGAAGTTTTCTTGTGTTTGAAACTAATTTACCCGAGACTCAGCGAAAGTAAAATTAAAGAAGGTAAGTTATAATATCACATTCATTTCCCATGATTTTCCATCTTAACAAATTAATTTTTTCCAATCAGGCGTTGTTAAAAATAAAACAAACTAAGTTTTATCCAGCAGTTTATCGCTTTAAAAACCTGTAAGCGATAATTATTTATTGATTTAATTTTTAACAAAAATGAATAATTATTACCTTAGTTTATGCTTTACTTTATATTTGAGCTCTTCTTTATAATTAGCAAATGGCAAAGTTTTAGGTATGTATAATAAGAATGATTTTTTAACGAAAATGGAAGTAATAGTGTTGTAAACGGTTAAATTGGATGTAAAAAGTATAGAGTTGTAATAAAGTAGTAGGTTCTGACGTTGGCGGTTACAATTCTCCCCCCAGTAAGATGAGTCACTGGTGAGTCTTACTCCAATCAATTACAGACATCTAAAACTGCCAACTTTACTGCGGGTCTTTCCATAACTCCGTTCATTGTTTTCAGTTTAGCTCTGCGAACTTGACCATCTTTGGCTTTTATGACTTCAATAATTTTACCTCGTAGCCAAGTATTTCTAACTGCATTTTCGTCAACCACAAGCACTACGTCACCAACTTCGATTGCCTTAGATTGTTGGGACCACTTTCCCTTCCGAGTCAACATTCGTAGGATTTCCTTAACAAAACGTCGCCAAAACATATTCGCAAAAACCTCACTCTGCCGCAGACACATTTTGTAATCGATATTGTCGGGTGAGAAAAATGGCTTCGTACCATTTGAGCTACCAAGAAGAAAATGGTTTGGGGTGATAGCCTCCTGATCCTCAGTTTCCAATGACACATATGTGAGGGGTCTTGAGTTAACTATTAGTTCCACCTCCATTAACGCACTTCTTAAGCTTTCGTCGGTGAATTTTTGCGCTGGAGATATTTTGTATAAAATAGTTTTAACTGACCTAACTAACCTCTCCCAAGCTCCCCCCATATGAGGAGCTGCTGGTGGGTTAAATTTCCAAGAAATGCCCCTATATGCCATATCAGCTTGCACTTTATTGAACTCAATATTTTTAACCTCGTCCTTTAGGAGACGATCAGCACCTCGGAAATTTGTTCCGTTATCGCTGTAAATTTCAGCTGGCGTACCACGTCTTGCAACAAAATTTCTAAGGGTCATTAAAAAAGAGTCCGTTGAGAGTGAATGGGCTATTTCAATATGAATGGCTCTTATAGTGAGGCATGTGAAGATAACTCCCCATCGTTTTAATGATTTTCTTCCAAGAGTCACTGCCATTGGACCAAAGTAGTCGACTCCAACAAATGTAAAGGGTCGCTGAAAGGCTCCCAGGCGTGCTGGTGGCAGGTTCGCCATTTGGGGTGAAATAGGCTTAGCCGCATCATTTTTACATTGCTGACAACTTCTTCGAATGGATTTGTAAACGGTTCTCAAACTTATTATAAAATAAATTTGCCGAATTTCATTTAGGACCGTCTCATGATTTAAATGGTGGTAGGCTCTATGGTAATCCATAATTATGAGTTTTGTGACATGGTGTTTACCTGGTAATATTATGAAATCTCTTTGGGGTCCACAAATATCTGCTGCATACTGCGCCCTATTTTTTACTCGGATTATGCCATCTTCATCAATGTAGACGTTAAGTTTATCAAAGGCACCACCTTTAGTAATTTGTCGACCGCTTTGTATTGCAGCATATTCATTCGCATAACCTGTCATCTGTGTCATCTTTAATATAACCTTTTTTGCCTTCACCAGATGTGACGAATTAAGTCCTTCAACTGTTTCTTGTTGTTTGAATTTTTGAAGACTTATTTCCACATACCTCACCCAATTAGCCACAGCACGTTTGAGTCGGTACCAACTAGAAAAGTATTCAAAATTAATTGAAAACTGTATTGACTTACGAAAATGTATGTTCAGATAACGGGGGCGAATTTCAGTCGTGTCGATCTCTTCGGCATTTGAATTATCTGCAGCTGGGTTTTTTGGCCAAAAATTTTCAGGCTGCTTCAGCCAAGATGGACCCTCAAACCAATCATTGTAGTTGTCCGTAGCTGGTCTAAACTTTGTTGCAAAATCAGCAACATTCATCGTGGTTGGAACCCATCGCCATTCGGAAGGATTTGTGAATTTTAAAATTTCAGCGACGCGAAACATGACAAACTGTTTATACTTTCTAGGGTCCCCAGTCAACCAAGTCAAGACAGTTTTTGAATCGGTCCACATAATCTTTCGCTTCAATCTTATATCGTGGGTAGTTATTGTCTTCATAAGCCTGGCACCAATAGTTGCTGCTTGTAACTCGAGCCGTGGTATGGAAAGGGGTCGAAGTGGGGCTACCTTTGATTTTGCCGCTATGAGTCTTATTTGAACCTTATCACCACAAGTAAAACGAAAATATGAAACGGCAGCATAAGCGTCTTCACTTGCATCGACAAACGTATGCAATTCTACAGAATAGTCATTCTGTTGTAGTGTAAGTGAATAACAGCGTGGTATCGCTACCTGGGCAATTAATGGAAAAAATGTGAGCCAATTCTTCCACTTGTTAAATATATCATCACTAAGAGGCTGGTCCCACTCCGCCATATTTCTTGCAGAATAGTTTTTAAATATGACATAAAGCATGCCGTAAACCCTAAAGGGTCGAAAACGGACATTAGGACTTGTAAAACCTCCCGCTTTGTGGGCACTAAATCCTCTGATAGAATTGGTCGCCGAAGCCGCACAAACTTGACATTCATTTTAAAAACATCGTTTTTAGGGTCCCAATAAAGCCCAAGAATTTTTTCATATTGAGTCATTTGTTCATTATTTTCAAATGTTCTTAGGTCTGGATCTTTTGTTTCTCCTAGAGCTTTCAAAACTTCCAAGGAGTTTGATGACCAATTACGCATAACAAAACCACCCTTGGCATAGACGTCTCGCACATTTACAGCCAATTCAATAGCGTCTTCTATGGTGCTTGTAGAAGCAATAAAATCATCTACATAATGCTGCTTTGTAATTGCCTCAATAGCTTTTTCGTTACCAAATTGTCTAGCATTTTTGTCTCTGACAAAATGTGCAATGCATGGCGAACATGATGCTCCAAAAGTCAGTACGTTTAGTTGGTACACTAACAGGGAATCGTTTTCGTCCCACCACAAAAATCGCTGCGCCTTTGCATCTTCTTCACGAACAAGTATGCGGTGAAACATTTCGGCTATATCGCCACACACAGCTACGGGTCCCATTCTAAAATTGAATAATATATAAATAAGGGGCACCAGTAAGTCAGGGCCCTTTAATAAAAAGTCATTAAGAGCAAAATCGTTCGACTTAGCTGCAGCATCCCACACGAGTCGAATTTTGTTTGGTTTGTGAGGGTTCTTGACAATAAAGGTGGGCAGGTACCATGTTTTGGATTCATTTTTCTGAAGAACATCTATGGGTAACCTTTTAGCATAACCCTTTTCTTCTAAATTGGCGATTTGTTGATTTAATATTTCGGCTAGGTTTGGGTCTCTGACAGCTTTCTGTTTAATACACTGTAAACGCTTCTTGGCCATTCGCAGACTATCTGGCAACTCTGGTGGGTCAATCTTCCATAAAAGTCCAACTTCATACCTGCCGTCCTTAAGTACACAGGTGTCGCTTAAAATTTGCATAGCTTGTTCATCGTCTTTGGACATATGCTTTGGCTGCTCACCTGTTATACCTATACTTTCGTCAGCAAAAAACTGTTTCACCAGCTCGTGAACTTCATCGCAGTTGCATTTGTGAAAATTAAGTTTTCCACTAGCCCTTGAACCACCACCAAAAAGAGTCCACCCCAGTTTTGGATGCAACAGGTTGATGCCATCCACCTTCGCGAACTTTCAAAGCTGCAATTAAATTGGGGTTATTTACCCCGATTATCATCGATGGAACGACGTTGGTGTAATCCTCCAGGGGTATATCTTTCAGGTATGTATATTTCGATTTGATGTCTTGTACGTTCAAAGATTCTTTTGACAAATTTAACTTTTTTACAGTGTACACACTGTTTATTGGAAATATATTTGAATTGGGTCTGGCTGAAGAAATTTTTAAATCCAGCCTTTTAGAATTGTTTTCAAAGCGAGTGACGTCGCCAGTCCATCGGATGCAAAGGGGATCCTTAATGCCGTTAACACCTAATTTGTCAGCTACCTCCTCTTCGAGTAGTGTCAGAGTCGAACCATCATCCATAAGGGCATATATTGCAACTGATTTGTTGCCACTGTACAGAGTCACAGGAACTACACGGTAAAACGACTCACTTTCAGTAGACCTGTGGTTATTAACTACACCACCTGATGACTGCTCTTTATTATGTAATAATGAATTGTGCAAAACGGTACACCCATTCACGCCACACTGTTTATGAAACCAGCACCTGCGCCTATGTTTGCCAAGACAGATACGACACAAATTGTTCACTTTGACAGTGTCCCACCGTTCGGCAATAGAAAGTTCTTTAAATTGTGTGCACTGATCCAATTTATGTGGGTCTTTACAAATTATGCATTGCTGATGTACGGTCTGTGGCTTATGTGTGTTTAAACGCCCCTCTTTATTTGCTGGCCTTTTGTTGTGGTCAAATACAGGAACGGTCACCTTGCAGGTTGCCTCAGCAATCATATAAAGCCAGTCTGAAAAGTGCAATAAATTCGGGTGGTAAATGTCCTTTGAATATAATGCCCACTGTAGCACAGTGTCCACAGGTAACTTATCTACCAGCTCTTGCAAAAGGGTAGGATTAATTAAATATTCCTCTAAATGGGATGCACATATAGTGGCACAAAGATTTTTCACTGCAAATGAAAATTCAATTATTGTCTCTAATTTGCCCCGCTGTATAGTATACTTGCGCACTTCCTCTACAAGATTTTTTATTATGCACTCGGGCCTGCCATAGTACATTTTTAGGGTTCTAATTATGTCTGGGACCATATTCGGAAGCATTAAACAATTTCTTACCGCGTCCCGGGCCTTACCCCGCAAGCTGTTTTGGAGTCTAATGAGGTTTTCATCATTCGTATACCCGGCTGCCTGAGTGCTGTGTTCATAGGCACTTATAAATATTGGCCATTCCTTTGGGTCTCCATTGAATGCAGGCAAATCTTTACAAATATACTGGCGTGCCATTACCTGGGTCGCGGTGGTATTTAAAAAATCACTTCTATTAAATTGTGAATTAGAACCAGTGTGAGTGTCGTTTGATTTGTTTTTGTTTATATTATTTTGACAGCTTGTAACATATCTGTTTTGTTGTGTGGTGCTACCTACTAGGTTCTGACTCTCATTAATGTTGCCACTAATTATAGTACTAGAGGGCAGTGTGGTATGTAAGCTTTGATCATGACCTAATTGTTCCTGTACTCGCAGCAAGATGGTGCTGTTGATATTGTGGGATGTATTTGTTTGGAGGCTGATGTTCGCATTTTGTTGACAACTTTGTACACACGGTGGGTCATTTATGGTAGCATTTCTATTGCTATTACCCACTGGACGTACATTGTCCACTTCTTGGCATTCATCATCCTCTTGCCTCAGTAATTGGTACTTACGTCGCAGATACTCCTGTTTTAACAGCATCTCCTCTTCTAGCTGCTGCAGTTGGAGCTGCTTTTTTGCACTTATAGTTGGCCGGACTGCTTGTGGGTGACTCGTTTGTTGATTGATGTTAGATGGTGGCTGTTGTTTTGGGGTCTCAACAATATCAAGTCCGGATTCATTTATGGGATTTGATGGTTTGAGGTTATGTGCACCTTTTTGTTGTTGCTCTGCAACAATACAAGATTGACATCTCCAGCTAAACGCATCAACATTGTCGTCGATTTCACAACAGCTGCTATGGAAACAATGAAGGCAACTGGAACAGGTTATCATGTTTCCATCATCCGGGTCGGTGTATAAGATGCAGTTTGCAGCAAGGGTCAGATTCTCCTTTGGCGTACTCATAGCCATTTTATGTTATAAGATTTTTAAAGAATTGTTAAAAATAAAACAAACTAAGTTTTATCCAGCAGTTTATCGCTTTAAAAACCTGTAAGCGATAATTATTTATTGATTTAATTTTTAACAAAAATGAATAATTATTACCTTAGTTTATGCTTTACTTTATATTTGAGCTCTTCTTTATAATTAGCAAATGGCAAAGTTTTAGGTATGTATAATAAGAATGATTTTTTAACGAAAATGGAAGTAATAGTGTTGTAAACGGTTAAATTGGATGTAAAAAGTATAGAGTTGTAATAAAGTAGTAGGTTCTGACGTTGGCGGTTACAGGCGTACTAAATGGTCCAGATATACGAAAGCTGATTAAAAGTGACGCATTCAACAATATTTTGATTGACGCTGAATTTAATGCATGGCAGGCAATCAAAGAAGTAATAGAAGTCTTGTTGGGAAAGCATCGTTCTAACAACTACGATGTTTCTGTCGCAAGGATGTTAAGAGCATTCTCGGAAATTGGTGTCCACATATCCTTGAAAATCCATTATTTACATCATCATCTGGACTACTTCAGCAAACAATTGGCTACCGAATCTGATGAACAGGGTGAACGCTATCATCAAGTTGCTATGCCATTTGAAATGAGGTAATACTGATTTTTTATATTTTCAAACTCATTTTAATAAAACAAAAACTTACAGATATAGAGGCAAAAAGTCGCCGAGTGCAAAAATTGCTGAAATTTGCTGGTGGAGTAAGCTTGTGTGGCAAGACAAGGATGATCTTGATGATAAAGAATTTTCAGGAGATGCAGAAGGGCCAACAGTGGAGTCACACATTGACATTATGTGTGGTTCAGAAACTGATGATAGCAATGAATACAATGCCACTAGTCCCGAACAACCACCATCGAAAAAGTCTAGGCAATATTTATTAAAATAAATAAATAAAATAAAAATAAAAAATTATAAAAATGTTTACTTAATTTTTTTAGTAGTTTATGGCCAGAAGTCTGGAGTTATTGGGGAAAATTAAAAAAAAGGCGATAAATGACACTTTTTTGAATAAAAACAAATATCAATATTCTTGTCAAAATGGGATACCTTCACTTAATTGTAAATAAAAGCAGAACGCGTTAATCGATTTCTATGATCTTTGTCGCATTTTGCTTATAGGTTATGTGACTTTACATGAAATTAATAACACTTGATCCTTTTTTCCGTTTTGGATTTTTTTATGAATTTAAAAAAAAAAAATTTTAATTTTTAGGCAAAAAAATATTTTTTTTCTCCACAAATTTATTTTTACCGGCAAAACTGTTGATTATAAAGAAAAACGTTATATGAACGGATTAAAGAAATTGTAATTCTACATTTTTTTGAGTTTGTTTTAGCAAAATCGGACAAGTGGTTCTTGAGTTATGTTAAACTACGTTTTTGATAAGGAAAAAATTTAAAATGTCATAAAAAAAAACTGACACATACGAACGCCAAACCCTTTGAGGGTTATACTATACTGACCTAGTACCATCGCCCTGACTTGGAATTTCTCACCCCTCCTCCCCCAGATTGGCTGTTGTACTGTGTAATGGGATGCAAAATATAGAGACTATCTATTAGAGTATTGCGTTTTGGAAAACCAACGTGGAGGATTTGGCCAAAAAGTCATCTGTACTACTGTCAAGACGAGCAGTCTGGACATGCTTAACTACTACACTTGATCAACTCAATCAAGAAAAAATGGACCACTGTATTCCGAACCTGCAACCAGTAACTAATCTAAGGACTTGTATTCCGAATATGAATTCCGAGGAAAATGTAGCTGTAAATCATTAGAAGGGCTGCATAATGCATGGATGCAATACAACACGACCTATCAATGCAGGTCTACAGCTCGTACAGCTCATGATTCATACGGTGTCGATACTCTCCGTTAACAATGATGGACCCATAAATTGTACAGAGTACTTTCCATTTGAATACTGTCAGAACCGTTTCATCCGCTTGTGTCATTACTCAGTATTCTGCGCTATACATCAAAGCATGAAGAAACATTACCAGAACCAGGATTTTTGTTCGTCGATAGAGGGCTCTGTCATTAAATCGCTATCTGTTTGCAAGCAGGGTTCTTCTTCGAATTTCAAGGCTGACGTTATTTGTTTTATTGATGCCGTTGCCGATAAAATCATCTACAACTTAGAATTTGTAGTTTTCAACGTTCACCCAGCGTCCCAAATGAGTAGATTCTTTGTTCATTAAAACTAATTTCTATGTTTTGTCCTTCTATAAATCTGTGAAGGCTGTAGTCACATTTTGCAATTTTCGACCGATGATGGAAATATCATCAGCGTACGCAGGTAGCATATGGATTTTGTTGAATATCGTGCCACTCGTATTTACTACAGCTTTCCCCCTTAATCATCTGCATGATAGGCTATCATATTGTCTTAGCCCTCGTCTGGTATGAAATGTCTCTATAAGTTCCATGCCACTTTTGACCGAAGACTTCGTGTCACTTAAGGCCATTCCGCACAGTCGTATCAGCTTCGCTGGAATACCAAATCGGGCAGTTAAAGGCGATCTGTTTCTATGGAGTCATTTCCATAATTTGCCACAGTGTGAACATCTGGTCAGTTGTTGTTTTACCCAATCAGATTGGATAACACTGGCTTTAGTCTTTAACATAAAGCATTCGACAAGGACTTAATATGCGATGTGAAAAAGGCAGACACGGCGGTAGGTGTAAAACACACTTGAATCAAATTCTTTAAGCACAGGACATGATACCCTTAGAACTCAATCATCAGGCATTCACTCCTTAAGCCTAACCGTGCATTGGAGCTGGTACATACTAGTTATCTGGTCATAACCTGCAGGAAGTCCGTCAGCAATGTTATTATTTTTCAGCCGCAAAATCGCTATTCTTATCCCGATTTGGCTTGGCGGACAATCTAACCTGCCGCGCACAATTGGAGTCATACCTTAAAATGCACTGTTTTCCGGCACCTGAAATTGGTGGAAGTGTTCTTTTCATATATGCAATATCTGTTACCAGGTTTACATCTTTGTCTATGCAGAAAGGTTGCCCAGCACTGTAACCGTTTACTTGTAGCTTCTGGAAGAATTTTAGTGTTTCACCTCTTTCCTGACCCTCTCTATATCGTCGTTATCCCGTTCATGCATGAGATGCGTTTTTATACCATCACCCTTAGGGATGAGGGTATATATCATTTGATACGACCCAAAAGTGTAACACATAGAAGGAGTCACTTTAGACCCTAGGTTTCTTTGAACCAAATTCGATTCATGACTTTTTAAGTCGTTTGAGCTATGTCTGTCTGTCTGTCTGTCCGGTGGCTGCCCGGCTGGTTCGCAGGATAACTTTCGAAAGACCCAACCAAATGTTTTGAAATTTTGCACGAGTTATTATTTTCTCAAAACTACTTACGGTATTGCAAATGGGCTACATGGCCCCACCCCTTCTGGTACCTCCCATACAAATACATCATTCCGCCCACTTTAGAAATCGAGTAATAATAACAATACACTCTACGGGATCGTCCCCAAATTCTGTATTTAGTAAAGCTATAACAGCATAAAGTTTTGGAAAACATTTTGAAAGCCTAGCCAAGCCCATTCTGGTACCTCCCATACAAATCTACCTTTCCGCCCACTATAGAGATGGTGAAATAATATCAATAAATTAAACGTGATCGGAACCAAATTCTTTTTTTAGTAAAGCTATAATAGGATAAAGTTTTGGAGAACAAAATTGGAAGTCTATCCACGCCCCATCTGGTACCTCCCATACACATCTGGTACCGCACACTTTAGAAATCGATTAATATTATTAAAAGACCTAACGCGATCGTGCCCAAATTCTGTATTTGGTAAAGTTTAAGCAGATTAAGTTTCGGAGAAAAAATCTGGAAGTCTAGACACGCCCCTTCTGGTACCTCCCATACAAATGTACCACTCGTCACTAGACACGATCGTGCCCAAATTCTGTATTTTGTTATGTTATAACAGGACAAAGTTTTGGAGAAAAAATTGGAAGTCTAGCGACGCCCCTTATAGTATCTCCCATACAAATGTACCTTTCCGCCCACTTTAGGGATGTAGTAATAATATCAGTACACCCAACGCAATCGTGCTCAAATTCTGTAATTAGTAAAGCTATAACAGGATAAAGTTATGGAGAATAAATATGGAAGCCTAACCACACCCTTTCTCGTACCTCCCATACAAATGTACCACTCCGCCCACTTTCGAAATCGAGTAATAATATCAATATAATAGAAAATTATTTGTTTTACTGAGGGTAAGGGTAAATGTAAGTCGGGTTGCCCGACTGAAACTTTCTAACTGGTTTTAATTACAAATCGGTTAATTTCAATAATACAAGACTTAAACAATATCTTATATTGGGTGATGGTATTTATCAGTCAGTTTAACTGACTGAAATTTCTGTACTGGTTATCGCTTAAATAGCTGCATTGTCAGCTTTACTGTCTCCTTGTTCCATTTCCTATCAGGCCGGGTTACAATTGGTTGTAGCGTTGTCCTGTAGGCAGAATCCTGTTTCTCAGACGCTATATGATATTCTTCATTGTACAAGGGTTTGTCTGAAAGCCATTTTTCATTTCCAAGCACGGTTGTTGCGACGGTTGCCATGGAATCCGCTATGTGCTGCCACTGTTTATCGGGAACGTTAGAAGTAGAGGCTTTGTGTCGTTGTAGTTGAGAGAGCTGATTTTGAGTTGGCGACGTTTATCTCTATAGTTTGTGATGTCGATCTTTCTTTGAGCCACATGATCAATTTGATTGTTTATTTTTTAATCGGAGGTTGCTTTGTGTTTATATTTATTGTGAAATCTTGTTCCACTCACTACCACGTTCCTTGCCCCTGCAAAGCTAGCCAGCCTAAACCCAATGTCTGACATGTCGGTAAGCAGGCTGAATTTGCCGATCTATGGACCAAGCATATCTACCCTTCCTTGTACTGCATTGCAATCTCCCAGGACAATTTTAATGCCGTGGCCAGGCCAGCGATCGTATGTTTCCTCTAGCCACACGTAGGATGCATTATTAATCTCATCGTTTTTATCTTTTTCGGGGCATGAGCACAAATTACAGTGCGGATTGTGGACTTCTTCTTTGCTTGCCAGATTTAATATATATACCAGTTGTTACGCCGCGACCTGTCCTTTTCAACTCATCTCCTGGGTGGCGATGATGCCAGCCTTGTATTTTCTGAGGACTTCTGCTAGGCGGATAGTGGCACCTTCTCTATGAAGAGTCTGGACGTCCCAGATGCATATCGTTAAATTATTGTCCCCATAACGTGCGCGGGGGTTGCCAACACTTGAGGGGATCCATTTGTTACTTTTTTATCCTCGCGTTTTCAAAAGACCCGAAGGCGGGTAGCCAGCTCAACCATCAGGGTTCGTCGCTCACTATCTGTCACTAATTAGTGATTAAAATAATGCCAGTTGACACTACGTGGAGGTTGTGAGTCAGAGGGAGCTCCAATCGTACCTCGATTTTGGCCGTAAAATCATATTTTCAAGTGATTCGCATTTTTATCTTGGTGCCTTTGTCAACATAGCAAGTTGCCGCATATGGGAATCAAAACCACAGCACTTCATTGTCGAGAATACATTGAAGTATATTGAAGCAAAACGAATTCTTGTGGGTATACTAGTGGGTTATATAAATTGTATGTATTGTATGTTATACAATATATATAGTAAAACAATTTACCATGGTGTAAACAAAGACGCAGGACGCCAAATGATAAATTCATAATTCTAAATGATTCCGTTTCTTGGTAGAGATTATTTTTCTAAAGTATTCTAGCCTTATAGTTTAAATTCATCATTTCAATTTTATTGAGATGCATAAAATTATTCTAACAAATATTTAATGTTTAAAGCTTTCTCACCTAAATAACTCCACATGAATTGTAATAGTAATGCAATAATATCCACGTTTCGCAATAGACAACAGTTTTGATACTAAAAAGTTATCAATAGATTTTGCGAAATGCAAACAAAAAAAAGTATTGTAACATTTAGAGTGCAATTTACCGCAGTGGTCAGTGAATAAAACAAACCAACCACAAATGGAATGTCGCTTATCGACGGATGGGTCATTTATTCATCACAGAATTTTTGTTGTTGCATTTCTCCATTATATTCGTTATGTTTTTTCTCTCAAACTACAATGTGTTTTGTCATACGAAATAGGATTATATTTTCAGCAAATATTTATGGTTTTTTTTCTAAATCAGCGGTGAAATACAAATTTCTCCAAATTGATTATTTTTGTCAGAATTTCACAGCTCGTCCACAGTTTTATGAATGAAAGAGTTTAGGCAAATATTGAACAATACTTTAATCCATTTGTTATACAAAATATATGTACATATGTGTAAAGGACAAAAATCTAAATGTTAATCCCACAAAAAATACAATTTTATTAACTGTCTTTTCAGCTTAAACCACAAGTGGTTTCTCTTGTTTGCCGCCCCCTTCGCGTTTGTTAACAGAGCGACCAAAACAAATGGCATAAATGAAAGAATATAAAGGATACGTGACATAAACATTTATGCATTCACTCAGACGTCCAATCATTTGACCATTCGTTGTTGGTTGTTCATGGTCCATCACCAGCACAGCGGAGCCAAATGCAATTTGCAATCAAATCATAAAGAATAGAGCAGTTGTTTTCTACAAAATCACGTAAAGTATGAAAAATATTTCTGATTTCTCTTTTTTTCATTCTGATTCTTCTAAATGCCAGTGCAAGTAGTACGTTAAGTTTACAAAAGTGTTGTTTAATACTTTTTATGTTGCGAATTGTTGTGCACTTGGTATCGTATATTCATTTATTTCATTTGACATTTGTTGTGTTGTGGGGAAGGTACAGTGTTCTGGGTGAAGTTTGTCGACTTATTATGATATAATTTTTAAAAATACTTAATAATTCTTATGTGTAGGAACTGGAAACTGGATTGGGACCGACCGTGGCATAGTGGTTAGAACATGCGACTACCATGCGGGAGATCCCGGGTTCGATTGCCACCTTCAGTCATCTACATTTTTCTTTCATTGCCGGCCCCCCTCGATGTTGTCGACAGAATCTTCGCATTATAAGTGTCGACTCAATCGGCATGTCTAGTACAAGCTTTTCAAACAGTGACGTTCGCATTCGTCGATAAACAATTAGGTGCTGTTTGTTGTGAATCTAATATAGAAAGCGTGTCAATTCGCAATAACGCGAGAAGCTATCCCATACCTCATTCATCGAGTGTAAAGGGAAATTAAGTTTTTATGTTAAGTAGAAACTGGAAATGCTCGTTCCACATACTAGTATTCTGTAGAGATATATTGTAACGTCTGAAAAACGCCGATCACGAATCAACATAGCAAGTTTGTGAGTATGAATGCAAATTGCATCTATTTGCTGCTTATGTAGAGAGAGAGAGTTCTTCTATAAACTGCTAGAGTTAGAAAATATTGCACAATGATAATAAATTGAGTTCTCATGTCAGTACATCAACGGTATTTTGCATTTGCTGTACGATTAACTGAGTAGTTTCAAACCAAGCGAAGTAATAATCATTAAAATTTCCTTTTTTCTCCTATTCGGCAGTAGTAATAGAAATTCATCCATAAGTAGCAGCTC
Source organism: Muscina levida (assembly GCA_964034835.1). NCBI lineage: Eukaryota > Metazoa > Arthropoda > Insecta > Diptera > Muscidae > Muscina > Muscina levida. Next base: position 98,235,917 of record OZ035882.1, read on the forward strand.
GAAGAAAAGAATCCCAAGCGCTACAGTCTTTTGCGCTCCGTAGATAGTTCGCCCTACCAAGTTTGGATAATTTTTTTACCGAAGACTCTTCGAGCTAAAGCATTTTCATCCAATCATACAACGTGTCCAAGTCAGCGTATTCGGTCTATTTGAACAAACTTGACTATGCCGATGTCATTATACAGCTCATGGTTCATTCGAAGAGGGTATTCGCCGTTAACGATGATGTTTTCAAATATTTTGCGAAATATTTTTCTCTTGAAGACTCCAACAAAAGATTGATCCGCTTGTATCATTATCCAGGGTTCTGCGCTATAGTTTGTCTGTAGAGTTGTATAGTCTTTGTTCGTCGAATGAAGGCTTGGCCATTAAATCGCTGATCGCTAACAGTACCAGCGGTTTACGATCAATACTCGACACTAAATTTTCAGGCTGACATTATTATTTTTGTTAACGTCGTAGCTAAGACAGACAAAATTATCTATCACTTCTTAGTTGTAGTGGTCAATGTGCACGCAACGTTCCAAACAAGTAGACTCATTGATCGATGAAACTAATAACTTGGTTACTAAATTCGTATATACCGTCTGCTTCTCAATGCTTGAAAAGCAGACTTATTAAAGAGTGTTTACTGCAGCCTTCCTTTGGATCATCTCCATCAGGATGTTAAAGAGATTGCATGATAGACTATCGCCTTGTCTAAAGCATCACATATTTTCACTGAAGAATTCGTGTCAGTCAGTGTCATCCCACAAAGCTTCCGAAGGATACCTCTGCCATAACATATAATATTTTCTGTCGTATCGGACTTATTGCTAGGGCAATTTCCAGGAATTGTCATTGTGTGAATATCTAATCGGTCGTGGATTTACGAGATCTAATTCCTCACTGAAAAGGTCTTATCAGGCTCGTTCGGATGGGTTTTTTCCTTTTATATAATACACAGGACCTTTTATTCGATGGGTAAAAGGTTGATCCCGTTATATTTTGTTTACACACTTTGATCACCTTTCTAAGCGCATGGCATAGAACTCTGAAAATAGCTCATCACCACCGGCTTTAAAAAGCTCTATCGGCAGTCCATCGGCTCCCGCGGCTTTATTGCTTTTAAACCGTGCAGTTACAGTGCTGATCTCTGTTCTTACAGGTGGGCCTCCTGTTCCAAAACCTGTATTTCTGACCTTTTAGTAGAAATGTCGGGCTTCCCTGTAATTTTCGGTATACTGGTTCTCTTTTTTCTTCCATAGACGCTTTTTTCGCCCGAAGAGGCGTTGTATCTCTCTCCACACCTTATTTAATCGGACCGAGGTCGCAAACGCACACCGCAGTTTTGCCATGCATAAGGCACCTATTTTCTCAAACATTACGCGGCAAACCTCATCATTCAACATTCAAGGGCTTGTCTGAGCGTGAATTTTCATGATCCAGTGCAGTCGTGGCGGGATCGGTCATAGAGTTCGGGATCACCATAATTATTATTATTTTTGTGCAGTTATTAAGAGAGTTGGTTGGAGTAGGCATGGGCTATCTCAGTAGTACGCTGCTTTGCGGTGTCTGTTTGCCTTTGGTTACAAATGTTTTTAGCACTACTTATTCGATTGCTTACCTAGTAAATTAACACGCAATATATTTTTAGACTCACAAAACGGCACCTGCTATTTGTAGACGAATGCTGACGTTGGATGCTTGACGAACTTTTACTACACTTTTAATATAAAGTTGTTAAGTCGCATGTCAATTTTTAGCATTACGAAAACCAAGTGGTAATAAACTAACGCCCCAGAAATAGACTAGAGCGTGCAATACGACCAATAACCGGGTACCCGGGTACCTTTTTCAACTTTAAACTGCTGCCATTTCTTTAATATCAAAGATATGGCCATGAAACTCAAAATCGTCGTGATTAAGGTGTTTATAGATGTTTTAAAAGAAAAAAAATTTAATATTATTGACTGCGTCTATGTTTAAAATGCCTTCAAATTTGACACCTACGTGAGTCAATAACCGGGTACCCCGGTACCCTCATACAATTTACATGATAATTCCACTACAGGTTAAGTTTCTAAATTTCTAAATGAGAACTAAATTATTTATTTGGTATAGTTTATATTTTGTAGTAGATTACTATATTTTGTTATTGTATTGATTTTATGCATTCATTACCTACGGTATATATGGCTTTCTTTCTTAACGTTTCCACAATAATCAATTCCTTAGACAACGGATGCTTTGTCCATTGTGGAATTGCGTCCACTTCTATGAACGAAATATTCCTAGCAAAATCCTTAAACACTATTTTTCCTTGTTTAGTCTCACGTCCAGTAAGGTTTACAGTATAAATTTGACCTTGAAGTTGACAAAAGTTTTTGAAATCACACAGTTTAATGTCATTTTTGCCTTGAATTATGTACTGCCTCGGTAAGAAAACAGATACTCAATGATTGTAAGATTGTCTATATATCACAGATTGGTGTAACCACGTTCGTAAGTGAGTTTGGTTATTGGTGTTTGCATTGTCAAAAGGAATAAAACGTATCAATGATCAGAATCCGTTTGTGCCCAGTGTTGCTCGGTATAACGTTGTAGATGTTGCAGGATTCTTATACCATTCAGTGTCATTGCGAGAAACATAAATTGTATCTGTTTTACTTCTAGTTACTGGTTGTTCAAGTTCGCCATGACTTTTATCCGAACTTTCATTATAGTGTTATCCTCAACATTCGTCAACAAAAGCATCACCAACTGGGATCTATGTCGTATATATCCTACAAATAATGAATCCAGAACGTTAACGAAAATTTTGCAATGTAATCCAATTTGTCTTTGATAAAACATTCTTCTACATTCCGGAACAAATGTCTTTTCTTCAAATCTGCAAAACTAGTTGTAGCAAAGAAGTAAGCACAACTGACCAAAATCTATATATATAAAAATGGTGGCAAAAATGTATAGTAATTCATCAATTGAGAACGCCTGGACCGATTTTGCTGAAATTTTTTTTCAGTTGTTCGTAATTGCCAGGAGAAGGTTTATGTAAAAGAAAATTTTGGGAAAATCCTCCGGAAAAGCCGGAAAATTGGAAAAACCGAAAATTGCTTTTTTGTATGAAACTTTGTGTGTAATTGTTACGAATGATTTTTCGATGGAAAAATAAAAATATATTGTTGGAAAATTCCGGAAAAATTCGAAAAATTGTAATTCTATTTTTCGACGAAATTTAGCTTTTTGTCGTACGATTTGATAGTTTTGAACGATGTAACTTGCGAAAAATTTCGGATAATTATTCCGAAATGACTTTCCGAATGGAAAAGTAGATAAATTCTCGGTGGAAAGCTCGGAAAATTACGAAAAAAATCGAAAAATTTTAATTTTTTCGGCAAAATTTTGCATTTCATCGCTTGATTTGAGGAAAATCGGAAATTAAATTTTTGTCGGTTTTCGAATGGAAAAATAGAAAATTTTAGTTGGAAAATTATGGAAAATGCCAAAAAAAATTCTTTTTTTTCGACTTTTGCATTTTATCGTATGTTTTGGTAATTTTGGCGATGTAAATGTGGACAATTTCGAACAACTATGACTTTGAATGGAAAAATAGAAATATTCTTGGTGGAAAACTCGGAAAATTCCGGAAAAAAAATGGAAAGATTTGGATGCCTTCGAGGAAATCGTCCATTGTATCGCTTGATTTCAGACGACATAAAGGTGCAAAATTCGTTGTGTTGTTAAAAAATTTCAGATTATTGTGAAATATATAAATATAAAAATAGTGTGAAAAATGTATAGTAATTTATTAAGGAAGAACGTTGGCGCAGTTTGCTCTATTTTTTTCAATTGTTTGTGATTGGCAGGAATTTTTTATGCCAGGAAATTTTGGGAAAATCCTTAGGAAAAGCCGGGAAATTTGAGTGCAATTGTTACGAAATGGCTTTTCGAATGCAAAAATATTAGCAAAAACCTCGGAAAATTCCGGAAAAGCGCAAAAAATTTAGATTTTTTATTAACAAAATTTTGCAGTTTTCGCATGATTTTATGTTTATTTATAAAAATGGTGTAGTAATTCATCAATTGAGAACGGCTGGACCGATTTTGAATGTTTATGTGAAAGAAAATTTTGTGAAAATCCACCGGAAAAGCCGGGAAATTGGAATAACCGAAAATTGTTTTTTTGTATGAAATTTTGTGTGCAATAAAAAATTTTGTTGGAAAATTCGGAAATTCCGGAAAAAATCGAAAATTTTAAATTTTTTTTTCGACGAAATTTAGCTTTTTGTCGTATGATTTGATAGTTTTGGACGATGTAACTGCGAAAAATTTTAGATAATTATTTCAACATGACTTTCCGAATGGAAAAATACACAAATTCTCGCTGGAAAACTCGGCAAAATTTTGAATTACATCGCATTATTTGATGAAAATTGCAAATTGAATTTTTGTGTAAAATTTTGTTCTCAATTGTTTTCGAATGGAAAAATAGAAAATTTTTGTTGGAAAATTCGGAAAAATGCCAAAAATTTGATTGTGATCGAGAATTTTTGTTAGGCGATAACTGCATTTAAAGTTGTTCATATGAATATCAACGGCTTCACAGCTATTGCTGGGTGAGAATGTGGAATCACACGATATTGTTCACAAGCGTCGGGAGACTCATCGGTTATATGATACACGTGCCGTGGAGAGGGTGAATATCACTACAATTTAAAGATAGTCAATACAAAGACAAGTTTGTCTACAAGTCATCAGGAAAAGAAACGAACAAAAAGGTTTGCTCAAATATCTTTTATGCATATCGATCGCAAATTGCGATAGCTGTTGCACCATCTGCTGCCACATTGTTGAAAGGCGGTAGAACTGCATACTCCGCTTTGAAGTTGCCGATGAAACTTCTCACAGTTGGCAAGCCATTGGGCACAATATCCAGAAGTTCGGCGAAATTGTTGCGAGAATGCAAAAACATCATTTGAGATGAATGCACGATAGCGCATCAACGAGCCTTGGAAGCAGTTGACCGAAAGATGAAGAATTTATGAGGTGATTCGAAATGATTTGGTAGGGCTATGACATTTCTGTCGGAAGATTTTCGTCAAACTTTTCCGGCCATCCCAAAATCTACTGCTGCTGATGGAATTAATGTCTTTGTGGCGGTCACGGAGTCACGTTGCAAAACGACCCATCGGCTACTGCATTTTCAAAATATCTACTGGCGCTTTGTAATGGCCAAGTTCCTATTGATGTTTCAACTGGATTGATGACGTTCCCGTCAAATTTTTTCAAAGGAGAAGAAGTCCTTATCCCTCGAATTTCTATTATTCCAACCGATTTTCCCTTCCAATTCTAGCTAATTCAATTTCCCATTCGATTGGCTTTTGCGATGACAATCAATAAATCGCAAGGCTAATCATTGGAAGTTTGTGGGATCAACCTCGAATTTCTCAGTTTTTCGCGTGTTGGCAAACTGTCTTCATTATTTGTTTTAGCGTCGGAAAACAACTCGAAAAACATTGTTTATCAGACCGCTCTTCACTGATTTCGATTATATTCAAATAAGTAACATTAAAATTTGAACTATATGTGTTTTAATATTACTCTGGAGCTTATATGAAGGCGTTAACTTGGAGCGAGACGAAGTTCGCCGAGTCAGAAGTTGTATGGCAGAACAACGTTTGCCGGGTCAGCTAGTATAATGTATTTCTATGATTCTCGGGGGAGAAACTGGCAAAACGAATATTGATTGAAAATTATGTGGACTCCAACTTGAAGGTACTTTGTTAATACAGACCGTACATTTTAAATTTAGTTTTGATCTCTTTTGCAATAGTAAGTGAAAAAGTTGCACGCAAAACGAAAATTTTCAATATGATCGCTAACTCCTATGGAAAATTATCTGAAGTCCAGTTTCGGCAGTGGCTGCAACTTCCAAAAAATACTGACAAGAAAATCAAATTTTGATGATGGGAATTAAATAAATTAACAGTTTGGTATTTTATAACATGAGTTTTGCACTTAATTGACGTAAATGTGTAATATTTTACATAAAACCACTAAGTAAGTACGCTTGGGTACCCGGGTACCCGGTCATTGACTAACGTATATTTTTTGGTTATTTACCGTAGGGTTAAGTGTGTTTTGATATGTTGAATTTTGAACATCAAAACGAAAACTTTAGGAAAAAATAAAAAGCACATTCAACATATTTCGCTCAACTTACGACGACCTCAAAGCACTGTGTCTCAGGTTCTCCATGAATTGTACGAGTGTATGTGCAATGTTATATCAAAGCTCCAGTGTGACAATTGTTGACGCAAATGAAGCGATATAAAAACGTTTTGTTTAGCATCATTGTCACAGTTTAACAAAACTCTTCCAGGGATTGGCTCTGTTATTGTTTTTCACTTGCTTGTCTATCTCTTGTTTTAACTCTTTCCATTTTATGTTTTTTTTTTTTGCAAGTTGATTTTTTCTATTCATTGTTGGTGGCATGACGACGACGACGACGACGACGATGATGGTATTTATGTGTCATAATAAAAATTTCATTGGATTGGGAATAGCAAAAACAAAAGCGCTTACAATTTATGATGATTGTTTTAGAATTAGAATGTGGTTGAACGTTAGTTTGAAAAAGAAAAATTCTTAACAGCAATTAACAATACTCATTGCGATGATAGTAACACACGTTCACCCAGCAAATCGAATAACAATGAAAGGGAAATAAAAGAAAATAAAATTAAATGAAAGCAAATAAATTGTACACAATAATGTTTAATAATATTTTAACGAAGTTTTAAGCTTACTTTAAACAATCCAACATTTTATTAAACATGCAATTAAACTCTATTTTTTATCTTCCAGTCTTTCCATACTCCATGAACGAAGTGAAAGCAAACCACTTCCCACATTGTTGGCAGGAATCTTAACATGGTCTCAATCCCTTTGAAAATTCATTGATTATTTAACGACTTCTTAAGTGGTTTCCTTAAGTACACAAAGTAAGTAAACTTTTGTTTAAGGCCTCTCCTATTTTCCTTAAGATTAACTTAAGTGGCATAGAGAATGAGGATAAAAAATAGTAGAGTAAGCAAAGAATTAAACAACTTCTGAAATGGCATACGAATGAAATCAGCTCAGAAGCTCAAAGGAGAAAGAAAAGTCAATGTGTAACGCAAAAAGTCGTTAATATGCTTGAAACAAAATGCGTCCTAAGGGGTGTTGCCATCTTAGATCTTAGAAAAATCACACAGAAATTATTATGCAAACGGTGCAATATAAATGCTGTAAGTACATATTTCCTTCACTATATCATTACAGAAATATCAGTCAGGTAAATTGACTGATGAATACCCTCAACCTATGTATGATATTGTTTAAACCTAGAGTAATTGTATTTGGCTGCTTCTATATGATAACAACTCAGAATTAAGCAAAAAGTTATTAATTCCCAAAAAAATCTCAAAAGAAATATGCAAGTAGAACAATGGGGCAATTTCGGTCATTTGTATGGTAGGTACCAGAAGGGGTATGTCAAATTGTTCGGTTTTCTGACCTTTTGCTAAAAATGAACTGGCCAAATAAAAATATCTTCCACTTATCCGTTTGGAAGTTATGAGAGAAGTATTAATTCTGCAAAAAAAATGACATTTTATATGAGAGGTAACAGATGGGACCAGCCTATATAGGTCATTTATATAAGTTCATTTAATAGTTCAGAGTTCATAAAAATATGAGGGTGAATTCGATCATATGTATGAGAGATACCAGAAGAGATGTGGCAAAAGTTTTGGTTTTTTGAGAGTTTGTCTTCAATTACAAGATTTAAATGTCCTTCAGATCTCCGCTTGGAAGTTATTGAAAAAAATATATTTTGTTCTAAAAATAGGTGATTTGGTGCGGGAGGTACTAGAAGGGTTCGGTCGAGTAAGTCCATCTTCATTTTTAAGACAATTTTTTATAAGCGTAAGTCGCACTCAAAATATGACTAAATTCAGTGTATTTACAAAAAAGATATGGTTGTAAAACTATATCAGCCAATTCTGTCATTTGTGTGGGAGGTACTGAAAGTGGTGTAGTGTGGTTTCGGTTTTCTGAGGATGTGTCTAATTTTACAAGATAATTTAACTGACCGAATTTGAATATCCTCCAGTTTTCCGTTTGGAATTTGTGAAAGAAATATAAAAGGGGTGGGGAAGGGTGTTCCTTATAGAATATTTTTGGGAATTTCGTTCAAAAAAAAGATAGTAGTAGCGATGTTAGACATCGAGCTGCACCTTACTTTTATTCTTTACAAAATTACGGTATCGATGAAGACACGGCAGGGATGAATGCTGTCCAGCTGGATCTTGTTATTGCGGCGGATTTCAAATTCAGGGATATGGACTGGCTTGTTGAGGTAGTAGAGAGTAGTATGAGTAGGGCTCAGTTTAGGGCGCTCTTTGACGAGGCTGAAATAGCAAACACGTTAAGATGAGTGTAAGAACAGACTTATATATACAGTGCTACTTATAGGTTTAATAGTGTCAGCTAATTTGGGAAAAACCCTGACTTTGGTTTCAAACTTTGTATTAGTTTTCTGCTAATAGGGCAGAAAAAGACATTGAATGTCTTTTTGTAGAAGAGTGCCTTGTCCGATCGCACTTCGTACACCTGTGGAGAACCTTCTAAAGACTGTTGCACGTACTATGTGATTCTCCCTTATATGATGGTATTAAGGATCTCCAGGGATTAGCGATTACTAGAGAAGCAAAAGAGTGGAGCGTTGGTTAGAGCAACGAAATTGGCTTCCAGACTATAATTGTAGAAGCGGGTCAGCTGACTTTGACTAGGTAGGTCTTTCTGGGGTTGCAAGGCTTTTGGATCGGACCGACTCTACAATCTTGTTCTGCCCTATGACGGTTGCCACTACCCGTTGCAGGAAGTAGTTCGACTACGAGCTCTCAGAAGAGTCCATTTTCTGGTACCGTGAGTGACCAGTATACAAACGTGCAAGGTCTCCGGTGTGTGCCCTTGTTCATCTGTGCCTTATTGATCTTACGGGTGTTCAGACTGGCGTTACAAACACATGGCTGCCATTCACGGCCATCGATCGGAAAGGCTTGGGCACTTCCCCCGTCTCCACAAGTGAGAGTAGTACATATGTGCAATATAGTATCGATCGTTTCACATGCTTGGGATATTGATGTGGAAGTATTGGTACTCGCGAGTATGTAAAAGTTTCAGTCTGAACTCTTTAGCAAAAGGCGATCAATACTGTGAAGTATGGTTCATTAAATAACAAATAGTAAACAGGTTCTCTGCAAAACTCCCACCAGTGAGTGTGGCCGGTAGCGTGGGGATCTGCAGCCTCGGAACTTGTTTTCGCCTGATCAGTGGTCCGGCCGTGGCATAGTGGTTTGAACTCGCGACTACCATGCGGAAGATCCCGGGTTCGGTTTCCGCCTCGACAGCTGCGCCGCAATATAGTGTCGAGTCCATCTCAAACAGTGACGTTCGTTGGTAAACAAGTAGGACCGTTAGTTCTGAATCTAAAAATAGAAAGCGTGTTCATTCATTCATGAGGTGTAAAGGAAAATAAAGTAGGTGGTCGGAGGCCCACTTGTGGGAGCATCATGCGGGTTGTGGTTGATGCCGAAATCGGGCTCGAATGTGGAGTGGCATTGGAACCGGGTGCTACGGACCAGTACAGTGGTAAAATAGGTCTTACCTTGGCTAATGGGAGGTATGTCGCATTCTGTCGTACCCAAAATGCTATCTACTGGGTGGACTCAAAGAACAAAAACCTAAAAAGCAATAGCAATTTTTGTTATAAAGATTACATCAGCTATTTCTAATTTTCCATCACCCTGGGTAGGAAATTTATGTATCCTCGAAGCTTTCAAACATGCTTGCCGTATTTATATATATATTTATACCATCACCCTTAGGGATGAGGGTATATATCATTTAATACGACCCAAAGGAGTTACTTTTAACCCTAGGTTTCTTCGAACCAAATTCGATTCATGACTATTAAGGTCGTTTGAGCCATGTCCGTCTGTCTGTCTGTCTGTTATTCTGTCTGTCTGGCTGTCCGGCTGAAATTTTGCACGAGTTAATATTTCCCCAAAATTACTTACGGTATTGAAAATGGGCTACATGGCCCCGCCCCTTCTGGTACCTCCCATACAAATACATCATTCCGCCCACTTTAGAAATCGAGTAATAATATCAATACACCCAACGGCATCGTACCCAAATTCTGTACTTAGTAAAGCTATAACAGGTTAAAGCTTTGGAAAAAATATTGGAAGTCTAGCCGAACCCTTTCTGGTACCTCCCATACAAACGTACCTTTCCACCCACTTTAGAGATAGATTAATATTATTAATAGACGTAACGCGATCGTGCCCAAATTTTGTATTTAGTAAAGCTATAACGGGGTAAAAAAAATCTTGAAGTCTAGCCACGCCCCTTCTGGTACCTCCCATACAAATGTACCACTTCGCTCACTTTAGAAATCGAGTAATAATATCAATATAATATAAATTTTTTTGTTTTACAGAGAGTGATGGTATATGTAAGTCGGGTTGCCCGACTGAAACTTTCTTACTGGTTATAAAGGACCTTTAGTTACACTGCAATGTTTTAACCTCACCCTACTGGTTGGATGGGATATATCATTTGATACGACCCAAAAGTGTAACACTTAGAAGAAGTCACTTTAGACCCTAGGTTTCTTTAAACCAAATTCGATAAGTCGTTTGAGCCATGTCCGTCTGTCTGTCTGGTAGGCTGGCTTTTCGGCTGGTGCGCACGATAACTTTCGAAAGACGCAACCAAATGTTTTGAAATTTTGTACGAGTTAATATTTCCCCAAAACTACTTACGATATTGCAAATGGGCTACATGTCCCCGCCCCTTCTAGAACCTCCCATATAAATACATTATTCCGCCCACTTTAGAAATCGAGTAATAATATCAATACACCCAACGAGATCGTATCCAAATGCCGTATTTAGTAAAGCTATAACAGGATAGAGTTTTGGGAAAAAAAGTTGGAAGTCTAGACACGCCCCTTCTGGTACCTCCCGTACAAATAAACCACTCCACCCACTTTGGAGATGGAGTAATAATATCAATACACTCGACATGATTGTGGCAAAATTTTGTATTTTGTTAAGCTATAACAGGACAAGGTATTAGGGAATAAAACTGGAAGTCTAGCCGTTCCCCTTCTGGTACCTTCCATACAAATGTACCACTACGCCCACTAAAGACATCGAAATGCAGATCGATACCTTCCTTCGGTTCATCGATTACAAAGCTGCATTTGACGGTCCGATACGACAGAAATTGTTGGATGCTATGGCTGAGTTTGGTATCCCCGCAAAGCTAATTCGACTCTGCGGGATGACACGGACTGACACGAAGTCTTCAGTGAAAATTGGCCAAAGTCTGTCAGAGCCATTTTCTACCAAGCGAGGCTTTAGACAATGCGATTGTCTGTCCTGCGATCTCTATAACATCGTAATGGAGATGATCATGCGGAAAGCAGCATTAAACAGGAATGGCACCATATTTAACAAAAGCCACATGTTGCTCGCGTATGCTGATGATATAGATATTATTGGACGTGGATTGCTAGATGTTACTGCGGTTTTTTCGAGCATTAAAAAGCAGCAGGCTGAAGTGGGTCTGGTGATAAACGAGGACAAAACCAAGTTAGTTGTTTCAACGAACAAAAGGACGCTGCGTGAACGTTAACAACTATAACTTTGAAGTGGTAGATGATTTTGTCTACCTTGGCTCCGCCATAAACAAAAATAATAATGTCAGCCAATTTGGACCCTTCATCGTGAACGGCGAGTACCATCGTCGAATGAATCATGAGCTGTACAAATAGACCGAATGCGCTGACTTGGACACGTTGTACGAATGGACGAAAACGCTCCGGCTCGAAAAGTCTTCGGCAATAAACTCGATAGGCGGCGAAGTAGGGGGCGGCCAAAACTCCGATGGATGGACCAGGTGACGGAACTGTTAAGTAAGCTTGGTATGACGAACTATATATGTAAGTTGGGTTGCCCGACTGCAACTTTCTTACTGGTTTTTTGTATTCTTCGACATAAAACTCTATAAAAAAAAACACTGCTTAGAGACGATTAGCAGTCTTATACGACTTTTAACAAATTTTTCGATTGATATGTCAGTGCACTGCAAAAATATCACATATCGGTGTTTGTGATCTTTACAATATGTGCTCGGCCAATTGTGGTTACAAATTTTTAATTGTATAGTTTAAATATTTATTTATATTCATATTTATTCGACCTAGTTAAAATATAAATTTACGTTTATCGGTTCAGAATTTTAATTTCGATCTTAAAACTCCAATTCTGTTCTAACAATTTCTTCACCAGTATTTACCCTATTGTAAAGACGTAATCTCAAAAAAAATCCTTAATATTTCTTTGTGAATGCTATTCAGCTATGGTTTGCCTTTAAACTGTAGTGAATCTGTAAATATAAAAAATAAATTTCGAACCTACCAAAATTTTAACAAAACAATTTTCTGAATTTAATTTTAACCCAACCCCTGATGCTTCCAAAAGGTTAATAACAGAAAAAAAGTACAACCAAAACCCAGTAAATAGCAAAACCTTACCACGCCTAACTGAACTTTTGGCAAATTTCTTTTACATATTCGTAACAGTGCAAAGTAGCAGTTAAACCTCGACCAATGTTTTCAACAAAGACAAAAAGCTGACTGAAAACTTATGCTAAGATGAAAAAAGTAACTGAAAGTGATTAAGATTTTAACAGCTGTGCGCCAGAGATTTGTAAATTGATGCATGAATTTTGTGCAAAGCTCATTCAACGAAAGAAAAACGACTGCAGTTTCACAAACAAAATAAAAATAATGCAGTCAATCTCGTTTTCTGTTGACTTGCATTATTTGGAATTTTTCGGTAATCCCTTAATGCATTTGATGTTTCACCTTTATGAATTCATGTGTTAAGCTTTATGCGGAAATCTGGATTTATTATTTGTTTGACAATATGGTTTTATCATTATTCATGTATTTACTATGGTTACTTACTAGATTTCGTTGTAATTAAAATCGTTTAAATGCTCTTAAATGGAAATGTGCTGGGAGAATATAAATATTATTAACTGCAACAGTTTTATGTTAACTAAGTATAGAAAATATCGCTTTAAAAATGATACAAATAAGTTTTTGTAGTAAGAATATCATATAGTGAACGGATGCAATTCACCAATTATATTGTTTTGGCTTGGCTTGGCTTGGCAACTTTGACCATTTTGAGTCACATGCCTTTCTATTTTGGGAAAAACTTTAATTGAATCTATAACACTGGGAAGGGAGTTTCGCGATTGTTCACAGTATAGGAACAGTCCTCAAACTTAGTTATGGTCGTAAAAAATCAACTATTATACACCATGTCGAGCATGCAGATCAGAAAAAATTGGAAATTTGAATAACTAACTAATAAGAGCACATAACGAGGAGGTATTTTATTTCCACTTATGTGAAACCTTGTTCTGAGTGGTATGCTGTTTAGTATCGAAAAAACGGGAGCAAATGGGGGCATTTGTAATGGTTAAAAACTTTTTTCGAATTTGAGACGCTAATATAGCTTAATATAGAATTTTAATAAAAATCTAAAATTTTAGGCAAATTTAAGAAATAGTCGAAGTTATGGCAAGTTGTTTACGCTCGGCACTTCTAGCCAGCGTTTGAAAAAAACTCACAAATGTGCACAAAATGTATGCAAAACTCTTTTCATGAGAGTGTTTGAGAGGTAAATGTGACACAAACTCTGTACCGTTGAGCATGTTAACATGCAAACACATCTCGCTAAGTGTCAGAAAACGATGTTGCTCTTTTTTCTGACTCCCGTCGTGTGTGCGATAAAGATGACACAACTCATATGTGCACTGAGAAACGAAAATACCCAACACGGAGTAACACATGAATATTCATATAGAGAAAAAAACACATACATACATATATTTACACATATACAGCTATATTTCTTCTTCTTCTCTTCCAATCTTTTAGTGTCGCTCGTTTATGTGTGCACACCATCTTTGAGTGCTCAGGAAAAAATTGTACAAAAGAGTTTTGTTATGTGTTGACTCTGTGTGCGGAGCATCTTCGATCATTAAACTCTTGTGTTTTGAGTTCGCCTGCGCTCATTACCGACGTTTAAAATGTGTTGAGCAGAGTGTTTTGGAGTCTTTTCAATCCCTGCTTCTAGCCACTAAAACCCAAAGAAATTGTTGCAGAAAAGTAATCAAATTTTCCACAAAGTCCTAAAACCCCTTTTTATACCATCACCCGTAGGGATGAAGGTATATATCATTTGATACCACCCAAAAGTGTAACACATAGAAGGAGTCACTTTAGACCCTAGGTTTCTTTGAACCAAATTCGATTCATGACTTTTTAAGTCGTTTGATCCATGTCCATCTGTCTGTCTGTTTGTCTGTCTGTCTGTCCGGTGGCTGTCCGGCTGGTTCGCACGATAAATTTCGAAAGACGCAACCAAATGTTTTGAAATTTTGCACGAGTTATTATTTTCTCAAAACTACTTACGGTATTGCAAATGGGCTACATGGCCCCGCCCCCTCTGGTACCTCCCATACAAATACATCATTCCGCCCACTTTAGAAATCGAGTAATAATATCAATACACCCTACGGGATCGTCCCCAAATTCAGCATTTAGTAAAGCTATAACAGGATAAAGTTTTGGAAAAAATTTTGAAAGCCTAGCCACGCCCCTTCTGGTACCTCCCATACAAATCTACCTTTCCGCCCACTATAGAGATGGAGAAATAATATCAATAAATTAAACGTGATCGTACCCAAATTCTATTTTGAGTAAAGCTATAACAAGATAAAGTTTTAGAGAAAAAAATTGGAAGTCTATTCACGCCCCATCTGGTACCTCCCATACACATCTGGTACCGCCCACTTTAGAAATCGATTAATATTATTAAAAGACCTAACGCGATCGTGCCCAAATTCTGTATTTGGTAAAGTTTAAGCAGGATAAAGTTTTGGAGAAAAAATCTGGAAGTCTAGACACGCCCCTTCTGGTACCTCCCATACAAATGTACCACTCCGCCCACTTTAGAAATAGGGTAATAATATCAATACACTCGACACGATCGTGCCCAAATTCTGTATTTTGTTATATTATAACAGGACAAAGTTTTGGAGAAAAAATTCGAAGTCTAGACACGCCCCTTATGGTACCTCCCATACAAATGTACCTTTCCGCCCACTTTTGGGATGTAGTAATAATATCAGTACACCCAACGCAATCGTGCGCAAATTCTGTATTTAGTAAAGCTATAACAGGATAAAGTTAAGGAGAATAAATCTGGAGCCTAAACACACCCCTTGACGTACCTCCCATATAAATGTACCACTCCGCCCAATTTCGAAATCGAGTAATAATATCAATAAAATAGAAAATTATTTGTTTTACTGAGGGTAAGGGTAAATGTAAGTCGGGTTGGCCGACTGAAACTTTCTAACTGGTTTTAATTACAAATCGATTATTTTCAATAACTCAAGACTTAAACAATATATTATATTGGGTGATGGTATTTATCAGTCAGTTTAACTGACTGAAATTTCTGTACTGGTTTAAGATTTAAGAAAATACATGTGGATGAAGAAAGGATGTCCACCACGCTTTTCACGTTGTGGGCGGGCAAAAACCGACCCCCTTAGCCACTCGCTGGGAGCGCAACGTGCAAACATGTATGTGTCAGTGATGTTTATATAGTTCTTTCTAGGCCAGTGTAAAATCACTGACCAAGTATGTCAAGATGCAACTCTTAAAGTTTTATTTTTTGCAGCCGCAACGACATCACGTTTGCGATTGAAAGTACCTTTGTAATACCACCCAGAGATGTATATTTTTTAAGTTCTAAGATTCTGTGGCATACCATGATTGCTTTGCGCACTATTCCCAAGCAGTTAAAAGAAGTAGCACAAAATGTTATCCGAGATAACACTACACGACAAGATGGTGGAAGTACAGCAATAAGCAGCTTTTCGAAATTCATTACACTGATCTTGAATTCCGCAAACGATAATAGAGAGATGATCGAATGGCTCGAAGAAAAAATGTCTGAGCCACCGATAACCAACTTGGGACAGGAGGGACTCGAGTTGCAGCCACCGCCTAGATGTAAGTCCTGGGCCCTCACAGTGGGTTGAAACATAGGTAAACTGGGGATTAATTAGGGAAGCCCATTATTATTTATATATCAGTATACAATTGTATACAGACAGACAGACAGACAGACAGACAGACAGACAGACAGACAGACAGACAGACAGACATGGCTCAAACGACTTAAAAAGTCATGAATCGAATTTGGTTCAAAGAAACCTAGGGTCTAAAGTCAATACTTCTATGTGTTACACTTTTGGGTCGTATCAAATGATATATACCCTCATCCCTAAGGGTGATGGTATAAAAACGCAGAAAATCCGCAAGATTTTTCTTTTGAGCATATAAGCTCATATTATAAGAGCATTTAATAAAATTAGCTTTATCTCGCCGAGAAACTAGTTGAAACTCAATGTTTATATCGAAAATACAACATTTATGGAGCACTTTTAAGAAAAACATTAAAAATATTTGCAAAACATTTATCCAAACAAAATATATTTAATTAAGTACCCAAATACCTGAAGTTGATGGTTCCATTCTAATATTTTTACTTTAAGAAGACCTAACAAATATTATAACAAGGCAACCGGAAATATGCCCTAAAAATCGTGTTTTATGCGCATAAAATATGACCTGAAAAATGGCAAAATATGACCTTAAAATCAACAAAAACATGCCCTAAAATTTAAAGTCACACTATTTTTTTCGGCAATATGAAATAACTCCCAATGAAATAAGTCCCAATGAAATAAATCCCAATGAAATAAGTCCCAAAGAAAATGAAATAAGTTCCAAAAAAAATTATGAAATAAATCCCAAAGAAAATTAAATAATTTCCAAACGGAAAATGAAATAAGTCCCAAATTTGGGATTTGTTTTAAATTGAAATAAATTAAACACCAAAAATATGAAATAAATTCCAAATTTATAAATACATATAACTTAGTAAAATATATTGCATATTTACTGAGTGTAGTCATTGATATCTTCGTGTCATATGTAGTCATTAATACCATTTTCGGCCTAATCTGCAATAATATCTTATTGCAATTATAACAAACATTCTTCAGATTTTTGTATTTTTGAACTTTGGTTTGCTCAGGTTTTAATAATCATTCACAATTGTTTAAAATTTTTCCTGCTCCGGTATATTTTTATTATACGTATGTACAAAAAATAATTTTTAATTAACGTTTTTACACACAACAAAGTATGAAA
Organism: Muscina levida; assembly: GCA_964034835.1. Classification (NCBI taxonomy): domain Eukaryota; kingdom Metazoa; phylum Arthropoda; class Insecta; order Diptera; family Muscidae; genus Muscina; species Muscina levida. The sequence goes on from OZ035882.1 coordinate 98,253,324, forward strand.
ATTTTTAAAAAAAAATCGCGCGATTTTTTGTTAAAAATTTTCGCCTACGGCGCTTCTGCTGCGATGGTCTTCTCGAGAATCCAATTATAATAGGATGATGTTTACACAATAATTACCAATTTCTTCTGCGCCGGATTATTGTTATTATATGTATATACAAAACCGAATAATTAAATAAATTTTTTACATACAACAAAGTATGAAAATTTTTAACAAAAATCGCGCGCCCACGGCTTTCTTATAATATATCATATACATACATGTTTTTTGCTCCCTTATACAATTTTTATACAATAAATAATATGAAAATTTTACATAAAAATCATATGATTTTCCCTTAATTCATTATTTATTATTATAATTACTAATTCAAATACCAATACAGATTTTTAAATACAGAAAAATTGAAGAATTAAAAAATACATTGGTCACTTTTATAATAATATACATATATACAAATAAATCAATACGTGCTCATTCTAGGTTAACTATATTGTTATTTTTTTCCGTAAAACTCAAATTAAACTCAGTGTTATATATTTTTCGCTAATAAAGTAAATCCCAAAAATTACCAATATAGAATGAAATAAAACCCCAAAAAAAATTGTTTGGGACTTATTTCATTTCAATTTTTTTTGGAATTAAAATTTGATGAAATAAATCCCAAACAATAAATGAAATAAATTCCAAAAAATATGAAATAAACCCCAAAAATTTGGAAGTTATTTCACATGAAATAAATCCCAAAATATATGGGATTTTTTTGGGACTTATTTCATTTTTTTTCTGGGACTTATTTCATTGGGAGTTATTTCATAGAGCCTTTTTTTCATATGAATTAGAAATATTTTTATTTAAAGTATACAAACAGCTCAAAAATTAAAAAAGAAAATCAATATTATTTTAAATTCAGACTGTAAGTATTTTTGGTAAATTTACATACACAAATGTTGAGTAAGTAAAATAAAATAGAAATAAATATTTAAGTGTCATTATTTAAGGAACATTTAAAAAAAAACTCATGAATTTATTTAACATTAAAGTAACAAAAATCTTAAACCATGTTTCCTAATTATCACGGTGTTTTTTATACCCTTCACCATGCGAATGAACGGAGTGAAGGGTATATTCATTTTGTTCTTCCATTTGTAACGCCCATAAGGAGGCGTGGTAGGTATAACAATATATATATATAAATGATCAGCATCGAAATCTGAGTCGATTTAAGGGTGACCGTCTGTCCGTCTGTCCGTCTGTCTGTCCCCGCGATTACAGCCGCAGTTTATGTTATATCGAGCTGAAATTTGGAATGCAAGCTTTTATCTTCAAAGCGGAGGTTAAGTTCTAAGATGAGCCCGATCGGTCAAAAACTGCTCCCACCTCCCATACAAACTCCCACTTTTTGGGGTCTCTCCCTACGATTGCAGCTGTAGTTTATGGGCAATTAAGCTGAAATTTTGTACACAAGCTTCCCAACACTAGGCGGAGGTTGAGTTCTAAGATGAGCCCGATCGGTCAAAAACTGCTCCCACCTCCCATACAAACTCCCCTTTTTTGGGTCTATCCCTGCGGTTACAGCTGCAGTTTAAGGGCAATCAAGCTGAAATTTTGTATGTGAGCTTCCCTACACTAAGCGGAGGTTGAGTAGTAAGACGAGCCTGATCGGTCGAAAACTACTCCCACCTCCCATACAAAATCCCTCTTTTTGGGGTATCCGTATGTCAGTCCCCGCGATTACAGCAGTAATTTAAGAGCAATCAAGCTGAAATATTGTTCGCAAGCTTTGCTGCTCTCAATCGAGGTTGAGTTCTAAGATGAGCCCGATCGGTCAAAAACTACTCCCACCTCCCATACAAAATCCCCCTTTTTGGGGTCTATCCCTGCGGTTACAGCCGTAGTTTAAGGGGAATCAAGCTGAAATTTTGTATGCTAGCTTCCCAACAATAGGCGGAGGTTAAGTTCTAAGATGAGCCCGATCGGTCAAAAACTGCTCCCACCTCCCATACAAACTCCCCTTTCTTGGGTCTATCCCTGCGGTTACAGCTGTAGTTTAAGGGCAATCAAGCTGAAATTTTGTATGTGAGCTTCCCTACACTAAGCGGAGGTTGAGTAGTAAGACGAGCCTGATCGGTCAAAAACTACTCCCACCTCCCATACAAAATCCCTCTTTTTGGGGTATCCGTATGTCAGTCCCCGCGATTACAGCAGTAATTTAAGAGCAATCAAGCTGAAATATTGTTAGCAAGCTTTGCTGCTCTCAATCGAGGTTGAGTTCTAAGATGAGCCCGATCGGTGAAAAACTACTCCCACCTCCCATACAAACTCCCCCTTTTTGGGGTATCCCTACGATTACAGTTGTCAATATCTAAGCAGAGGCTACTTTCTAAGATAAGCAATGTTGGTCAAAAACTACTCCCACCTTCCATCAAACTACCTTTTTTGGGGTGTCCGCGTAACTGCCCCCGCGTTTATAGCCGTAGGTTAGGAAATATTGGGCTGAAATTTTATTTGCAAGCTTTAATCCTATAATAGGAGCTTACGTTGTAAGATGAGCAATATCGGACGAATACTTCTCCCACCTTCCATACAAACTTCCCCTTTTTGGGGGTGTCCGTCTGTATGTCCCTACAATTTATGAGCTTTCTTGCTGAAATTTGGTATGTAAGCTTCTGTCCAGAAGCAGAGGTTAAGTTCTAAGATAAGCATGATCGGTTTTAAACTACTCCCACATCCCACACAACTTCCCATTTTTGGGGAGTTACAAAATTCATAAAAATAAGCTCCAACTCACCAACTCATAAACTTATCGGTAAATCGAATACAATCGATACAACATTACTGACAAAATGGATGTGTGAAGCTAAAAGTAACATCCACTTCTCACCAACTCCCCTGTTTTGTGGTACAAAGTTTAATAAAATATAGTTGTAGTGCAAATAACCACTTTTACCACCATTTATACAAATGGTGAAGGGTATCTGAGCTTCGGCATAGCCGAAGATAACCGCCTTACTAGTTGTATATTAAGCATCTTATTTGAGATTGTTGTTGTAATAAACTACAAAATATTAAGATAAATTACACTGTGAGACAAATGGTAGGGGTCAGTGATCGGAAAGGGTTCAAACTACCGGGGAAAGTTATATGGGTAAAAAATAAGTTATACGTGTCCCGGAGTTTCGCTGGGTCACGTCCAGAAATTGAGATATATCGATAATTCCCTTCACACAATCGATGGACACCATGAGCAATACATGTCACATGCGTCACTTTTGCATCTATAGTTTCATCGATTGAGATCCATATAAATTGATTTTTAAGTTTTTCTCGTTTATTGTTCATGCAGTCGTTGTATACAATTTTTAAATGTTTAGTTTGAAGAACTGTTTCGGATGGCACTTAGTAGTCCGTGTATTCCTCAAATAGTGTTCTTATATTTTGATTTCTCTTTTTGTAAAGTGGAATGTCAGCAGACATAAAAGCTCGGCACAGTTTTTCTTGAAATCATGTTCTTTTGAGAGCCTACCGGAACATTCTTGCAAAAATAATTGATTGGTCTGCTTATTTTCACTTCTATGACTTGGTTGAATATGTTTGCCGCTTTCCACATGTTGCTTCACTTGAAATCTATCTGCGATCTGCTGCTATAACTTTTCTGCAGATTTTAGAATAGAGGAATCCACCACCAGCTCGTAAGTCAGGAAAATTTTCTACAACCGCCTTTAGTTTTGCTGCTTTTGTCGGATTAGCATTAGGCATTATGTCCAGGGTCGCAAATTATGCTTAAAAAGGGATATTTTTGAAAAAATATGGCCTAAAAAATTTAAATTATGCTTTAAAAAGTGAGGTATTTTAAAATTATGCTCTTAAAACCAAAATTTGCCGAAATATGGCTTTATGGGTAAAATATGCTCTAACAAATTGGTCTCAAAACACTTTTAGGACCATGAAACATGTAAATACATTACCAAATTGTTTAAATCTCGTTGTAAAAAAAACATGCTTTAGCATATTTCCGGTTGCCCTGATTATAAGACCGCTCACTGCCAATAAGGTAATTTACTTACAGCAGTCGTTTTAATAATTAGTGATGTAGAATTTTATTCACTTTCACCCAATACTAAACATGTCAGTGCAAGGTAAACTTCATTTTTTGAATTAATCCTCACTTTTGGTACATTTCTACCCTCTGTGCGAAGCACAGTAATTGGAATTTTCATACGTATTCTGAGAATATGTACATAGTTTTTTAGTCAGATTAGCGTACCAAATTAGAAAAAGGATTATCGTGTGGTGGCTGATATATCCAGCTACTGTGCATTACTGACTAGCGTTCGAAGAATAGCTATAAATTGCATTGCGGGCGTATAATGCGCCACATCTGTGGATGCCATTTATATCATGTTACACTTGTTGCCTTGTAGGGTTTAGGAAACAGTGGAAATGGTGACCAGGAAATGAGGGTAAAACACTAATGCCTAAAGGTTGTTATACTTTTCAGCAAATGTAGAATATTCGTATGTAGAGCCACTATTCGAAATTTCACTGAAATTTCTCTTTGAACTGATGAAATATCTCAGTCTAAGTTATGCGGCAGATTTTTATTGAGGAATATGGATATCGGGGTATGCCGGCAAGTCTATGTGCCTTATGTACCTTGATGGCATATTCCACGAGATGTTTTTTCTCACCCTATACAAAACTTGCAAAATCTCTTTTCTTTTCTCTTTTTATGCCAAATTCCTCTTTACAAATGTGTTACCAAAGCGTTAAACTATTGCAAATATAATTTGTATCTGTTTTAAATGAAATTATTTAAACGAACATATCACTTATGTAGCGCAATCATTTAAATTTAAAAATATAACATAAAAAAAACCGAAATTGTCAACCAGCCGCAAAACTTCTGCATCAGCATTTGCGGTGAACTTTAGAGGCATTGTATACTAATTAGATAATAATGTTTTGTTTATGATAACCAACAGTATTCTATTGCAAATGACCAATTTGTTTGGTGTGAATTTGGCAAAAAGTAGAGACGAGCTCGCAGCCAACTATTAGTTGTGTAATGTGTCAGCACATGACATTTATTGCTGTCACTGCTTGATATTTATTAACATTTTCGTACGTGATTGAGTAATGATTTTCAAGGGTCTCATTGACTCTGCTGCTGTTGTTGCTGTTTTTGTGCAGTACACTACTCATGGTTATCAACCACTAAATGGCCACAACTGACATGGGCCACTTCGAAGATCATACGACCATTTAAACACCCACATGAATCTCCTACCCACCCTCATCAACCTACAGCCCACTCTCCCTCACACACAGACATTTATAGACAAATGTCAAACGATTAGTGTCAATTGATTTACCAAATCTATTTGTTTTTGTGTGGGTATAACTATGAACGTGGTCATCTATTTATAGTGTGTGTGTGTCAGATGCGACGCACCGTCTGCTAAAGGATATCTGTTTAAGTTTAACACAATCACCCCCAAACCATTGTGGTTGACACCGCGGGGGTTTGGGTTGTGTATTTTATTTGTCAGTGTAACCTAATAAGGTGTTATATGTTTGTTGACATGTCCTATAATGTCAATTAATTTATGGTCTTTTTCGTGGTCAAATTCAAATGGAATATCAATTTTAGCTATGGTTTAACATAGAAACGTGTGGGTTTATAGGTTGACATCCTGTAATTGGTCGGGAGTAACGTGCAAATTATGGAATGGGATTTCAATTTAAACAGACGAAATATAAAATTTTGCTGAGTTTTGTTAATTAACCTAAAACAGAAAGTATGTAGATTGAACGTGTTGCTAGTGATGAAGGCGATATATATATCAATGTATATTGGGGTTTAACTAATATAATGTAATCAAAAACGACTTGTCTAGTTTTGATTGTGGAACAAGACTGATCTTTCGACCGAATTTGTCCCGGTATTTATTTAAAAATATTTCTTACAGTCTAATACAATGTGGGAGTGGTTATAACAACTTAATTTCTAAAATTATCCATAAGCTTACATTAGTTTACTTATTAATATTTTTGGGTTCATTCAATCCCAATTATTCTACTTAAATTTACCCTAGAGTATCTTTCATTTGATTGGTGGACCTTGAGTCATTATTAGGAATCAATGTCCCCCTTTCATTCTAATTTGATTCCGCCTTTTAACATTTGATCGCATTGACCGTGGTCATGGTTTTATATGTACCTTCTGTTGCATTTACTCCAATGTATTTACATTGGTTTCAATTCATGTATATGAGTGTGAGCATTTGGTTTTACCGATATATCTCGTTGTGCTATTTTTCATGCGAGCCTCATACGCGTTTAATTTTAAGTATGTTTTCGTTTTTGTTCTGATGTGTTCATTAAACCCGGATCAGTTTACACCAATGCTAAGTGAGTCATAATTATGGATCATAAGTGCGGTCAGAACAAAAAGGAAAAGTTAAAATCATAACATCAAATTACTTAGACCACACAGACAGTGAGTGCACTTATTGGAATTTATTCTGTGTTTCGTCACAAGACCGGCGTGTATTGCAATCAAATGTTAAATTATGTCATTTGGATTCATGTTGGGCATAACGAATAAGTGTTGGTTCTTGTCGCCTTATGAATCCACTACAATAACTTTATAATATATTCGTGATATATTTTTGATACCCCAATTTATATCCCATTAATGCAATATAGGAGAGTTGCTTGGTTTCACTAGGTTTGCGCATTTTACTCTTAAAAGCGGGACTACTGCTTAACTTCAATTGCGAACGCGAGAATGCGGGACTACTGCTTAACTTTGATTCCGAACGTAAGTTTGAGAACCTTTTACCATCATTATCGATTCCTCGACTGTTCGAAAAGTTATCGGTCGAAGGTAATGTTGTGTCGTTGTTCGAACTAACCACTTGCTTATTAAACTTGAAATCCTTGTGTCTTCCTATTTCATTGCTAACTTCAATCTTTCATATATGTTTTTTGTCTACAAAGACGTTTCGGGCAAGCATTGAAGATGTCCACCAAAATCGGAGTTATATCATACACAGACGACGGCAGCATGAATGGTATTATACCATCCAGAAGAAGCGATTTGTAGAGCTGAAAAGTACTTATAGCACACTTCTCCTTTTTCTCATCCACCATATTATATACATATCCAAGTCTCAAGGGCTCATACCGACCGCATTGTCCGCATCCAAGCAGCCCGGAAAGTGTGTATCCATTAGGGGCTCCAGTGATCATTTTAACGCAGAGTTTGTTCCATGACCTATCTAACTCATTGACCTTTTATTGTCCCTTTTGTAACTGTTGAAACTAGTTCTATAAGCGTTCTAGCCTTCCTCTAATCCCGTTCTCTTCGCTTTGTTGAAAAGCTTCCTGGTAGCTTTGAGCAAAGTTTTCAGCTGCTTATTCTACCACACTGGCTGTGATCTCTTGCCGGCATAAGTGAGAGGTCAAGACTCCGCAAAGCATAGGTTGAAAGCTTTAGTCAGGGCATCCACTTTCCTATTTACTTCATCAATTGTACTGCAGTCTCATCCTAGAGAGTTTACTGCAGCAGCAATTTGGGAACGGAACTCCTCCCAATTAGCTCTCCGCAAATTCCTATATGCCTTTTGACATTCTTCTAATTGAGCTATGGTCCGAGAATGAAAATTACCATAGACCCTCTATTACCAATGGAATCTTTTTATTTGCCAGGGCTATGTCAATGATAGCATTCATGTATCTTTTTCTAAAATTCGGGGTATTCCTCACATTACCAATCTTAAGTCCATACTGAATAATAAAATCCAAGACAGCCTTACCTCTCGTATTTATATTATTTTTTGCCTCACAACACAAGGTAAGCATTGGGTTCGCAACCGAGGCCACATTTAGACTCCACATACCTTGTGAGCTAGTATAGAGCTTTAGTTGGCGGGTCTACGACTTCGTACTGCATATAGACAAAAGACAGCATCAATTCCATACCACGCATTACCTCCACACACCGTCGTCATATCAGAAATGCTGTAATTTGTAGGGAGAATTATATTAAATCTATTACAAGCAATAATAAGGTTCTTACCCAATCAGACTTGTTTGATTGGGAGATTATCTCCCAGATACTGGTGTTGAAGGAGAGATGTTGTTTCGCCAACAGTTCAATTACGAGCTACGTCGTCTTAATATGTGGTGGGATCATAGAGCAATATTACATAGAGACACCAACACTCTCGCGAAAATTAGGTTTCATAGGCTCGAGCAAACTGTAGGGGAAATGTTTGAAAGGAGAGACAATGTAGATTGTATGTTGCGCGTGGAAGAAAGAAATTTAAAAGAAAATACTGCGTTTTTGTTTGGCTAGGTGCACAAATCTAAAAACTTAAAATTTTTCACTTTTTAACATAAACTTTTAGTAGTATTTTTGGTAGATTTTCAGTCTTATTTCAGTCGCGGCTTTGGAGATCCATTGGGTTAAATCCACACAGTATCGATCTGCCGAAGTGTGATCACAGTCTGGTGACAGGCCAAACTTTACCAAAACTATTCACCGTGCTTTTGAGACAACTAATCTTCTAATTTTCACAATCAACAGTTTTGACTCTCTATGACCAGTCCATATTGCCATCGGGATCAGCTCTGTCCAACAATTGTAGAGATTAATTGACGCCCGGGCTAGTTCGTTTCTTTGGTCGCTTCGCTCTTTTGACGGGTTCGTCACCAGGGCGTGCCCTTTAAACCGTCTAATTATTAGCGGACAAGCTACTGTCCGCCCATGGTCCTGCTTCTTACCCTTCGCAGCCTTTAAAGTTGATGGCCTCGCGTGGATTACAGCAGCAGTCTTGGTCCCAGTTGATGATTGAGAAATCGTGGACTTACCGTCCACAGCTGTCCCATCACCGCGGTGTTGCTCACTAAGGAGCAGAATATTTCTTCTGATGCTTTTCTTGTGTTTCTCAATAAGACTCGTCTCCTTATCAGAACGGCATTGCAAACTTCGCAAAGATATTATAGGACCTCCGATACGTGTTTACGATCCATCTACTCTTCAGACCGCTTTTATTTTCTTCCTGGAATGTCGCCTCCTCATCCCCCTTCCCTATACCTATTACGATCTCACCTCACAGGTTGCCCGGAGAGGTTGTGGACGAATCCGTAAAGTTCAATGGGTAGACTGTGACATTTTTGTCACATTCTGGGCCCTACTCCTTTGGAACTCCAGCATGTCGTCTTCCAGAAGGACAGAAGATCGAACTGATCCCACCCTTCAAATCTTCCGAGGACAGGACACTTACTTTATGTCTCATCATCTTAGATAGATGCTCAGCCTGACTGATCTCTGTCGTGTTAGCGTTTTCGACAAGTGTTGTTTGTTTATTTTTGATTGGCCTCCTTAGTTCCACGAGTGTAGAGGGAAGTGGTGTACCGTGTTACAACCCCTGTTAACACGATAAGGACTTGTTAATTAAACTTGTTACTTAATTAAGCGTCCAGGTAATTAGTCCATTAGAAAACAGTTGGATACCCCTGACATACAAACATCCGATATGAACGGTACACATAACACTTCGGATTAGGGGGTTCGGTAAACTATGGTTATGCTGCCAACGATTCTTAGAGCATAACCATGTAACCATTTCTAAAATTTCTCCACAAGTTCACATTTAAATTGGTTAAAAGAGTTAAACCATGAAATTTATTTATTTATAATTGTATTATCGGAATTGTGGCTATCGTAAATATATAGACGAAATTTATGCCCATGTATGCGGGATCTTTAAGGGATTTTAATGAAAGTATTTTAACCCCTTTTTTTATTATGTGATTGATTTGACGTATTGATTTTATAAAACCTACAATAAAACATAATAAATATCTACCTTGGCATCGCAATTTAACCCACTTAAACCCACTTCTTGCACCATCATCTACAAATTCCTTTCGAATACCAGCCATTCTTCTACAAAAGAGAATAAAAAAAAATTTGCTCAAGTGATGAGCTGTGTGATTGATTTAAAATATTTAAACAAAAATGTTTCGAGGGCATGTTAAACATATTGACAAAGCACAACAATAGCAAGCAACAAAAACTTTGCAAGTATCAAATATGCTGCAAGAGATTAAAAGATAGACACCCTAAAAAGACCACATAGATAATGTCTGTTTTCTTGTTTTCGTAGTGGTGAACAACTCGAAAGTTTCGCCAACCGCAACAAACAACACCCCAACGTTTACATGCTAAGCAAATCTTTGGCATTTAAAATCCCTCACAGTAGTCTCATCCAACAGCAGGGTGCTACTGACCTTTTTATGCAAATATTTACCCCACCACATAAAGGTAAACTTTAATAGAATATGAGCGACAAAAAAGATGCCACACAAAAGATAAGTCTATGTGGAAGAAACACAAGCGCAGCCAAAGCCTAAAACAGACCCATCAAAAGAAACACGAATGGAGAACAGTGTTTAGACGTTACCTACAACGATGCTGGTCTAAGAGTCAGTCAGAGCTGATCTTAATGGCTAATGGTGAATGGTTTTAAGAAAATTGTTTTGCTTTAAACGAGCACAAAACGACTGAGACACGATGAAGTGAATTTTTGCAAAACTTAAATTAAAGAGACATTATTGACATTTAAAGGGGGTTAAATCGGTGCAGAGGTCCTTATTCTGCAATGTTAACAAATGAAAACTGCACGAAACAAACAATAGGCAAAAAAAAGGAGTCATATATATGTACATATTTACATTGTGTGATAACTTTGTGGTAGCATAGACTTCAGCGCTACCAGGAGCAGTAGGCAATACGACAGGAACAATATCTTCAGCATCTGAGTTCTGATGATGATGAATTTACGTAGCCACATCAGCGTCATCAACATCGGCATCGCAGAGTGTTGTATGATGCTAACAATTATCTGAGCACAGGCAGACAAAACTCATCGCACTCATCTGTGTGCGAGAGTATAAAATCGCATCGGAATCGTGAAACCGGAAATAAAACAGGAAAATTAAAAACGTACAAAAGGTGCAAACCAAACACACACACACACACAAAAAAAGATAACGAAAGGACAACAAAATATTGTGAAACAAACTCCAAAGGCAATTCAAATTTTGTTCCTGTACTTTTATTTTTTTTTTTTTTTTGTTTTGCTCCGCATCATAATGCAGTGCTTCGCCAACATCAACAAACGTCGCATGAAATGCAGCAAAGCGTTTCACAGCACAGTGAAGGGGGTAGAACAAAAAATGATTTACCTTAGTGAAGGCTCGTCAGTAAAATGTATAGAGCAATAACAACCTGGAGAAATAGAGCACTGACAGTAAATAACTCTATACATTTCAGAAATTGCATGTGTTACTTCAAACACTGCGGCCGTAAGGTTCGAACGCCTGCTATGGCCAAACTTTTGCGATAAATTGTGGACCACAACGGTTGTAATACGAAGTTATATATATATAGTATATACCGTGACAGTTACATGACGAAGTTGAAAGTATTATAGAGAACCTTTAACTTGGCAGCAACATTGAGCAGTTTTTCCAGCATCCAGGAAGGCAGCTGCTACAACTTGTTAGTGTCTTTAGGAAAAAGGACAAATTTTGTAAATAAGATAGCTTTGAAACAATTTCATTTAAATTCCCGTGCAGTGTAGCTACTGTCATGCACTGTGTAAAAACGAAGCCAATACTAGGTTAAGAGAGTAATACTGCGGATAAGGAATAACAAATAACACCCGCCCTTGCGTATTGTTCAATCTTAGTGTGTGCAGCATCTACCGCATGAAAGTCTAATGGCAGTGCTATTCAAACTGATCGGACCATATCAGAGTGGCTTTAGATCACTGATCAGATATGCCCACTACGGCAAATCCTGAAATAGACCTATGAAAAATAGATTAATGTTTATCATATATTCCTTGACTCTAACCGACACGAAGTCTTCAAAAGACATATTGCACATTTGTTGCACTACCTCCATAAGTAAAAAACCTGATTTGGACGTTAATAATGCAGATTTGCTCGTTACATCATGCTTAATTTAATGTGAAAAGTTCATATTAATATCTTTTATACACTCGGACTGAACAGACGGTGGGTTCCACTCTATTCTCGTCCCCGCTTTTGAATAATTAGAGGTTTATTGAGGCACAACTGAACTATTGTTTCGACTGCAGATACAAACGTCATTAGGAATTTGTATCCCGATGCAACATACTACCCAAAAATAGAGTGTTAATTCTCAATGTTGTCATCTTCTATGAACAAAGTTTCCCATCCGACTGGCTTCATCCATCCGTGTTTTAATAAACTTCTGTAACGTCATTGGACACAACTCTTCCGAACATTACTTCAATCAATATCATCCGCAGCAATTACAACAATAAACGCCATTGGACACTTCTCCTACTACAAATATACAATTAAAATTCCCGATTTACGAACAACATCTCGTCTTGGCTACCTAATTAAAATTATCACAGCCGACCAGGAACCGAAATTCCCAGTCAGGCACAACTAGAGTGTTCAAAACCGAAACCGAAAACCGTCTAACCGGTTTTTTTCTCCGAAACCGTATGCCGGTTTCTTCAAAAATCCCAATTTCGAATACCCGGTTTAACCGGTTTTTTGATGTCGGTTAACCGGTTTTTTAAAAAGGAGCATGCCAGGTTTGTTCTAGGCAATTCAGCATACATATATAATATTCTTTGGGCAAATCTCAAAGGTTGTTTCTGAAATATCCAAATGCAATACGAAAATTTGTTTCAAAAATGCAGCTTGTTGACCGATTTTTCTAATGTTGATATGGGAGGAAGTATTCATATAAAAAAACTTTCAATAGTCGTTATTTCCTAAATAAGCATCCAATTGCAAAAAAGATTTGTGATCAATATACAATAGTTTTTAAATCACCTTGCAATGACTGGGAAGCCGTTGCTATTCATATGAACAACTTTAACTGCATTTATTTCCTAAACAAAGTGTCAAATCATAAGAAGGTGCTTAATTTACGATCAGCATACAATAGTTAGGAAATCACCAAAATACATTTGGGATCTCATTTCAAAATAGATTTAAATCTCACCTTGAAATGTGGAAAGCCATCGACATTTATTGGAATAACTTAAAGTGCCTTTATCTTCCATACTAAGCATCCAATTGTTAAAATAAGATTAACTTTTTACTTTAATTCTAAACCATACTAGTTGTAACATATAAGTTTTAGAGAAATCTCGTGTAAAAAATTGAAAAATAAACTAAAAACTTAATTTCCCTTTGCACCCCATGAATGAGGTATGGGATAGCTTCTCGCGTTGTTGTGAATTAACACGCTTTGTTTAGCGACGAATGCGAACGTCACTGTTTGAGAAGCTCTTACTAGACACGACGATTGAATCGACGCTTAATACTGCGAAGATGCTGTCAACAACATTCGAGGGGAGCCGACAATGAAAGAAAAAGAAAAATTGAAAAATAGTTGGATCTAATTATATATTGTAACCCAGTAGGAAGTATCGTCATACACGACTTTGCCGCCAACGCTGTCCTCAAGACATAATGTGAAAAATGTATGTACTTGTCGTCATAACACTCGGCAGGCTGACAGACAAAATACTTATGTTGTCGTGCATCAAACAAAAAAGTTCAATGTCACGGAACAATAACGACATAGAATTGAAGAGAGGAAAATATAAGTAAAAAATTTTCAGTTTGTTGGAAACAGCAGTGCGTGACGGTTCATGTATCGCACGTTTTCAATAAAACTACTTCAATTTGTTATTTTAAATTATACAAATTGTAACGACAATTTGACCGACATTGTCGGTCATTATGACGTGCATGATTATGCGAGCGACATGTTGGTTTTTTAGGCATCAACGACAATTTGAGCGACATTGTCGCTCATCAGGTCGTGCATGACAAAGCGGACACTTGTTTGAAAATTTCGTTGACGATTTGTATTGACGGTCCCCTACGTGTCATCAACGATTTACTATGGTCATGCACCTATCTTTGAGGATGGCTTGCAGACACTTCCTACTGGGAAGGTTCAATTAGATCTTATTATATCTTACCATGGATCTGATCAAATTTAGTGAGATGTGCCATTACTGTTCTATATCTAATCATATTTGGTGTCATATCTGATTATAACTGGCGTTAGATCCATTTATATCTGGATCTAATGAGTTATACCTGTTCACCACAGATCTAAGATTTTTGGATCAGTTGAGATATAATCTGATCAATAGGAAGATCGAGAGAGCCATATCAAAACCACCCCTATTTTTTCCTATTTACTTGTGTTACTTTTATTTATTTTCTGTATTTTATTTTATGTTACTTTATAATTGTAAAGTTGAAATGTAAATTAATCTCATTGTATCAGAATAGATTCACTATAAATTTAGATATAATTTGATCAGATTTGATACAATTAGATATGATCAGATTAAATTATATCTGGGACAAGTTTAGGATAACATTAGATCTAATTTCGATATAATTAGATAAGTTCCGATCCAATCTGATCTGAACAGATATAAAAATTTTTCGTATCTAATTTCGTATCTAATGGGACCGGCCGTGGCATAGTGGTAAGAACACGCGACTACCATGCGGGAGATCGCAGGTTCAAACCTGGCTCCAGTCATCTTAAAAGAAAAAAATAAATAAAAATTTTCTTTCATTGTCGGCTCCCCTCGAATGTTGTTTGACAGCAACTTCGCAGTATTAAGCGTCGATTCAATCGTCGTGTCTAGTAAGAGCTTCTCAAAACAGTGACGTTCGCATTCGTCGATAAATAAGTAGGTGCCGTTAGTTGTGAATCTAAAAATAGAAAGCGTGTTAATTCACAACAACGAGAGAAGCTATCCCATACCTCATTCATGGGGTGCAAAGGGAAATTAAGTAATTAGATCGGCACTTTTTTACACGGGATCTTACATTTTACACTTTTAAGTTCAAATTTCGTAGTGATCATCCTGAGATTTATGAATTAATGGAAAAAATTTTAAGTTAACTTAACATACTTTAGAATGTATATATCGAGATTCATATGTTTTCATATTTAATTTTATATTTGGTTTTATTTTACCATTTCCGAAAAACCGAAAGAAACCGGTTAACCCGGTTTTTTACTATATCATGAATTCGAAAACCGGATTGTTGGAAAAAGTTATTTTTCGAATAAACCGGAAACCGGTTTTCTGAAAAATTCAAGTATTTGAACACTATAGGCACAACCAGTAGTACAACCTTAGTCAGTTAACTCTGCCGAACTACTAGAATTAACATTCGCTGTCTACAAAAGACAAACTGCCTTGGGCAAACCTGACCTAGGTAGCATCAGTTTTACGACCCGATCGAAATTTGTAACTGCATACGGTCCCACTACTTAGTTGTAGTTGGGAGCAAAGTTCGTGGGCGGAATCAGATCAGTAGGCGTTGTATAAAACTTGCAACTTTATAAGGTTGTATCTTTTGAACTATATAGAATATGTTGTTGGTATAGTATTTATTACAGCCTGGGTGGAAGTAGTCTGTGCCACTCCCCATTTAGAAGAAACCGTTATAACAGCCATAACAAAAGTTTGATCTTCCTGAAATCACAGTACAGTAGCGATATAACCAGGCTATTTGGAGCCAAGTTGCCGAGGCGCCGCCCACACATGTCAATATTTGACTATTACATATATGCGAGAGAAAATAAAACTCCTTAATCAAATATTAGTAAAAACCGTTACAGATATTGCAGCCAAGTGAACTGACTGATAAATTACCTCACCTATTGGGTGTATTGATCTTATTACTCCATTTCTAAAGTGGGCGGAATGGTACATTTGTATGGGAGGTATCAGGAGGGGTGTCGCTAGACTTCCAGTGTTTTTTTCGAAAACTTTATTTTGTAAAAGCTTTACTAAATAGAGAATTTGGCTATATCATCCGCAGCATAGCGTGTTTTGATATTATTTCTTAAGTTGGCGGAGAGGTAAATTTGTAATGGAGGTACCAAAAGGGGAGTGGCTAGACTTTCAGTTTTTTTTCCAAACCTTTGTCCTGATATAGCTTTACTCAATACAGAATTTGGGCACGAGCACGTTGGGCGTATTGATATTATTACTAGTTTTTTAAAGTGGGCGGAATGGTACATTTGTATAGGAGGTACCAGAAGGGGGGCATAGCGTGTTTTGATATTATTTCTTAAGTTGGCGGAGAGGTAAATTTGTAATGGAGGTACCAAAAGGGGAGTGGCTAGACTTTCAGTTTTTTTTTCCAAACCTTTGTCCTGATATAGCTTTACTCAATACAGAATTTGGGCACGAGCGCGTTGGGCGTATTGATATTTTTACTCGTTTTTTAAAGTGGGCGGAATGGTACATTTGTATAGGAGGTACCAGAAGGGGCGTTACCATGCAGCCCATTTGCAATACCGCGAGTCGGGTTGTCAAAAAAGTCTTGCGGTATTTCCGCAACTTGTCTTTGCAATCGCGTAGTTCTAGTTGTATTCGTCGCATCGGTTCACGCTAGAGCTTTTTGGAAAGCTCTTTTCACGCGCTAACACGTGTTTGATTTATTGATGTTTGTTTTTAGTCGTTCGTGAGTTATAGCGTCGCAAACATGGGGCAAAATAAAGAGAAAATACGGCATATTTTACAGTACTACTACGATACAGACAAAAATGCATCTCATGCTGCCAATAAAATTTGTGCAGTTTATGGATCCGATACAGTTTCCATTTCCACCGCACAACGATGGTTTCGACGTATTCGTTCTGATGCAGAGGTGATCGAAGAAGCGCCACGGTCCGGAAGGCCTGTCGTCGAAAATTGCGATAAAATCGCTGAATTGATCGAAAGAGACCGTCATAGTAGCAGCCGTAGCATCGGCCAAGAGCTGGGCATGAGTCATCAAACCGTTATAAACCATTTGAAGAAGCTTGGATTCAAAAAGAAGCTCGATGTATGGGTGCCACACGATTTGACGCAAAAAACATTTTTGCCCGTATGGATGCATGCGAATCGCTTCTGAATCGCAACAAAATCGACCCGTTTTTGAAGCGGATGGTGACTGGCGGTGAAAAGTGGGTCACTTACGACAACGTGAAGCGCAAACGGTCGTGGTCGGAAAGCGGTGAAGCTGCCCAGACGGTGGCCAAGCCTGGATTGACGGCCAGGAAGGTTCTTCTGTGTGTTTGGTGGGATTGGCAGGGAATCATCCACTATGAGCTGCTCCCCTATGGCCAAACGCTCAATTCGGACCTATACTGCCAACAACTGGACCGCTTGAATTCAGCACTCATGCAGAAGAGGCCATCTTTGATCAACAAAGGCCGAATTGTCTTCCATCAGGACAACGCCAGGCCACACACATCTTTGGTGACGCGCCAGAAGCTCCGGGAGCTCGTATGGGAGGTTCTTTTGCATCCACCGTCCGGATCGCGCACCAAGTGATTACCACCTATTTCTGTCCATGGCGAACGAGCTTGGTAGTCGGAAGTTGGCCACAAGAGAGTCCAGTGAAAATTGGCTCTCCGAGTTTTTTGAAAATAGGGAAGCGAGCTTCTATAAGAGGGGCATTATAAAGTTGGCATCTCGTTGGAAACTCGTCATCGAACAAAACGGCGCATATTTGACTTAAATCGCATTATTGTAACCAATTTTATGAACAGTTGAAAATTCAATAAAAATACCGCAAGACTTTTTTGACAACCTATTACAAATGTATCATTCCGCCCGCCTTAAAAATCGGGTTGGAATATCAATACACTTAACTCGATCGTGTCCAGTTTTTGCTTTTAGTAAAGCTATAACAGGATAAAGTTTTGGAGAAAAAAAATTTAAGGCAGTCTAGTCACCCTCATTCTTGTACCACCCATAGGAATGTGCGATTACGCCAACTTTAGAAATTGAGTAATAATATCAATTCAACAAACGCAATCGTGCCAAAATTCTGTAACTTTTAATTTCCCATTACACCCCATGAATGAGGTATTGGATAGCTTCTCGCGTTGTTGTGAATTAACACGCTTTCTTTTTTTAGATTCACAACTAACGGCACCTACTTGTTTATCGACCAATGCGAACGTCACTGATTGAGAAACTCTTACTAGACATGCCGATTGACTCGAGGGGAGCCGACAATGAAAGAAAATGTTTTCCTTTTTTTTAAGATGCCTGGAGCCAGGAACCTGTGATCTCCCGCATGGTAGTCTCGTGTTCTAACTATCATGCCACGGCCGGTCCCAAAAAATCTGTAATTAGTTAATCTAAAGCAGGATAATGTATTGGAGAACAAATTGGAAGTCTAGCCACGCCTCTTTTGGTATCTACCGTATAAGTGTAGCATTCTATCCACTTTAGAGATGGAGTAATAATGTCAATACTCCCAACGTGATCATGCCTAAATTCTGTATTTTGCTAAGCTATTGGAGAAAAACTTACGTTTTTGAAATAACCACGTTTTGCGTTTTGAGATAAGGAAGAAATCCTAAGGTGATGAAACAAAGCGACCCTTTCTTTGGCAATTGTTATTTAGTTGTGGTTCTATTCAACATATTTGAATAAACTGGATATGAAATATAAAAAGGATACTTCTTAAATTAATTGACAAAACGGGATCCACAGTTTAAGACGATTTTGAACGTTACTGATCGATTTCATTTGTTCTAACACATGTTCGCCATATTATTTTAGACCGGAGTGCAACTTACAGGAGATAGATAATTTCGGTGTACGGAAAGACTCTGTTCATAATGTTGGTCCATGTTGGCCCACAACATTAATAATTGCAAAAGTTGTGTATAAAAATGCTTATTCACCATAGTTGTCATCACAACAGCTGCGTGTACTTTATTTCGTAGAAAACGTTTACCAAAGCCTATATTAAGAACAAGTTTATGCAAATTTAACATTATTAATTCTGATTGTTCTCGTAGTACTATTTTATAAATTTGTGATAAAATATCTTCTTTACCAAGTGTAATGTTGGCATACAAAACTCCTAAAACAATGTTTAAGGCATAACCAAGTCAGCGGGTGTATATTTCCTTCCATTACGCATAAAAAGTACATGAACATTAGAGATGTTTAATCCTCTTTCCTATTAAGAAACAGATAGGAACGTTTTCTCAGCATAGATTTGTGACAATCAATTTTTAGATAGCCATGACAGTCATTGCACTAAAACCGTTTATCTATATAATACATTATTCTTGAGTGCCACAATTTGTACTTCTCAGTTTGAAACTGATAATGCACACGTTCTCCTTTTGACATTCACATGTGCATGTTGATTAAAATAAATATTTTTTCCCTTGAAGACTCATATTTAAACATATGTGTATGAAAACCGCGTCAATAACAAACATTGATTTTTTGACACTAGCCCCAACTGTCTGAATAAGAATCTGCCATTGCTGGTAACATACACGTAAGTTGAACTAAATTGCAAAAGCCAGCAAATGTTACAAAACATTTTATTATCTTGAACTTTAACTTTCAATTTCGGTAATGAAAAAAAAAGGAACAACCTCCAATCCAGACAGCAAGACAATCCCATTTACAGAGCGACGATGATTTCATTTCATTCTGTCGCTATTGCGATATCCTCGCCGAGGTAGCAGCGACACAATTATTGTGAAAGCCTCGACAAATGGTGTTGCAGCGTAAGAGTACTGTGGTTTTGTTTGTTGTTATTGTTGTTTTTGGTGTTACAACAATTTATACTGCAAATCTTTAAAATTAAGGCACTTTGAAAATGGAACTTCGGAATGTCAATAACAGTAATAACAATGACAAGCCGGGGCATACCACAAATGTCAGATGGCAAAGAGGACAACTAACCACAAGGATAGCAACATAAGAGATTTCGATTTCAGAATTCAGAATTCCATCATTCATGCATGAGGGCGGTATGATGTGGTAGGAGTATTCGCGGTTATTAGAAATATGAAGTTTTGAAATAATTTTTTTGCTCTGCTCTCTCCAATTTTAATCCAAATACTAGTGGGCCCGGCAATGCTTCGCTATTGCACATTAACTTATAATATATTTCACATTTAGGTCTACAAAGTACTTTGAAAACGTTCATCAGCAAAGTCATATCTATAGTGCTTACATGTAGATTAAGTTTTTTCTGTATGTAGGGCGAAAAGCCACTTCTTCCAAAAATCGGAAACAAACATTCCGCTGATTTAAATAATTTTTATTTTGATCTGTAGTAGCGGATACTAACTATCTTTTTGGGCATAAAAAACATTTTGTTATGCCTTCTGCGCCTATTGACCGCAAATGAAAATTCCGTCTGAAGCTTCATGCCTTTAGCCATAAAAACTTCTTTTGTCATGTCTTCTTATCACACGGATCAAGAATATTCCGGAATACTATTTTTGTATTGAACTCGTATTACCATTTTTTTGAGATAATTCGGTCACCAATGTTTGGCTTAACAAAGTGATGGTCTCACGCGCTGTATGGCATATTACACCGTCGTGTTGGAACCATTTCTCGTTCAAATAATGTGCAATGACATGATAAATAAAAAAAATCACTTGATCGTCCACTGGCTCAAATTCTTTCACCAGTTAGATCTTATATAGATGCAGGCCAAGATCTTTCTTCAGCATTTGTATAGACCGAGTTGCTGAGAATGGCGTCGGTTTGATAAATTCGAGTCCCCTGTCACACTTACGTCTAAAACGTCGATGGCTTCTATTTGCTGCTGAGATGGATCATTATATGCACCCTCAACTTCACAAAGGGCTCCATAAGTTTGGCGAACAGAACGTGCATTTTGAAAATAAATTTGCAAACGTTGTTCTTGTGTAGTTTTTACATGGTGATTTTCCAAAGTATACTAAAAGAAGTTCTATACGTCAAAAAAATTACCCCATATATAGGTTATTTACAAATATTTGCTTATGTTATCTCTGACATACTTTAAAAATGTTAATTGTGCCCCAATAAAACAAAAGGTGTTTTCCAGTATAACTACAATGAATATTGCATTTTTTTCTGAAAAGTAACTGGTGTACGGACCATTATTTGATACAGTTTAAATATTTAACTATTGAAGTGCGTGGCAGCGCCTCGGCACTTTTTACTTATTAAGTTCCAAATAGCCTGTTCATTAGGGCGGAACAATTTGTTCGCCTCTAAAAAAACGTGGTAATCGTATACCAGTATCGCAATGTACGATGAATTCTTAGACAATTTCGCTTAGAAACTATATGTCTACAATCAATTCCTAGTTCGCGCTGAGAAGCATGAATATTTCAGGTTTAGGTATATTTTTAGCAATTTTTCAGTTACGTCAGACGTACCATCCCGATGTTTGGAGACCAAGACGAAGAGAATAGTATATTTTTGACATTGTTTTTTATCCCGCCCAATATTCTGAAAAATGATTTTTAGAAACTTAATTTCCGTATGCCAACTCTCAGAGGTCATAACTTTTTAACCAATACATAGATTTGCTTCTGTAATACCTCATTTACTTTGCTGGGAAATTAGTTTTACGCAGAAGGTCTCGAAAAATATATATCTGAAGTTTTCGGTTTGTGCTCATTTAAAAACCAAAAAAAATTACTTCTTGTAAGCGGGGAATACCTTGTGTTATCGAATATTGCCATTTTCACCCCCTAAATGTAGAAAAATCCAAACAATGTGTAGCCTATGTTACTCGCGGGGTTATTCAGAAGATTCCCTGACAATTTCATCAAAATCGGTCCAGCCGTTTTCGAGTCCCTACGTTACATACATACACACATCCTCTTTTATATATATAGATTTTCTTAGAGAGAAACTCGTACGACAAGTGAGTGAGGGAGAAAATTGTATACACAAAATAGTGTCATCGCTAATGATTTTGATAATATTCATCTTTTTCTATTATAACCACATATACCATCACCCTCAGTAAATCAAAAAACAAAATCTAATATACCGCGAATCTATATATATAAAAATGGTGGCAAAAATGTATAGTAATTCATCAATTGAGAACGGCTGGGCCGATTTTGCTCAAACTTTTTTTCAGTTGTTTGTTATTGTCAGGAGAAGGTTTATGTGAAAGAAAATTTTGGGAAAATCTTCCGGAAAAGTCGGAAAATGGAAAAATCGAAAATTGCCTTTTTGTATGGAATTTTGTGTGCAATTGTTACAGAATGGCTATTCGGATAGAAAATTGGAAAATTTTGTTGAAAAATGCGGAAAATTCCGGAAAAATTCAATAGGTTTGCATTTGTTTTTTCGGCGAAATTCTGGATTTTATAGTATGATTTAATAAATTTGGACGTTGGAACTGTGAAAAATTTCGGATAATTAAATAATTAATTAAAAAATTAAATAATGGAAAAATAGAAAAAATTTTGGTGGAAAATTCCGGAAAAACGAACTTTTTCTACAAAATGTTTTGAATTTTTGTTTAAATTTTGTTTGCAATTGTTCCGTAGTGGCTTTACTGATGGAAAATAGAAAATTTTTGTCAAAAAATTACGGAAAAATCCCAACAAATTTAATTTTTTTACACGAATTTTGAATTTTATTGTGTGATTGATAATGTTAGACGATGTTAATCTGAAATATTTCGGATAATAGAAAAATTCTTAGTGGAAAACTCGAAAAATTCCGTAAGAACTCGAAAAATTTAGATTTTTCGACGAAATTTTGCACTGTATCACTTGATTTAATGATTTCTGTCGACGTAAATGTGGAAAATTCATGATGCTTGGAAAATTTGGGATTATTATGTTAAAAGATTAAACAAGAAATGATCATACAATTTCAAAATCTTCTGCATGAGAATAACACATTGGTCCGATTGTTCAAAACCGCATTGGATACAATGCATTCCGACGACCACAAATCATTTTCAGAGCAGACAAAAGACCCTCTGGATGACATGCAGGACAATTCAATGCTCCCACTATAAATGAAGTCGCAGTGGTGAATGTTGGGAAGAATGTGGAATCACGCAATATTGTTCTCAAGCGTCGGGATGGTAGACAACTGAGGCATGAACATCGGTCATACCGTAGATGTTCTGTCGTGGAGAGGATGGCTATCACCTCTATTTAAAAATGGTCAATAGAACCAAAGGTTTGTTTACAAGTCATCACTTCTTTCTCATTCTCCATTCAAGTTCGAATTTCGATCTTGAAATTAACTTCTGATCGAAGACATGTGCGTGCTCATGTGCGGCAGTCTACTGTCGAAATTGGAATATCAGCATCAAATCGTTCGATGCACGATGCATCCAATTGCGAATTGCAACGAGATCATTGATCGACATGAGCTGACTGAAAAAGTCCGACAAAATGTGCCGCCATTGAATGCGAGCAAACGAACGTGTACGATTTGCTGATGTAGGTTGTTGACGATGGAACGGGAGGCATTTACTTTCTCGATGCTCCCCCAGGCAAGACATTCGTCATTTCTTTGATTCTGGCAACATTTGGTCATGATCGCAAATTCCGTTAGCTGTTGCATCCGCTGGTATTTCTACCATGTTGTTGAAACGCGGTCGACCCGCACTTTCCGCTTTGAAGCTGCTGATAAATCTTCTCACGGTTAACAAGCCAACGTGCAGCGAAATTGTTGCGAGAATGCAAAATCATCATTTGGGATGAATGCACGATGGCACATAAACGAGTTTTGGAGGCAGTTGACCGAACGATAAAGCATTTCGAGATGATTTTGTGTGGTTATGGTATTTCCGTCAAACGCTTCCCATCATCCCAAAATCTACAGCTGCTTATGAAATTAACGCATGCCAGAAATCGTCACCTTTGTGTTACTAATTTTCAAGACAGCTACTGGCACTTGGTTATGGCCAAATTCCTGTTGATGTTTCAACTGGGTTGATGACGTTCCCGGCAAATTTTTTCGAGTTTACATCGTCAAAGGAGGAACTCACCACCAAAGTTTTCCCCGGCATTGCAAAAATTTAAAAAGTCTAGATTGGATAAGTGAGCGGGCAATACTAGCAGCAAAGAATAAGGTCGTCGATAGCTTGAATGTTATTATTCAAAGTCGTATCGATGGAGAACTGCATTCATACAAATCCGTTGGCAGTGTGACCAACGAGAATGAGGCCAGCAACTATCCGACAGAATTTTTAAATTTTTTAGATGTGTCAGGAACTCCGCCGCATAATTTACAGCTGGCGGTGGGAGCGTTTATAAGCATGTTGGCGGAACCAGAGTTATCTTAAATTGTGCAACGGTACGCGTTAGTCGGTCAAGAATGTGATAATCGATTTGATTAAAGCGACGTTCATCAGGGGCAAATCCCAAGGAGAGGAAATCCTTATCCCACGAATTCCAATTATTCTAACCGATCTTCCCTTCCAAATTCAATCGAATTCAACTCCCCATTCTATTGGCTTTTGCGATGACAATCAATAAATTGCAAAACCCATCAATGAAAGTTTGTGGGATCAATCTTGAATTTCCCTGTTTTTCAGCCGTACGTTGTTTCTTCGCGTATTTGCAAACCGTCTTCATCTTCACCGCTCTTCACTATTTTCGATTAAATTAAAATAAATCACATTAAAACTTGAACTAACTGTGTTTTATTATACCCCTGGAGCTTATATGAATTCGTTACCTTAGGAGCGAGGCGAAGTTTGCCGGGTCCGAAGTTGTATGGCAGAACAACGTTTGCCGGGTCAGCTAGTACTCTAATATACCGCGAATATTCAAAACAAAAAATATAATATATTGATATTGTTACCCGATTTCTAAAGTGGGCGAAGTGGTACATTTGTATGGGAGGAGGGGCGTGTGTAGACTTCCTGATTTCTTCTCCAAAACTTTATCCTGTTACCCAGCGGCGAAATTTGAGAGGCCTTCCTCATATAATGCATGCAGTAGTCATTATTTGGGAATAACATTTCAAATAAGGAATACAGAACGCATGAGTTTTCATCAGATTTAGGGATTTTATGGACTGACCTGCCAAAGACATGTAAAAAGAAGGCAGAGGGATTTCATACACATCCCCTCTCGCTTCCAAATAGCAGGGGTATTGCATGCCTTCTAAATGGAAAGAATTGTTAATACTTTTTTTTTCAACTTTTATGAAGGCCTGCCAGAGGCCTCTGAAAAGAAGGCAGAGGGATTTCATACACATACCCTCTCGCTTCTAAATATAAGGGGTATTGGATGTCTTCCAAATGGAAAAAATTGTTAATTTCCGTGGAAGGGGTTTTTTTAAACAGTGTATCATAAGTTTCAACCATACAATTCAAATGCATCTTCATAGGCTAGACAGTAGCATGGCTGACTAACAATCACGAGGTAGTGGGTTCAAACTCCAGCAATGTTTACTGTCGTTGGAAAAAAATTTAAGTATAGTGAAAAATATATATAAGTGAGAAATATCTAAAAATAACCGGTGCGCTCTCAAAAAAAATAAATAATTTGAGGGTGCACTGTATAGTTTTTGTTGTATTTGCAAGTCATTATTTTGTCATGTGTATGCAGGCCTTCCATAATGCCTTCTTATAGAAAGCTTCCATAGGGCCCCTTTATAGAAAGTTTCCATGAGGCCTTCTTATAGAAACCATCCAGAAGGCCTTCTTATGGAAATCGGCGACGGAAGGCCTTATTTTCCAATGTCACGCAATGTAAAAAAAGAAAGGAAGAAAGAAGGCCAAGGATGGCATACCGGATCCAAAAGAAGGCCTTCAAACTCATGAACGAAGGCCTTCCTTCTCATGATTTCCGCCGCTGGGTATAGCTTTACTAAATACAGAATTTGGGCACGATCGCGACGGTTGTATTGATATTATTACTCCATCTCTAAAGTGGACGGAAAGGTACATTTGAATGCGAGGTACCATAAGGGTCCTGTCTAGACTTCCAATATTTTTTCCAAAACTTTATCCTGTTATAACTTAACAAACAACATAATTTGGGCACGATCGTGTCGAGTATATTGATATTATAACTTCATCTCTAAAGTGGGCGGAGTGGTACATTTGTATGGGAGGTACCAGAAGGGGCGTGTCTAGACTTCCAGATTTTTCTCCAAAACTTTATCCTGCTTGAACTTTACTAAATTCAGAATTTGGGCACGATCGCGTTAGGTCTATTAGTAATATTAATCGATTTCTAAAGTGGGAGGTACCAGATGTGTATGGGAGGTACCAGATGGGGCGTGGCTAGACTTCCAGTTTATTTTTCTCAAAAGCTGTATCATTGATATTACTACTCCATCTCTAAAGTGGGCGGAAAAGTACATTTGTATAGGAGGTACCAGAAGGGGCGTGGCTAGACTTCCAATATTTTTTCTTAAACTTTACCCTATTATAACTTAACAAAATACATAATTTGAACACGATCGTGGCGAGTGTATTGATATTATAACTCCATCTCTAAAGTAGGCAAAATGGTTCATTTGTATGGGAGGTACCTGAAGGGGCGTGGCTAGACTTCCTGTTTTTTTCCAAAACTTTATCCTGTTACAGCTTTACTAAATATATAATTTGGGAACGATCGAGTTCGATGTATTGATATTATTACTCGATTTCTAAGGTGGGCGGAATTGTACATTTGTATGGAAGGTACCAGAAGGGGCGTGGTCATGTAGCCCATTTTCAATACCGTAAGTACTTTTGGGGAAATATTAACTCGTGCAGAATTTCAAAACATTTGGTTGCGTCTTTCGAAAGTTATCGTGCGAATCAGCCGGACAGCAGACAGACAGACGGACATGGCTCAAATGACTTAAAAAGTCATGAATCGAATTTGGTTCAAAGAAACCTAGGGTCTACAGTCTCTCCTTCTATGTGTTACACTTTTGGGTCGTATCAAATGATATATACCTTCATCCCTAAGGGTGATGGTAAAAAAAGGGTTATGTGAATAAGTTTGTAACGGGTGAACTCAATAAATAATGAATCGATGTTGATATATCTTTCTTTAAAATCTCACAACTTGGATAATAAAATGAGTCGGATCAATTCGAGATAATCGGCATGTCTAGTAAAAACTTCTCAAATAGTGACGTTCGCATTCGTCGATAAACAAGTAGGTGCCGTTTGTTGTGAATCTTAAATAGAAAGTGTGTTAATTCATAACAACGCGAGAAGCATCCCATACCTCATTCATGGGGTGTAAAGGGAAATTAAGTTTAAGTTTAAGTTATTAAAAGTTAATGTTAAAATGTGAAATATGTTAAGTTTTTGCAGTTTACTCGAGCCTATGGAACCTAATTTTAACGAGAGAGTTGGTGTTTCTGCTTAATATTGCTTTATAGTTAAAATTGTTTGTGTTTTATTGTTGTTGTTACTACTTCGGATGGTATATAGTGCGAAAAAAGTTTGCGGTTCTGATTGGGTCATCACTGAGCGAATTTATTACGGATGTAGTAAAATGAGCAAGCAAGTGCACATATTCGGATAATGACTCAATGTCAACGCTATATTAGTTGATTTCGTAACAAATTCAATCGAACTAACCTACTTACTACTCAAATGTTTGGTTGTCTTATTTACCTCGCATATAGCTTAAATATTACCCGACCTTAACGCTCCTTCCTAAAAGCAAAAGTCAACAGCAAAGCGGATATTCAATCACCATTTTGTCATGAATTTAGCAATAGAAAGAACTAACAAAGAAAATAGTACAAATAATAACAAAAAGCTTTACTCTAAATGTGGCACCATCTTCATCATAACCTTCAACATAGCCCCCAACTGGCATTGTCGTCATCGTGATCATTGAAATCAATGCTTTTGTATTGTTGTCGTCGGAGTATCTTTTTCAAGTTTCCTGCGAATGCATTGATTTCATTTCCACTTCCTCTCAACCAAATGTGTTGAAGTTTTTTTCATACAGCTGGAACGAGTGCATTCCGTTTCTTTTGCTTTTCTTTTTCATGTTATTGAATTTTTTGTGTGCCTTTTTTTGTTTGTCAGCGATGGGGGAGAATAGTTGTTGTGAAACCACTTTCTCGCTGAATTCAAGTAAGAAAAAAGAACACAAAGAATAAAATCAAATTGTATCTAGACTAAAGCTATTAAAGCTGACAATGAATATTGGAATCTGATCACGTTTCCAGTCAATTACCTAGGCTTTGTGGTTTGAGTTCGCAGAATGTTTGTCTAAAGTAGTGGGGGAAAGTATGGCACCTATGAACTTGTATAAGAATATAAGACATTTGGGTGTAATATAAAATTTTATAGTAATATTTTTGCGGCAGACAATTTAGCTTTGGAACAAGAACTTGTTAATATTGTCTTGTGTCAAAGATATTCATTTAAGGCAGCATGTAGCAATTGTCCGCCTTTAATATATTTAATAACGACAGTTGTCGGTATTTTGTCAAACACCAATCTAATCGAAAACCAGAACAAAAAATTCAGTTAGGAGGACTGACTGAAAAATACCCTCAGCATTTGTCCTTTCTTCAAAATTCTTGTCAAAATTGTTTTACTTAGGCTTAAGTCTAAGTCTGAAAAACAGACATAGGCTGTTATGGCTTCTAATCTTAGATGTCCGTTAGTATATGTGGGTAAATTCGACCATAAGGTGTGGCAAATATTTCGGTTATCGAGGTGGCCGGCATTGAAAGAAAAATGCAGATGACTGGTGCCGGGAATCGTACCACGGATCTACAGGATGGTAGTTGCGTGTTCTAACCACTATGCCAAGGCCGGTCTCTATTTAAACTTAATTAAACCAATCAATTCCAAAAATCCTGTATTTTTCGGTTTGGATGTTATCGGCAACATATTATTTTTTCCAAAAAAAAACGTAATTTTGCATGGAAGGGATAAAGATATTATTATTCATTTATAAGGTATCTAGTTTTATGAAATTAATTCTTAAATTAAATTTGTATTTGAGCACCAGCTGCTATGGAGATATTTTGACTATTTATAGTGCCATAACTACATTCTGGAAAATATAAATGCTGGTAAATTTTGAAAAGAATCAGTGAAGTTTTTAACGAGTTATCTTGCCTTCCCGCCTTCAAGTCAGCTCGCCAATTAGTCAGACGGACGTAGACCAGCCGTCTTAAAAAAATCCAAACTGGGGTCCAATTCGTTTCCTTCAATGTGGGGCACTTTTTATACCCTCACCTTTAGGTTTATGGGCGTATATTATTTGATACGGGAACAAGTTAACGCCAAGTATCTTACTAACAAATTCGTTTAAGGACTTTTAAGTAAGATTGAGTGACAATCCGTTTGTCTGTCTGGCTGGATGGCTGGTGAGCAGAATAACATGAGTAAACCTTTACCGATCCTAAACCGATGAAATTTAACCAGTGTTAATATTATCAAAAATGTATTAATGGGATTGTAAATTGCCAGAATAGCCCTACCTGTTCTGATACCTCCCATACAAAATAACATATGTTTGGAAAATTAATATTTCTTCCATAAATTCCGAACGGACAACTGGAGGATATTTTTTTGGTCTTAAGATATTTGGGGTCTAACTCGTCTCCTTTAATGCGTTACACTTTTTTTGGTATCAAATGATATATACCCTCATCCCTAAGGGTGATGGTATAAAAAGTGTAACGCATTAAAGGAGACGAGTTAGACCCCAAGTATCTTAAGACCAAATTCGTTTGAGGACTTTTTAAGACGATTGAGCTATGTCCGTCTGTCTGGCTGGCTGGTCAGTAGAATAACTCGAGTAATCCTAAACGGATCAGTATGAAAATTAAACAGTATCAATATTTTTCAAAACTTATGGGATTGTAAGTAGGCTGAATAGCCCCACCCCTTCTGGTACCTCCCATACAAAATTAACTATTTTTGGAAAATTAATATTTCTTGCATAACTTCCAAACGGACAACCGGAGGATGTTTGAATTTGGTCAGTTTATTTATCTTGCAAAAGTAGACAAACCCTAAGAAAACCGAAACCTTTGCCCCACCTATTCTGGTACCTCCCATACAAATGACCGAATTGACCCTCACACTTTTACATACATATCTTTTTTGTTAGTGAACTGAATTCACTCAAATTTTGCGTGTGATGTTTTCCCATAACCTCCCAACGGACACTTGGGGGGTAATGAATATTTGTCGATACACTTTTGTCGTGGTAGGAGGCGAAACCTCAGAGAGCCTAACTATTTGACACACCCCTTCTGGTACCTCCCATACAAATGACCGAACCCACCCCCATAGTGTCACATACATATCTTTTTTGTAAGTAAAGTGAATTCACTCAAATTTTGCGTTTGATGTTCGCTTGTGAAAATTAGACTCAGGAATGAACATGGACTATATCGGTTTACGCCTTCTGGTACCTCCCATACAAAATTACCTATTTTTGGAAAATTAATATTTCTCCCATAACTTCCAAACGGACACTTGAAAATTGATCGGTAAATTTATCTTCTGATAGAAGGCAAAACCTCAGAAAACCTAACTATTTGATACACCCCTGTTGAAACCTCCCATATAAATGACCGAACCCACCCCCATAGTCTCACATACATATCTTTTTTGCAAGTACACTGAATTCAGTAAAATTTTGCGTAAGGTGTACGGTTATAAAGATTTTAATCAAAAATGAATATGGACTATATCGGGTCACCCCTTCTGGTACCTCCCACACAAAATGACTTTGTTTGGAAAATTAATATTTCTCCCATAACTTCTAAACCGGCACCTGGGGGGATAATCATATTTGGTCAGTTAATTTTTCTTGTAATAGGAAGCAAAGCCTCAGCAACCCAAACTATTTGGCACACCCCTTCTGGTACCTCCTATATAAATATATGGGATATTTCCCCTTTTACATGCGAAAAAAGTCAGACACGTTGTGCTGCCCCTAATTGTACCTTGTGTTCAAATAGGAAAAATTTTGTATGTTTTTGCTCTACATGCAGACAAAAAATAATACATAAGTAATTTTATTTTAAAAATCTATTAATTTCAATAACTCAAGACTTAAACAATATCTTATATTGGGTGATGGTATTTGTCAGTCAGTTTACCTGACTAAAATTTCTGTACTGGTTCACTCTATCTTTGGCACCTCGTATACAAGTGACAAAAATCACGTTCATATTTCTACAGTTTTCTTTCATTTTATTATTATTATTATTTTATATATTTACTGGCTAAACCGGCACATAGTGGGGAAAATTTGAAACATTTGAAATTTTAGATCGATATTCTTGACAAAAAAAAATTGTGTACAGAATGTACGGTTTTTTTATTCTGAATTCTTTGCCGTTATTTTTTTAAAATTTGTGAAAGTCGATGAAAAAATAATTTTGGACTTTAGTGTCAAATATGTTTTGGATTATGTGACCTCAAAATTTTGAACTGACCTCAATTAATGTGAACATATGTTACGAATTAAACTAAGTGAAAAAATAAGCTGCAAAATTTTTTTTGGTTCAACTGCAAGTAAATATATAGAGGCACTATTTTCATATTTTAACTCGGGGTCCTACTAACAATAATTATCCGATTAGAACAAAACTTTACTTACAACCTGGAAAAGTTTTAAGGAAGTCTTATGTAATAAATAAGTCAAATCGGTAAAAGTCAATATGCAATTTTTTTGCATATGTACCATGCAGTTTTAAGATGCATAGACAATGTGCGAGACTTTAACACTATAAAACACCTCAAACATCGTCCCAACCCCGGCGGTACAACAGTGAAGTATTTCTTCACGGGTAGGTAGGTTATCCAACATCCGCTAAGGACGTCTAGGCTCTATTTAGTTCTAACATGAGCTGCCTAATATTGTCGATTGTTATTTCAGCATCTTCAATCACATCTTGAAAACACGGACAAAAAGGTGTATTGATAATCCTAAAACGATGCAGGTATTTTCCAAAGGCACCGTGGCCATTCAGGCACTGGGTTATATAATACTCAATGTCCCTATGTTTTCTCTCCAACCAACTACTTAGTTCAGATATTAGTTTATATGTCCACCTTCCTTTTGTTGTAATAGACCATCTCCATTGCCATGGCTTCCGCTTTCGTAGTGGCATTTTCATATATATACGCGCATATTTTTGCTATTGATCCTCTGGTATCATTCCTCCTATTACGAACACATCTTCATCGGAAACGGTTCTGTAAGCACAGCATACTCTCAGTGCTGTCAGTCGGTACACCGAGTTAGGTTTACCGCAGTATGACTTAATTTTCATGTAGTCTGCCCTTATAGGTGAGGCACATAGTATGATGCTCCCAACTACCTCCGTTAGAACTTCCTTCTATGGTATTTAGGACCTCTTGTATTCGGCATCACCTTGCAAAGAGCCGCTGCAGACGATGTGGCCTTTGTAACGAAATACCTTATATGGCTGTTAAAATAGAATTTACTATCTATCATCATTTCCAGATACTTTAATGAACCCTTTAAAGTTATTTCGCAGTCTCCAATGCTTATATTTATTGGTTCTCTAACCCGCCGGCTGAATATGACGACAACTTCCGTCTTGTGATCTGCAAGTAATAGGCTCATTGAGACGAGCCATGATTTCACAACACTACTACTTTTTTACAGTTTTGGCTTCATCCATATCCGAAGCTACAACAATCAGCGCAATATCGTTCGCGAATCCAATTGTCTTAACTCCAACTGGTAAATTAACATAAGTTTTAGGACTCCACTATACATAACATTCCATAAGAGGGGACCGAAGACAGACCCTTGTGGAACGCCTCCGGTAACCACGGTTGCTGAAGTAGTCCTGTATGATTGATATCAGGTATTGGGAAATACTAATTTATTCCAATACCTATGAAGTTTCCTTCCAGTTCGCAGAGTTGAAGGCGTTCTTCACATCTAGGGTTACAACAATGAACACTGTATAGATCAGGTGCCTCCATCCAACTGGCGGAAGTCCTCGAAGAATACAAGGTTGACATAACCGGTGGACAGGACACGGGTGCTCGTGCATGAAGGCGTGCTACATCTACTATAGTGGCCATGCGGACAATCACGAGTTTGGATGTGGATTTGTGGTTAACAAGAGATTGCTACACCTAGGGCCGTTTTCTCATCAGGCGATTATCTTTTTTCTTAACGAAAAGCTGTAGATTGAAGGAATTAGGTTTTCTCAAAGTCTCATTTGCTTCTGTTCTATCGCAAAGCTAACCAGCCCTCATCTGCCGGTTATTTATTTGCCGTACAGATAAACTCAATCAGCTGACTGCTGTTCATAGCTTTTTTGTTTTCCAAGATATATTTTTGATTTATAACCAAAACAATAAGCAGCAGGTCATCTTCAGTGGTAAAATGTTTCCCACATTGATTTTATCTGTCATTATTTAAGTTTGATTTCGTTTTTATTAAATGTATGTGCTTTCTTATTTTTTAACACTTCGAAAATAACTGATTTATATCAAGAATTTGGCAACTGTCTCATCTATTTTTCGGGGTATTGCCAACTGAAATATAATTTGTTGTCAGTATATTGAGAAAACCAAAATCGTTAACGGGAGACCGCATTTGAGCCTACTATCGGAAAATTCAGTCTGCACACCGAAACGTCGAACAATGGCATAAGACTGATTGACTTCTATGAGGCAAGAAATATGGTAGTTAGCAGTACTAGATTTAACCATAGAAATATTCAGAATGATTGACGAGGAATCAGATAGATCACGTGGTACTCGGTAGAAGGCACGCATCGACTGTTCTGGACGTACGAGTGATCAGGGGTGCGAAAATTGATTCTGATTATCACATTTCCGCAGTTAAGGTAAGCAGTGGACCAAAGAGGTAGCGGATGCCAACTCCAACCACCTAACTCAACTGCTACGGTATGCTCCAACCCCTGATAATATTATCTAGCAGTGGTATTATTAAGCTGACTCCATAGAATGAACTGCGAGAAGCGTACTTCAGAAGACTCCGCCTCCGAGCAATAGAGAAATACGGGTGGCAATATCCCGCCTTTAAAAACAAGGCGGGGGGAGGAGCTGATTCGGAGCATTCAACAGCTCCTGGAGAACATCTGGCAAGAGAAGAGAATGGCCGAGAATTGGATATGTGCCATATACAAGAAAGGAGTGTATAAACTACCGTGGAATAAGCCTATTACCAATTGCGTACAAGGTCCTTTCGAGCATATTATATGAACGTCTAAAGCCAATTGTAGAAAAACTAATTGGACCTTATCAGTGCAGTTTTAGAGCAATAGACATAGGTATATCTGTATTCTAAAAATGTTAAAAGCTTTACACTTTCTCTTTAAATGTCTAGTACATTTCAATATGATCAGAACAATATTTTACAACTTTTGAACTGCTCCTCCTTGACCAACAATTATTTAATATCAGTCCAACTACACCCTGTATACTAGTTTTAATAATGTAACTTCATTATGCTCCCACAGAGACAAATAATATACCTGTTTAATTTCGTTGTACACACAAACCACAACTAATTATATTTTAATAGTTTCAATTACCCTTTTTCAGCTACCCCATCTGCGGTAGCTAGTAAATCATGGTAAATCCTTGTATCTGGTTGCCAAGCTAATTGTCGGAAGACACGAAATAAATATCGACTCATTAAGTTTTAAAATCCAACATAACAAAAGTGACGAACGTCTGCCAAATCAATCTTAAATTTTACCCCCCTAACAAGCTTCCCAACATCGCGCTCATTCCTTATCTTAGCGAGAATACAATATTTGATGTTTCATGTCTACTTACCCGTCTGGCTGTAAGTAAGTCCGCACTATTGTCCGTCCACATTCAACCGTTCGTCGTCATCGTCTAACTTTTTAGAGTGTGTTGGTGTGTCCATGTCTTGCAGAGTTGAAACTGTGTAAATTACGATAAGAGATAGTAGAGAGTGGACGGATTGAAGAACAATACTTGTCTTTTAACATTTTTGAGTTTTTCAAAGTTGAAATATGTACGTACTTGGAACAAGACAAGTAAGGACTCCGTAACAGAAAGGCAACTTGACGGAAGGAAATATGTTGATGGTCTCGTTGTTGTTGCCCTTGTTGTTGTTGTTGTAATTGTTATTATTTTGGTAATTTAGATCAAATTAACTTAAAACAAGAAAACACAACAGATTGTTGGTAATTGAGCCAAGGGGAAAGAAATGTAAGGACGAAAAGAAATTCAAGCACAGGACGAAAGATGTTGAGGAAGCAGCTCGTTTGTACTAGATTGACAGTGATGATAGACAACAAATAAGTAATTAATTGTTTGATATAAACCCAAATTACTGGGCAATTGTGTGGATATATGTAACTCTCAGTGTGTGTGTGTGTGTGTTGGCAAGTAGATGAATTTATAGATTGATGAAATTAATTACTGCTGGGGAACATCAAGGAATTTAGTAAAATAGCTTCGCAAATCGTGTTGTTCCATAGATAGCTTTGCTTAGTTTTGAAAATGTGTTAACATATTTTAAAGTTTATTAAAGTAGATTGACTGCGATAAAATGTAAATTCCATAGATATTTTATACGTTGGCGAATTAAGCAGGAGTAAATAATTTAATGTTTTCGAAATTTATGTGAATTTTTGACGCGTCAAAGCCATCACCGTCATCAACAGCCTCTGTCATGAAGGCATCGTCATTCGTGTGCACCTTGTCTGTCGACACTCCTCAGCACTGGCACTCCATCGCTCTGTGAGGTGAACGGGGGTTAGTATGATGTGTTTGGGAATAACGTACTGTACTGTACTGATACTGTATTATATAAACATTTATGAAATTGTATGTCTGAGTCGGTGATAAGATATATATGTTCATTTCAGAGCTTCAAGGAAATTTGCATATTAATGAGCAGTTCTATTGTCTATTTCAAATGCCAGGAGCTGAAATATTCTTCTTAATAAAGTAAACTGAAAAAAAAAATATTCTATATAAAAATGCTAATAAAGTCTGACTTTCACCCCTGTCTACAGAGAAATCAGTACATTTTGATTTCCTATCCACCTTTTTATAACCTTCTTATATGTCTCTGCTTACTCCTATAAGTTTTCGTATTAAGCTTACTCATTCACGTTGTTGAGGGGATAGGAGTAGATATGGGTAAATAGCGTGTAAACTATGCTTAAGGCAATTACATGACTTCAGGCCACCGAAACTAAATTGGGTGGAATTGAAGGTCTCAACGGAGGCTAAGTCGCTAGTTGTTGTTTTTTTACATCAGAAGCTAAATTGGTCAAGGAATATCGCGGAAAGATTGAAAAGAGGCTTCGATGCCATTTATGCGTGCCGGAGCTCTATAGGTAAATGTAGGGAACTTAGCACGACTGACTGTGGAAATCCATTTCGGTCTTTACTGATGGTTAAAAATGGAACAGGTCACAAGAGCTGGTGTTTACAACGAAGACCTGCAGCTGAGCCTCTCTTTAAGTCTACATAATGAATGGTGTGTTTTCAGTCTGAGGTACTGGGCATTCAGAAAGCCGCGGAGGCTATTACAGGATGTGGAATTGATACTAGCAGATTGATAGACACGTGTGTGTATAAGCAGGCTGTAATAAAATCGATCAATTCTAGAGCTCGCAATAATTGGTCTCTCCCGTGCTCAATCTTTTTTGTTCACTAGATCGGAACATGGGTTTATTTGAGGCCCAACTTGGCAAATGGTCTTTTGAGCATGTATGGGTGTTGCGAGTGTATATTAGCTAACAAACGCATTTGCACAGTAATGGCCCCCTTTCCCCTTTTCTTTACCCTTCCTCTTTTGTACCTGTGACGATATTTTAAAAACAGCAATATAAGGCAAACCACCAATAAAAAATAAAGACCTTTTTGCGGACACTTTGCTTGCTTTGCGCACTTACTGCCTTAGTAGCTGAGCGTCGCACGGTGGGGTAAATTCACGATCTGGGCGGCCAAAATTCGATTTCTCAAAAACCAATGTTTTTAATAATTTCCGATTGTAGGGTAGAGAGGACAAAATGCTTCACTAGATTCCGTTATTTTTTCATTCCATTTTGCTTACATTCGTTTTCTACACGCTGTTAAAGTTACTTGTTGCTAATTGCGCAATTTCTATTTTGTTGTGTTCAGGTAAAGCAACAATTTTAGCAGGCTGTGGGAAGGCGTGTGTTTAGTTTAAACATTTAAGTAAAATGGAAAATAATAAAGCAGGTTAATATTATTTAATACACTTAGCTAAATAAAATTATAATTCAAATTCATACTAGTAAAGCTGCATTGAAAAATTTGGTATTTTTGTCAATTTCAATTGGGTAACAAAATCGATCTATGGACAAAAAGTTATGCATCACCCCTTTTCACCCCTTCAATCTGTGATTATATATAATCTTTAAAATTGTATTGTTCATATGGAAAAAAAAAATTTTGCGGGTTTTTGCGGTTTTGTGTTTTATAGAAGAAGAAGTTCATTCTACTGCGGAAGAATGAACTATAATTTCTGCGGTTTTACTGAACCACTT
This sequence comes from Muscina levida, assembly GCA_964034835.1. Classification (NCBI taxonomy): domain Eukaryota; kingdom Metazoa; phylum Arthropoda; class Insecta; order Diptera; family Muscidae; genus Muscina; species Muscina levida. The sequence goes on from OZ035882.1 coordinate 98,290,718, forward strand.
TAGTTAACATACTGAATGTCCTATATCTCTATGCATTTATAGTTAGAGGGTATCCAGACGAATAAAAAGTTATAGGGAGATAGGCGTCTAAAATGCAACCTTGTGGAGATATATGGGAAATTCTTGGAATCTTAAAATTTTTATAAAAACCATTTTTTGTATAAAAACGGTCACAACCTTTACCCTCCGAATGTTAACATATTATTATTTTTTACGTCTCACCGAGTAATATTTTTCCATTCTGCTTCATAAATTTGCTTCAAATAATTTTGGCCGCCCAGGTCGTGACTTTACCCCACTGTGCGTCGGACGGTTCTGTCCGTATCGAGCGGTCTGTAAGAGACCGATTCATGTGCTACGTTCAAACCAAAACTCTCAGTAGCTGAGCGTCGGGCGGTTCTGTCCGTATCGAGCGGTCAGTAAGATACCGATTCATGTGCTACGTTCAATCCAAAACCCGAGAGCAAGAACGCAAACGAATTGAAATAAGGGTTGCTGTTAAGACATTGAGCGATTCCGTTTCATTTTTGAAGGATTTTTAAATGAGCAGACCGCGCAGTAAAATTTCGTTGAGATTATTTTCGAACTCTGACCAATTCTACAATATATAAATCAAAGTTGGTGAAGAAGTGTAAGAGAAGTTCAATGGAATAAAGCCTCTGGATGTCAGCCTCTCATGGGTTTTAGAAGATCGCGAGATTTCTGGTAATTCATTGGTAGACCTTTAGGCCTGAGGATGCTTTACTATCCCTGATTATGCGTCTCTGGAAGATGTTTACTGGTCTGTGGATTTCTACCAAGTCATTGCAATATCAATCACCTGAAAAGCAAATGGGTTAGATTCATACAGGACTACTGCCATGTGTATGAGGACGAGGAGGAGTCCGAGACGATGGAACATCTTTTTCGTAGCTGTTCCGCTCTAGACCGCAGGAGGCTAAGATATTTAGGGAAAAGTTAAATAGAATACGTAGAGTCCCTCTTAAACAGGGCACTTGTTCATAGGTGGTGAAATCACTAGTGACTACGGGACCACTTGTACTTACTTTGCACACCATTAGTAATGCTTTGCTTCATTTCGTTTTTTATATGAAATGCCGCCAATAGGGTTAATCGCCATCACATTGTTTAACTACAAGTGAAATGGGTCCCGATGGAAAGGGTACTAACATACGTACCCAAGCTAGGGGTGGTTATATGTGTACCCAGAAAAACTTAATTGCCCTTTAAGTTTTCTGGGATGTAAAGGAGAATTTTCTATTATTAGATTCACCTACTTATTTATTTTTATTAGACATACCGATTGACTGGAAATTATACTGAGAAGTGGCGTTTGACAACATTAAGGGAGCGTTGGGGAATCGAACCATGGACATCGCGTATGATAGTCGCATGTTGTAACCATCATGCCACGGCCGGTCGTACCCAGAAGTAATATATTAAAATAGCTTTAAACGTTTCGATTACGCTTTCTGTCGCTTTCGAGAGCATAATGTTTTATACTCGTTAGTTCAGCGTTCGCTTACCACAGGGTGTTAGTAAATACATAAATAAAATTCAAGTAAATACCCATGTAGGGGGTATTGGGTTAGGTAGTTTAATCATGGCCAATCGACACCTCCAGAACTGGAGAAATCTTCTTCCTAAGTCCGAGTAGACAATTTAAAATATTTCATGCAGTACCTTCCTTGGCTAACTGGGTGAGGAATATGATTAGGGTTCCCACAATTTTCTCTTCTTTCTCTATTCCTTTCCTCTTTCCTTCTTTATTCTATCATTCCCTTTCCCTGATCCATTGTGAATGTCTCGGTGTGTAGTGTGATGTGTTTTTTACCGGATTGCACGTGTCCACAACCTAAACTAACCTAGTTGAGAAGCTCCATCTCCAGCTCATCGATGATTCATTTTTACCAACGGCTTCGGGCGAGATGAACAATTTTGGATAATCTAAATGTAAGCCGTCACTTGTGCTGATACGGCCACAGCGAGTTTCAGTGAACAAGCCTTTCCTTGGTTTCGGAGATGCTTGATGAGTACAACTTAGTTTGTGTAATTTTCATCGAACGTTTTGCTCCTTTCAAGTTATTTATCTATATACTATACCAAACCATGTAACGATTTCATAGATGTTCAGAAAAGTTTGTCCTTGACTCAGTTGTAATATATTTTCCAATTTTTGTAGAGCTTTTATAAGACAGTCTATTGCTAATCCCTTTATCATTATTCCCTCTTACTACATGTGGTAGAAACTGTGAATTGTTATACCACTCGCGTATATCAATCTCTGGGTATCATATCGAGATGTCGCATGAAGCTCGTGGAAAATTATTCAAGCTGAAGGATGTATGATAATTTCCGACGGAAGTGTAATCAAAAATCGCTTAGACAAATGCCAGGTGATGTGCTGTTACGCTACAACACTTTGCGCCCATTCTCCTTACAAACTCTCTCTCTCTCTCTATCCCTTCCAATTCATTCTTATGCACTGCAGGTGTCCTTTGAATACTCTACGGATGTGTGTGTGTGTGTATGAATTTCAATAAAGGAATCGCTGTTCCGTTTTCGCTGATGTTGTTGATTTCTTGTTTGTTTCTGTAGCAGCACAATTCGACAACTTCTATATGTGTAGGTGCGAGCATTATATGATGTTAACTTTATTCCTGTTTGCTGTTTTTGTTGTTGAAAGTCGATGTCTGTCCGATTGTCTGTGCTGAAGAATTAAACGGAAATGAGCATTACTTATTCGCAATAAATGTTTTCTGTTTTTCTTTTTCATGCAGGTTTTTTCGTAGTTTTAAAATTAATTTTTAATTTAATTTCTGTTCTGTTATCTCTCATTCCCAAGCAGGGTTGTGTTAATATGTTTGTAGTAAATATTTCCTATAAATTACATTTTCGCCTTTTACTTTGTGTGTTTCTACTAATTGAGTTAGTTGTTCCTATCACCGGAGTTGGATAGACTTTTTGCATTGAAATTATTGTAAATGTATTACGATGTGTTTTAGTAACGATATATAGAAGAGCTTTATTTGTTTGAAGTACCTAAGCGTCTTATCCGTTAAAACACTTTTATTTAACAATAAAAACATATGATAAATGTTTAATAGTAAGAATAAATATCCGTAAAAGAATATCTAATGGAAAAATTTTAGAATTTACTCCTTTTCCAAACACGCATTTCATATTTTAAAGTATTTTAGTATATAAAAGGAAAGAGTTATAAACTAGCGAAACCACAAATAATTTCAAGTAATCTCTTTGTGTACCCTCTTGACTGTAGATGACTGGAGGCGGTAATCGAACCCGGAATCTCCCGCATGGTAGTCGTATGTTTTAACCACTATGCCCTCACCCACAGGAATAAGGGTAAAGGGTGGGCCTAATTCATGTTTATTATACCAACACCCTTAGGGATGAGAGTATATATCATTTGATACGATCCAAAAGTGTAACACATATAAGGAGTCACTTTAGACCCTAGGTTTCTTTGAACCAAATTCGATACATGACTTTTTAAGTCGTTTGAGCCATGTCTGTCTGTCTGGCTGTCCGGCTGGTTCGCACGATAACTTTCGAAAGACGTAACCAAATGTTTTGACATGTTCATGACATGTTTTGATATTATTTCCTCAAAACTACTTACGGTAGCGCAAATGGGCTACATGGCCCCGCCCCTTCTGGTACCTCCCATACAAATACATTATTCCGCCACTTAAGAAATCGAGTAAAAATATCAATACACCCAACGGGATCGTACCCAAATTCAGCATTTGGTAAAGCCATAACAGGATAAAGTTTTGGAAAAAATTTTGAAAGCATAGCCACGCCCCTTCTAGTACCTCCCATACAAATCTACCTTTCCGCCCACTATAGAGATGGAGGAATAATATCAATAACTCAAACGTGATCGTACCAAAATTATATTTTTAGTAAAGCTATAACAGGATAAAGTTTTGAAGGAAAAAGTTGTAAGTCTATCCACGCCCCATCTGGTACCTCCCATACACATCTGATACCGCCCACTTTTGAAATCGATTAATATTATTTAAAGACCTAACGCGATCGTGCCCAAATTCTGTATTTGGTAAAGTTCAAGCAGGATAAAGTATTGGAGAACAAATCTGGAAGTCAAGACACGCCCCCTCTAGTACCTCCCATACAAATGTACCACTCCGCCCACTTTAGAAATAGGGCAATAATATCAATACACTCGACACGATCGTGCCCAAATTCTTAATTTTGTTATGTTATTATAGGATAAAGTTTTGGAGAAAAATTTTGAAGTTTAGACACGGCCCTTATGGTACCTCCCATACAAATGTACCTTTCCGCCCACTTTAAGGATGTAGTAATAATATCAATACACCCAACACAATCGTGCCCAAATTCTGTAATTAGTAAAGCTATAACAGGATAAAGTTATGGAGAATAAATCTGGAAGCCTAGACACACCCCTTATCGTACCTCCCATACAAATGTACCACTCCGCCCACTTTAGATATCGAGTAATAATATCAATACAATAGAAAATTATTTGTTTTACTGAGAGTAAGGGTATATGTAAGTCGGGTTGTCCGACTGAAACTTTCTAACTAGTTTTTATTACAAATCGGTAAATTTCAATAACTCAAGACTTAAACAATATCTTATATTGGGTGATGGTACTTATCAGTCAGTTTATCTGACTGAAATTTCTGTACTGGTTTTTAAAAGTGCAGAAACAACAACAAAAATGACTATTTTTCCATGTTTTTGGCTTTATTAGTAAAAGCAAACATTCCCATTCATTATGGAATACAACTTCGTTCAAGTGGCTGCTTCCGATAGTTTTGGAGCAGCGCATTTTGCCAATCCATTTTTATACCATCACCCTTAGGGATGAGGGTATATATCATTTGATACGAAAAAAAGTGTAACGCATTAAAGGAGCCGAGTTTGACCCCAAGTATCTTAAGAACAAATTCGTTTCGGGACTTTTTAAGACGATTGAGCTATGTCCGTCTGTCTGGCTGGCTGGATGGCTGGTCAGCAGGATAACTCGAGTAATCCTAAACGGATCGGTATGAAAATTTACCAGTTCTAATATTTTTCAAAACGAACTTATGGGATTGTAAATGGGCTGAATAGCCCCACCCCTTCTGGTACCTCCCACACAAAATTACCTATTTTTGGAAAATTAATATTTCTTCCATAACTTCCAAACGGACAACTGGAGGATGTTTGATTTTGGTCGGTTTATTTATCTTGCAAAAGTAGACAAACCCTAAGAACACCGAAACCTTTGCCCCACCCATTCTGGTACCTCCCATACAAATGACCGAATTGACCCTCATTCTTTTACATACATATCTTTTTTGTTAGTAAACTGAATTCACTCAAATTTTGCGTGTGATGTTCGCTTATGAAAAGTTGAATTAGGAATGAATATGGACTATATCGGTTTACGCCTTCTGGTACCTCTTATAACCTCCCATACAAAATAACCTATTTTTGGAAAATTAATATTTCTCCCATGACTTCCCAACGGACACTTGGGGGGTAATGAATATTTGTCGATAAATTTATGTTGTGATAGGAGGCGAAACCTCAGAGAGCCTAACTATTCGACACACCCCTTCTGGTACCTCCCATACAAATGACCAAACCCACCCCCATAGTCTCACATACATATCTTTTTTGTAAGTAAAGTGAATTCACTCAAATTTTGCGTATGATGTTCGCTTGTGAAAATTAGACTCAGGAATGAACATGGACTATATCGGTTCACGCCTTCTGGTACCTTCCATTCAAAATTACCTATTTTTGGAAAATTAATATTTCTCCCATAACTTGCAAACGGACACTTGGGGGGTAATGCAAATTGATCGGTAAATTTATCTTCTGATATAAGGCAAAACCTCAGAAAACCTAACTATTTGACACACCTCTGTTGATACCTCCCATACAAATGACCGAACCCACCCCCATAGTCCCACATACATAACTTTTTTGTAAGTACACTGAATTCAGTAAAATTTTGCGTAAGGTTTACGGTTATGAAGATTTTAATCTGAAATGAATATGGACTATATCGGATCACCCTTCTGGCATCTCCCATACAAAATGAGTTTGTTTGGAAAATTTATATTTCTCCCATAACTTCTAAACCGGCATAATCAAATTTGGTCAGTTAATTTATCTTGTAATAGGAGGCAAAGCCTCAGCAACCCTAACTATTTGGCACACCCCTTCTGGTACGTCACATATAAATATATGGAATATTTCCCCTTAACATACGTATCATTTTTGTATGTACACTAAATTCAGACAAACTTTGCCAAGGTAAGCGATCATTGAACATTGACTTACGAAAAAAATAAGACACGTTGTGCTGCCCCTAATTGTACCTTCTGTACAAATAGGTCAAATTTTGTATGTTTTTGATCTACATGCAGACAAAAAATAATACATAAGTAATTTTATTTTAAAAATCTATAAATTTCAATTACTCAAGGCTTAAACAATACCTTATATTGGGTGATGGTATTTATCAGTCAGTTAACCTGACTGAAACTTCTGTACTGGTTCTAAGATCTTGTTGATGATTTCGGGATGCTGCTCACGGATTCTTGGATGATATTCCTGAATTGTTTCTGACCATCCGATTCAATATTGCTTTCCATTTTTGGCATAAGAGTTTGAATTTAACGATTTTCATCTCGGCAGCTACGTCAACAAACAAAAATCTGGGGTTCGGAAAACCCGCACGTTATTGTCGAGAGGCCAATGCATCCATAGTGTTGGTTTGCGCAGCTTTCCAAAACTGCGCGGGGGATTTCTAAATACCAAAAGATGGAATGCCAGTGGGGACGGCTTCAAATATCTAAGATGAAGTGCGTAGCTATATGTCCCAATGTGGAACTTGAAGTTAAAATTTCCTTTCTTAAGTTGAAAGTCAAAAGGTTAAATTTTACAAGTTTATTTCAGATCTATGTGACCGTCTTCTTTGACTTCAAAATCTTAACTTAACTTAAAGACTATTTTAACAAAAAAATTAAAGGTCCGCTAAGCGGAACAACGGTTTTTATATTAAGTAAAAAAGGGGAAATGGAATAAAATAAAACATAAATAATCTCTTCTAGAGAGTTCGGTACTTCATGTACAAGAAAATAACTCAAATTAAAAACTAAAGATAAATATGTGTTGAGTGTCTAGGTGCCTTGTGTAGTAGGGGAAGGTACCCCACTCATTAGCTGTTGGACAGGCTTCAACACATAGAAAAAGACAGTTTGGTGCAGATTGCGGAGTGGTGGCACCATTGTATCATTTTCATTCGAAATTAAAGCTGGGAACGACGTACATGTAAAGCCATTTAATACAACTCCTTTACTGCGATTGAAGACATGGAATTCAACGTTTCTGAATCGTTTCATTTCCGTTCTGATAAAAACCAGATCACACTACACACTGAGACCTGCTGATCTATTGTGGTTGTCCATAAGAAACAGACGAACGAAGCAGAGAGAAAGAAGAGAGAAAGAAGAAAGGAAATCATGGAAACCTCAATCGTCATCTTGGTCAAGTTAGCCATAGAAGAAACCGCAAGAAACATATTTAAAAACCTACTCGGACTGAGGAATGAAACACTAGGTCCTCTCTGTAACTTCTTCCTAAATATCTTAGCCTCCTGCGGTCTAGAGCGGGGTAGCTACCATTAAGATGTTCCATTGTCTCAGTCCTCCACTCGTCCTCATACGGTGCTTGATATTGCAATGGTCTGTTAGAATTCCACATGCCAGTCTCAAATCATGTACGGCGTTCGGGATCTGCCACAGCTCTAGCAGTTATACATTCGGCTGCCGTCGGCAAGCTGCTTCCAATCTACCACAGAGCCAAACATTTGATAAATGGGAGGGTGAACATCTTCCAGAGAGTTATGATCAGATATAGTACAGCCTCCTCTGGCAAATAGGTTTACAGTCAAAAAAAAAAAAAAAAAATACAAAAAAAAATACACATTTTAATTTTTTTCACGCTGAAAGTTAATCGGTTGGGGAAAATTGTTTTTTTTATTAGCTTTATTGAATATCATATTAAAGTAGCTTTCTAAAACATGTATGTACATAATAATCGATTGAAAATTGAATGAGTTATGCTAAGTTCGGTGATAACAGATTTTTCGAATTTTTTTGTCTCTACCCAAAAAAAAATTAAAATTTTGTATTTTTAAAAATCATGCCAAATTTGCAAATTTATTTATAGTTTTGCCTCCTATTACAATATGAATTAACTGACCAAATTTAATTAATCGGCAGGTTTCAATTTGGAAGTTAAGGGAGAAATATTAATTTTCCAAAAATAGGTCATTTTGTATGGGAGGTACCAGAAGGGGTGGTCCAATATAGTGCAAATTCATTCCTGATTCATATTTTCATAACCGTAAAACTTACGCATACTTTGACTGAATTCAGTGTACTTACAAAAAAGATATGTATGTAAGACTATTGGAGTGAGTTCGGTCATTTGTATGGGTGGTACCAGAAGTGGTATGGCAACGGTTTCGGTTTTTTTAGGGTTTGTCCACTTTTGCAAGATAAATAAACTGACCAAATTTAAATATCCTCCGGTAGTCTGTTTGGCAGCTATCGAAGATATATTAATTATCCAAAAATAAGTAATTTTGTATGGGAGGTACCAGAAGGGGTGGGGCTATTCCGCCCATTTACAATCCCATAAGTTCGTTTCGAAAAATATTAATACTGATAAATTTTCATAACGATCCATTAAGGTTTGCTCGAGTTACACTTTCACAAACATCTAATTAAATATTATTTTTGTATGGAAATCGCGATTTTTGTAAATTTAGTTATCTCAGTAAATTGTTGACAAAATCAAAAGTTGTGCACAGATTTCAATGAAATCAAACTCATTTGATTCAAACTATATTAAACTAAATGTTTTAAGACCAACACTGTGATTTTTGTTGCATTATTTTTTTTTATGAATTTTTAAAAAACAAAATTTTTGTTTTTTTTTGTAAAATTTTTGTTTTTTTTTTTTAAAACTACAACGATATCTCTGAAACTACTAGGCCAAATTAAAAACAATGTAGGCACGGATTAAAGATAATTTTGTTGACGAGTTTATGTTTATTATTTAAATATTTGTAGTGGAAGTGGCTTAGTTTTGGACATAACGGTATATCGCGAAAAGTCGAGCTGATACAAAAAAACTAAGTGCAGATTTGGATTCAGCATCCCGGACTAGACGGAGACGTCCAGGTCGTCTATGCTTTCTCTTTATATTATTTATTTATAAAAGGGTCGTAACAGACGGCAAGCGTCCAATTACGTCCACAATTTTAATATATTTTTTAGGTATATCCTTAAAGGCAGTAAATAATAAGAGTATTATTTAGGTTTTTTCCGTTTGTTTGTCTTTATTCGCTGCTTTCCAGATCAAGAGTGACAAAACTTATAAATTTGCTTATGCATGAAGCTAAAAGTTAAACAAGAAGAAAACAAATCATTGATCCCGTTATCACTACATAGCTTTGAGAATATAATCACAAGTTGTGATTGATATTCTTAAAGAAACAATAACATGTAATATAATAAACTAGTGGGCCCGGCAATGCTTCGCTATTGCATTTTAACTTGTAATATATTTCACATTTAGGTCTACAAAGTACTTTGAAAACGGTACTTAAGCACGATAATGATATGTTGAGTTTATTAACTTATGTAACTAATTTCAAGCAACTCCTTAACATGAAAGTTAACAAATTAAGTGTTGTTGTTTTAAATTCTAAATATCATAGGCTATATGACGATAGTAAAAAGTTCACCAGCAAAGTCATATCTTTTACAAATCGGAAACAGACATTCCGCTAAAGATCAAAATTCAATGTAGTAGCGGTAACCGTCTGTATACTAACTATCTCTTTGGGCGTAAAAAACACTTTTGACATGCCTTTTCCGCCTATTGACCGAAAATGAAAATTTCGTTTGAAGCTTCATGCCTTTAGCCATAAAAACCTCTTTTGCCATGTCTTCTTCTCACATGGATCAAGAATATTTCCAAATACTATCTTTGTATTGAACTCGTATTACCATTCTATGAGATAATTCGGTCACCAACGTTTGGCTTTACAAAGTGAGATCTCACGCGCTGTATGGCATTTTACGCCGTCGTGTTGGAACCATTTCTCCTTCAAATAATGTGCAATGACATGATAAATAAAAAAAATTCAATTGATCGTCCACTGGTTTGAGTTCTTCTAGGCTAAGATCTTTCGTCAGCATTTGCAGAGACCGAGTTGCTGAAAACGGCGTCGGTCCGATAAATTCGAGTCCCCTGTCACACTTACGTCTACAGCGTCGATGGCTTCTATTAGCTGCTCAGATGGATGAGTATATGCACCATAAACTTCACAAAGGGCAAACAGAACGCGCATTTTGAAAATAAATTTGCAAGATTTGTAAACGTTGTTCTTGTGTAGTCTTTACATGGTGATTTTTCAAAGGAAGTCTCAATGAAAGTCTATCACACTTCACACACCTCGCCTGAATGACGAATTGGTTGACCTAAAATGGCAACAAAAACGGTAAATGGGGTTTTGTTGGGGGTCAATTGTACATTAAAAATCCACATGAATCAAAATCCTAGCTGATCCTTTTTTTAAGATAAAAGGATTTTTCGTTTATTTACTCCGTTTTGCGCTTCTTTTAGAAGTTACGTTCGTTGCTCCATGATTATTGAAAGCGTACAGACTTCAGCTTTAAGACACTTCTATCAAAATTTAAGTTTTCTGCACTAAATTAAGCTTTCCCACCGCGAGCTAGGAATTGATATTACACACAAAGTTTATTGGTGACATTTTCTTACAATTCATCGTAGATTTGGTTACAATTTTTGCGAATAAAAAAACTGGCCCACCTTACTGTTCATATCTCTAGGCGAACTGCAATATACTGTGGAATTTTGACAGTTATAACTGTTTATTTTAAAAGGGGTGTGGTACAGCCCACTTCCACTCTTACTGTAATTTATACTGCAACAACAACATATATACCAAATCTCATCTTCATACCTCTGATAGTTCATGAGATACAGCCCTTTTGATTTTCAAGTTGTATGGGCGGTGCCACGCCCCTTTGTCCAATCACAACCTATTGTAGCCAGGGACTATCAACAGGTCAACAGTACCATTTGGTAAAATTTTCGTATCAATCGGTCTATTAGAAAAGCCGTTAAAGCGATTTTTGAAAAGGGGGCGTGGCACCGCCCACTTCCACGCTGGCTGTAATTAATACTGCTCCAACAACATATATACCAAATCTCATCTTCATACCTCTGATAGTTCATGAGATATAGCCCTTTTGATTTTCAAGTTGTATCAGCGGTGCCACGCCCCTTTATCCAATCACAATCTATTATAGCCAGGGACTATCAACAGGTCAACAGTACCATTTGGTAAAATTTTCGTATCAATCGTTCTATTAGAAAAGCCGTTAGAGCGATTTTTGAAAAGGGGGCGTGACACCGCCCACTTCCACTTGGCCGTAATTAATACTGTTCCAACAACATATATACCAAATCTCATCTTCATACCTCTGATAGTTCATGAGATACAGCCCTTTTGATTTTCAAGTTGTATGGGCGGTGCCACGCCCCTTTGTCAAATTGGACCGAATTGTAAATATAAACCACCCGGGGCGCCACCCAAACGCATACAAAAAAATTTATGCAAATCGGTCCAGCCGTTCGTGAGTTATGAAGTCACAACACACTTGCAACAATTTTTTATATATATAGATTACTAGTGGGCCCGGCAATGCTTCGCTATTGCATATTAACTTGTAATATATTTCTCTTTTATGTCTACAAAGTACATTGAAAACGGTACTTAAGCTCGACAATAATATGTAGAGTTTATTCACTTATGTAACTTATTTAAAGTAACTCCTTAACATTGAAGTTAACCAATGAAGTTTTATTGTTGTAAATGCTAATAAAAAGTTCATCAGCAAAGTCATATCTATAGTGCCGACATGTAGATTAAGTTTTTTCTGTATGTAACTATCTCTTTGGTCATAAAAAAACATTTTTGTTATGCCTTCTCCTATTGACCGCAAATGAAAATTCAGTTGAATCTTCATGCCTTTAGCCATAAAAACTTCTTTTGTCATGTCTTCTTCTCACACGAATCAAGAATAATCCGGAATACTATTTTTGTATTGAACTCGTATTACCATTTCAAACGGTCACCAGCGTTTGACTTAACAAAGTGATGGTCTTACGTGCTGTATGGCATGTTACACCGTCGTGTTGGAACCATTTCTCCTTCAAATAATGTACCATGACATGATAAATAAAAAAATCAATTGATCGTCCACTGGATCTAGTTCTTCTACCAGTTAAATGTTATATGAATGTAGGCCAAGATATTTCCTCAGCATTTGCAGAGACCGAGTTGCTGAGAAAGACGTCGGTTCGATAAATTCTAGTCCCCTGCCACACTTACATCTACAGCGTCGATGGCTTTTATTAGTTACTTAGATGGATCATTAAATGCACCCTCAGCTTCACAAAGGGCTCCATAAGTTTGGCGAACAGCACGTGCATTTTGAAAATAAATTTGCAAGATTTGTAAACGTTGTTCTTGTTTAGTTTTTACTGTTTTAATCTGCGCATCCTCAACTGCCTGGGCCATTATTTGATACAGTGAAAAAGTTAACTGTTGGAGTGCGTGGGCAGCGCCTCGGACTTTTAACTTATTTAGTTCGAAATAGACTGATCATTAGGGCGAATCTATTAGTTCGCGTAAAAAAAAAACATGTTAATCATATATCAGTATAGGAATGTACGAAGAATTCTTAGAAAATTTCACTAAGAAACTATATGTCTTAAATCACTTCCTAGTTTGCGCTGAGAAGCATGAAGATTTCAGATAGAGATATTTTTTTTTAGCAATGAACAATTATTCAGTTACTGCAGACCAATTGGCCCGGCTCTAATTTTTACCTACCATTCCGATGTTTGGAGACCAAGACGAAAAGAATAGAATATTTTTGATTTTTTTATTGGGATCCCGCCCAATATTCTGAAAAATGATTTTTAAAAACTTAATTTCTGTATGCCAACTCTCAGAGGCCATAACTTTTTAACAAATACATAGATTTGCTTCTACCTCATTTACTTTGTTGGGAAGTCAGTTTTATGCAGAAGGTCTCAAAAAATATATATCTGAAGTTTTCGGTTTGTGTTCATTTAAAAACAAAAAAATCTTTTTTTGAAATCTTCATGCTTTCCAACGCGAGCTAGGAATTGATTTTAGACACAAAGTTTTTTGGTGAAATTTTCTTAAAATTCATCGTAGATTCCGATTTTGGTTACGATTTTTGCGAATAAAAAAATTGGCCCACCTTACTGTTCATATCTCTAGGCGAACAGCAATATACTGTGGAATTTTGACAGTTTTAACCGTTTGTTTTAAAAAGGGTGTTTAACAGCCCATTTCCACCCTTACTGTAATTCATACTGCAACAACAACATATGTAACAAATCATATATATTCATACCTCTGATAGTTCATGAGATATAGCCCTTTTAATTTTCAAGTTGAATAGGCGGTGCCACGCCCCTTTATCCAATTACAACCAAATGTAGTCAGGAACTATCAACAGGTCAACAGTACCACTTGGTAAAATTTTCGTATCAATCGGTCTATTATAAAAGCCGTCTGAGCGATATTTGAAAAAAGGGGCGTGGCGCCGCCCACTTTTTGAAGAATAAAAACCTTTTAAACCATCCGGAAGCTATTTATCCAATCACAATCAAATATAGCCTAAGACTATCAACAGGTCAACAGTACCACTTTCTAAAATTTTCGTATCAATCGATCTATTAGAAAAGCCGTTAGAGCGATTTTTGAAAAGAGGTCGTGGCACCGCCCACTTCCATCCTGACTGTAATTAATACTGCTCCAACAACATATATACCAAATATCATCTTCATACCTCTGATAGTTCATGAAATATAGCCTTTTTAATTTTAAAGTTGTATAGGCGGTGCCACGCCCCTTTATCCAATTACAACCAAATGTAGTCAGGAACTATCTACAGGTCAACAGTACCTCATGGTAAAATTTGTGTATCAATCGATCTATTAGAAAAGCCGTTAGAGCGATTTTTGAAAAGGGGGCGTGGCACCGCCCACTTCCATCCTGGCTGTAATTTATACTGCTCCAACAACATATATACCAAATCTCATCTTCATACCTCTGATAGTTCATGAAATATAGCCTTTTTAATTTTCAAGTTGTATGGGCGGTGCCACGCCCCTTTATCCAATTACAACCAAATGTAGTCAGGAACTATCTACAGGTCAACAGTACTTCATGGTAAAATTTTTGTATCAATCGGTCTATTAGAAAAGCCGTCTGAGCGATATTTGAAAAAAGGGGCGTGGCGCCGCCCACTTTTTGAAAAAATAAAACCTTTTAAACCATCCGGAAGCTATAGCGAACAAAACAAAAAAAAAAATTTGAAAATCGGTCCAGCCGTTTTTGAGTTTTAGCGAGACAACTGCACATCGATTCATTTTTATATATAAGACTAGTGGGCCCGGCAATGCTTCGCTATTGCATATTAACTTGTAATATATTTCACATTTAGGTCTACAAAGTACTTTGAAAACGGTACAGCTCGACAATAATATGTTGAGTTTATTAACTTATATAACTAATTTGAAGTAACTCCCTAACATGGAATTTAACCAATTACATTTTATTGTTGTAAATGCTAATAAAAAAGTTCATCAGCAAAGTCATATCTATAGTGCCGAGATGTAGATTAAGTTTTTTCTGCATGTAGGGCGAAAACCCACTTCTTCCACAAATCGGAAACAGATATTCCGCTAAGGATCAAAATTTAATTTTTATTTTGATCTGTAGAAGCAGATACTAACTATCTCTTTGGGCATAAAAAACACTTTTGTTATGCCTTCTCCGCCTATTGACCGCAAATGATAATTCAGTTTGAAGCTTCATGCCTTTAGCCATAAAAACTTCTTTTGTCATGTCTTCTTCTCACACGGATCAAGAATATTCCGGAATACTATTATTGTATTGAACTCATATTACCATTTTTGAGATAATTCGGTCACCAACGTTTGGCTTAACAAAGTGATGGTCTCACGCGCTGTATGGCATATTACACCGTCGTGTTGGAACCATTTCTCCTTCAAATAATGTGCAATGACATGATAAATAAAAAAAATCAATTGATCGTCCACTGGCTCAAATTCTTCCACCAGTTAGATCTTATATAGATGTAGGCCAAGATCTTTCTTCAGCATTTGAAGAGACCGAGTTGCTGATAAAGGCGTCGGTTCGATAAATTCGAGTCCCCTGTCACACTCACACCTACAGCGTCGATGGCTTCTATAAGCTGCTCAGATGGATCATTATATGCACCCTCAACTTCACAAAGGGGTACATAAGTATAGCGAACAGAACGTGCATTTTGAAAATAAATTTGCAAGATTTGTAAACGTTGTTCTTGTGTAGTTTTTACATGGTGATTTTTCAAAGTATACTAAAAGAAAGTCTATCACACTTCATTAGTATGACAGCTAGATTTAAACTTATAACTATCAGAAGTTCTATACGTCAAAAAAAAAATTACCCCATACATAGGTTATTTACAAATGTTTGCTAATGTTACCTCTGACATACTATAAAAATTTTAATTGTGCCCCCATAAAACAAAAGGTGTTTTCCAGTATAACTACAATGAATATTGCTTTATTTTTCTATATGTATTATTTATTACCGATTCGCTCTCCTGAAAAGTAAATGAAAAGTAACTGGTGTACGGACCATTATTTGATACAGTTTATAAATTCAACTATTGAAGTGCGTGGGCAGCGCCTCGGCACTTTTTACTTATTAAGTTCCAATTAGCCTGTTGATTAGGGCGGAACAATTTGTTCGCGTCTAAAAAAATGTGGTAATCGTATACCAGTATCGAAATGTACGATAAATTCTTAGAATATTCACTTAGAAACTATATGTCTACAATCATTTCCTAGTTCACGCTGAGAAGCAAGAAGATTTCATGTTGAGATATATTTCTAGCAATTTTTCAGTTACGTCAGACCTACCATTCCGATGTTTGGAGACCAAGACGATGAGAATAGCATATTTTTGACATTGTTTTGGATCCCGCCCAATATTCTGAAAAATGATTTTTAAAAACTTAATTTCCGTATGCCAACTCTCAGAGGCCATAACTTTTTAACCAATACATAGATTTGGTTCTGTAATATCTCATTTAGTTTGCTGGGAAGTTAGTTTTACGCAGAAGGTCTCGAAAAATAAATATCTGCAGTTTTCGGATTGTCCTCATTTAAAAACAACAAAAAAATCTCTAACAGAAATCTTTATGCTTTCCAGCGCGAGCTAGGAATTGATTTTAGACACAAAGTTTTTTGGTGAAATTTACTTACAATTCATCGAAGATTCCAATTTTGGTTACGATTTTTGCGAATAAAAAAATTAGCCCACCTTACTGTTCATATCTCTAGGCGAACAGCAATATACTGTGGAATTTTGACAGTTTTAACCGTTTGTTTTAAAAGGGGTGTGGAACAGCCCACTTCCACCATTACTCTAATTCATACTGCAACAAAAACATATGTAACAAATCACATCTTCATACCACTGATAGTTCATGAGATATAGTCTTTTTACTTTAAAGTTGTATGGGCGGTGCCACGCTCCTTTATCCAATCACAACTAAGTACAGCCAGTGACTTACAACAGGTCATTAGTACCACTTTATAAAATTATCTTATAAATCAGTCAATTAGAAAAGCCGTCAGAGCGATTTTTGAAAAAGTGGTGTGGCACCGCCTTCTTTCTCCCTGGCAGTAATTAATACTGCTCCAATAACATATATACCAAATCTCATCTTCATACACCTGAAGCCGTTTTAATTTTCAAGTTGTATGGGCGGTGCCACGCCCCTTTATCCAATCACAACCAAATATAGCCAGGGACTATCAACAGGTCAACAGTACCACTTGGTAAAATTTTCGTAGCAATCGGTCTATTAGAAAAGCAGTTCGAGTGATTCTTTAAAAGAGGGTGTGGCACCGCCCACTTGCACCTCGTCTGTAATTCTAACTGTACGAACAACATATATACAAAATATCATCTTCATACCTCTGATAGTTCATGAGATATAGCCCTTTTGATTTTCAAGTTGTATGGGCGGTGCCACGCCCATTTATCCAATCACAACCAAATATAGCCAGGGACTATCAACAGGTCAACAGTACCACTTGCTAAAATTTTCGTATCAATCGGTCTATTAGAAAAGCCGTTAGAGCGATTTTTGAAAAGAGGGCGTGGCACCGCCCACTTGCACCCTGGCTGTAATTACTGCTGCTCCAACAACATGTATACCAAATCTCATCTTCATACCTCTGATAGTTCATGAAATATAGCCTTTTTAATTTTCAAGTTGTATGGGCGGTGCCACGCCCCTTTATCCAATTACAACCAAATGTAGTCAGGAACTATCTACAGGTCAACAGTACTTCATGGTAAAATTTTTGTATCAATCGGTCTATTAGAAAAGCCGTCTGAGCGATATTTGAAAAAAGGGGCGTGGCGCCGCCCACTTTTTGAAAAAATAAAACCTTTTAAACCATCCGGAAGCTATAGCGAACAAAACAAAAAAAAAATTTTGAAAATCGGTCCAGCCGTTTTTGAGTTTTAGCGAGACAACTGCACATCGATTCATTTTTATATATAAGACTAGTGGGCCCGGCAATGCTTCGCTATTGCATATTAACTTGCAATATATTTCACATTTAGGTCTACAAAGTACTTTGAAAACGGTACTTAAGCTCGACAATAATATGTTGAGATTATTAACTTATATAACTAATTTGAAGTAACTCCTTAACATGGAAGTTAACCAATTACGTTTTATTGTTATAAATGCTAATAAAAAGTTCATCAGCAAAGTCATATATATAGTGCCGACATGTAGGTTAAGTTTTTTCTGTATGTAGGGCGTAAAACCACTTCTTCCACAAATCGAAAACAGACATTCCGCTAAAGATCAAAATTTAATTTTTATTTTGATCTGTAGTAGCGGATACTAACTATCTCTTTGGGCATAAAAAACACTTTTGTTATGCCTTCTCCGCCTATTGACCGCAAATGATAATTCAGTTTGAAGCTTCATGCCTTTAGCCATAAAAACTTCTTTTGTCATGTCTTCTTCTCACACGAATCAAGAATATTCCGGAATACTATTATTGTATTGAACTCATATTACCATTTTTTGAGATAATTCGGTCACCAACGTTTAGCTTAACAAAGTGATGGTCTCACGCGCTGTATGGCATATTACACCGTCGTGTTGGAACCATTTCTCCTTCAAATAATGTGCAATGACATGATAAATAAAAAAAATCAATGACATGATAAATAAAAAAAATCTTCCACCAGTTAGATCTTATATAGATGAAGGCCAAGATCTTTCTTCAGCATTTGAAGAGACCGAGTTGCTGAGAAAGGCGTCGGTTCGATAAATTCGAGTCCCCTGTCACACTTCCGTCTACAGCGTCGATGGCTTCTATAAGATGGATCATTATATGCACCCTCAACTTCACAAAGTGGTACATAAGTATAGCGAACAGAACGTGCATTTTGAAAATAAATTTGCAAGATTTGTAAACGTTGTTCTTGTGTAGTTTTTACATGGTGATTTTTTCAAAGTATACTAAAAGAAAGTCTATCACACTTCATTAGTATGACAGCTAGATTTAAACTTATAACTATCAGAAGTTTTATAGTTCCGATGTTTGGAGACCAAGACGATGAGAATAGCATATTTTTGACATTGTTTTGGATCCCGATTGATTTGATTTATGATTTTTAAAAACTAAATTTCCGTATACCAACTCTCAGAGGCCATAACTTTTTAACCAATCCATAGATTTGGTTCTGTAATATCTCATTTAGTTTGCTGGGAAGTTAGTTTTACGCAGAAGGTCTCGAAAAATAAATATCTGCAGTTTTCGGATTGTCCTCATTTAAAAACAAAAAAAAAAATCTCTAACAGAAATCTTTATGCTTTCCAGCGCGAGCTAGGAATTGATTTTAGACACAAAGGTTTTTGGTGAAATTTTCTTACAATTCATCGTAGATTCCAATTTTGGTTACGATTTTTGCGAAAAAAAAAATTGGCCCACCTTACTGTTCATATCTATAGGCGAACAGCAATGTTGTGTGGAATTTTTACAGTTATTACTGTTTGTTTTTAAAGGGGTGTGGAACAGCCCACTCCACCATTACTCTAATTCATACTGCAACAACAACATATGTAACAAATCACATCTTCATACCACTGATAGTTCATGAGATATAGTCTTTTTTACTTTAAAGTTGTATGGGCGGTGCCACGCTCCTAAAACCAATCACAACTAAGTACAGCCAGTGACTTACAACAGGTCATTAGTACCACTTTTTAAAAGTATCTTATAAATCAGTCAATTAGAAAAGCCGTCAGAGCGATTTTTTAAAAAGTGGTGTGGCACCGCCTTCTTCCTCCCTGGCAGTAATTAATACTGCTCCAATAACATATATACCAAATCTCTTCTTCACACCCCTGAAGCCGTTTTAATTTTCAAGTTGTATGGGCGGCGCCTCGCCCCTTTATCCAATCACAACCAAATATAGCCAGGGACTATCAATAGGTCAACAGTACCACTTGGTAAAATTTTCGTATTAATCGGTCTATTAGAAAAGCTGTTCGAGTGATTCTTTAAAAGAGGGCGTGACACCGCCCACTTGCACCTCGTCTGTAATTCTAACTGTACGAACAACATATATACAAAATCTAATCTTCATACCTCTGATAGTTCATGAGATATAGCAATTTTGATTTTCAAGTTGTATGGGCGGTGCCACGCCCATTTATCCAATCACAACCAAATATAGCCAGGGACTATCAACAGGTCAACAGTACCACTTGGTAAAATTTTCGTATCAATCGGTCTATTAGAAAAGCCGTTAGAGCGAATTTTGAAAAGAGGGCGTGGCACCGCCCACTTGCACCCTGGCTGTAATTCTAACTGTACGAACAACATATATACCAAATCTCATCTTAATACCTCTGATAGTTCATGAAATATAGCCTTTTCAATTTTCAAGTTGTATGGGCGGTGCCACGCCCCTTTATCCAATTACAACCAAATGTAGTCAGGAACTATCTACAGGTCAACAGTACTTCATGGTAAAATTTTTGTATCAATCGGTCTATTAGAAAAGCCGTCTGAGCGATATTTGAAAAAAGGGGCGTGGCGCCGCCCACTTTTTGAAAAAATAAAACCTTTTAAACCATCCGGAAGCTATAGCGAACAAAACAAAAAAAAAATTTTGAAAATCGGTCTAGCCGTTTTTGAATTTTAGCGAGACAACTGCACATCGATTCATTTTTATATATAAGAAGATTAGCTTGAGGTTACAATGTGGGAGAATAATAAATGCAATGAGTGACAACAATGAGTGGTTACATGGAGTGGTTATATCACGAGATATAAAGCTTTTTGTCTCTATGCAAGAGTAGTTATTAAAAGGACATACACTCAAAATAAAATGATAGTTAATCTCAGAACAAATAAACTTTAATAATTCGTTTTTTAATAAATCATAAATTGTAGTTAATATAATAATAATATAATAACTTAACTTAATTTCCCTTTGCTCCCCATGAATGAGGTATGGGATAGCTTCTCGCGTTGTTGTGAATTAACACGCTTTCTATTTTTAGATTCACAACTAACGGCACCTACTTGTTTATCGACGAATGCGAACGTCACTGTTTGAGAAGCTCTTACTAGACAAGCCGATTGACTCGACACTTAATACTGCGAAGTTGCTGTCAACAACATTCGAGGGGAGCCGACAATGAAAGAAACAATTTTTTTTTTTTGTAAGATGGCTGGAGCCATGTTTGAACCTGCGATCTCCCGCATGGTAGTTTCGTGTTCTAACCACTATGCCACGGCCGGTCCCGAAATAATAATATAATGATAATGAAATATTCATAGCCGCTACAACATCCCATAATAGCGGCTTTCTATTTGGCCAGTACCTCAGCGTGAAAAACACTGCTTTCATTATGTAGCCTGAATGAGAGACTTCGCTGCAGGTCTTCGCTGCAAATACCACTCCTGTGCCCTGTTCCATGTTTGAACCGTTAGTGAAGAAAAAAAAGTAGTCCCGCCGTCCTTCCATTCCGATATTTCCAGAATTTCAATGTTTACTTTATGGAAATCCACTGATTTCTTCAAAAAAACAGTACCAGGTTCATATGAGATTTCTAGGCTGACATTATTTGCTTTGTTGATGGCGGAGCCTAGGTAGACAAAATTATCTACCACCTCGAAATTATAGTTGTCAACGTTCACGCAGTTTCCCAAACGAGTAGATTCTTTGTTCGTTGAAACTAATAACTTCGTTTTGTCCTCGTTCACCGTTAGGCCCATTTTCGCTGATTCCTTCTCAATACCTGAGAAGGCTGCAGTCACATCCCGCAGTTTTCGACCGATGATGTCTACGTCATCAGCGTACGCGAGTAGCATGTGGCTTTTGTTGAATATAGTGCCACTCGTGTTTACTGCAGCTTTTCTCATTATCATCTCCATCACAATGTTGAAGAGATCGCACGATAGGCCGTCGCCTTGTTTTAGGCCTCGTCTGGTATAGAATGGCTCCGTAAGGTCCTTGCAAGTCTTCACTGAAGACTTCGTGTCAGTCAGCGTCATTCCGCAAACACGTATCAGCTTCGCTAGAATACCAAACTCAGCCATGGCTTGGAGTAGTTTCTGCCGTATCGGGCTGTCGAAGTCGATCTGTTTCTCTTGGGTCTTTTCCAGGATTTGCCGAAGTGTGAAAATCTCGTCAGTTGTTGATATTCTAGGTCTAAAGCCACACTGATGAGGCCCGATCAGGTTGGATAACACTGGCTTTAGTATTTCACATTGCACACTCGAACGGACCTTATATGCGATGGGTAAAAGGCTGATCCCGCTGTAGTTGGAGCACACACTTGGATCACCTTTTTTTAGCACAGGACATAATACACTTACATTCCAACCGTCGGGCATGCACTCTTTTAACCAAACCGTGTGCAGGAGCTGGTGCATTCTCGTTATCAGCTCCTCGCCACCGGACTTGAAGAGCTCTGCGGGCAGACCGTCGGCACCGGCTGCTTTGTTGTTTTTCAGCCGCGATATTGCTCTTCTTACCTCGGGATGACTTGGTGGTGGGCAATCTAAGCCATCGTCGACAATTGGCGTGATAACTTCACGTGTGCTGCCTTCTGGAACCAGCAGTTGCTGAAAGTGTTCTCTCCATATGTGCAGCACACTTTTCGTATCTGTGACCAGATTTCCATCACTGTCCTTACAGGTGGAGAGGCCATTACCGTATCCATTTGCTCTTACTTTCTGGTAAAATTTTCGGGCCTCACATCTATCCCTGTTTCGCTCTATATCCTCGTTCTCCCGTTCCTTCATCTGACGTTTTTTTCGCCTAAATAGCTGTCACGCCTGTTTTGCTTTCTCCTTATGCAGTTCCCTAACAGCACGGGTTACAATTGGCTGTAGCGTTGCCCTATAAGCAGCATCCTGTTCCTCAGACGCTATGCGACATTCTTCATCATACCAGGATTCGTCTGAGCGCCGTTTTTCATATCCTAGCACGGTTGTTGCGGCGGTTGCCATGGAATGCGCAATATGCTGCCACTGTGTATCGGGAACGTCAGAAGTAGAGGCGTTGTGTCGTAGTAATTGTGAGAGCTGGTTGGAGTAGGCAGTGGCTATCTCTGGGGTTTGCGTTTTTCGCTCTGCTCAATCTTGTGCGCACCTTGGCTGCAACCAGGTAATGATCCACGGATCACACGCACGTGCATGACACTAGATGCATGCCTGCCATCAATTACCACATGATCAATTTGATTTTTGGTGTTTTGATCGGGGGATAGAAAAGTTGCCTTGTGGATATATTTGTGCTGGAATCTGGTTCTACTCACTACCATGTTCCTTCCCGCTGCGAAGCTAACCAGCCTAAACCCGTTGTCTGACGTGTCGGTATGCAGGCTGAATTTACCGATCGATGGACCAAGAACATCTTCCCTTCCTATTTTTGCATTAAAGTCTCCCAGAACAATTTTAATGTCGTGGCCAGGGCAGCGGTCGTATGTTTCCTCTAGGCGCTCGTAAAATGCATCTTTAATCTCATCGTCTTTATCTTCCGTCGGGGCGTGTACATAAATCAGCGTGATGTAAAAATATTTCACCCGGATGCGAATGGTGGCTATTCGGTCATTTACAGGGTTAAACCGTGAGACCAGGTGTCGAAGTCTCTTGGTGACTATGAAACCACATCCAAATTCGTGTCTTTCTGCATGGCAGCTGTAAAAGATGTCACAGTTCTTTCGTCGTGTGCATCCCTGTCCAGTCCATCTCATTTCCTGTATGGCGGTGATGTCAGCCTTGTATTTGTCGAGGACATTCGCCAGTTGGATAGAGGCACCATCTCTGTAAAGAGTTCGGACATTCCAGGTGCATATCCTTAAATCATGGTCATTATATCGTTTGCGGGGGTCGTCAACATTTGGGGGGGTTCTTGTTTTATCTATTCTCCGTGTTTTCATAATAAATTTTGTTTAAGAAGAGTGGCTTATTAGGCCACCGCTCCCGATCCTAGTTTCTTGGGGCTGCCAAAGCCACTAAGAGAGCCTCTGTTGAGCTTCAGTAACTTCTGTTACCTACTTCCTAAGACGCATCGGTGGTAGCATGCCGATTAGGTTACTCAACGTTTCGCCTTCTAACTTTAGCTAATTTCTAAGCGGTTTCTCTAAAGTCATTGCCCGGGGAATACTTGGTCTAAGACAGTGCCGCAAAGGAATCGCTTCTTGTCACTTCCAGGTGAGTGACATTCACTAACTTTCTACCTCTGGGCGAAGTCCCATTCCCAATTCTATTAGAAATCTTTAAATGCAATTATCTCGTAAACTAAGCGTCCAATAGCAAAATATGTATCTAAAAATGTATGAACTCATTGAGGTTTGTTTACCTAACTGAAATTCGTCTATCTATAATTATTTTTACTTACATGTTGCACTATCCGTTTTATGTTACCATGTTGCTACATTGTTTAGTTTCTGTCTGCTGTTGGCTGATATTAACGTTTTCTGTTGATTTATTTGCCGTAATATTCTTTAATGACTTCATTTAGATATTAAGTACATTATCAGTACTTGGAACTTTATGTTGTTGGCTCAGACATAAGAATGATTTATATGTTTTTATGGGGAGTCATAAATATGCTTTAAATGTGAATTACTAACACAATAACGATAACTTTGTACTTTGTAGAGCTCCTGCATACGAATGAAAATGTTGAATTTGTTATAATATGATCTTATTACAGTAACTTTAAATGAGAATAAATCATAAAATTTCATACGCATTCGCTTTAATTATACGGCTCCTTTATTCTATAGACATTGTGTTCAACTGAACCCTATTTTTAATTCAATTCGAAATCTAACCATTTCCCTTTATCCACCAGCCTTTGCTGCCAATGTGACCACAACATTTTACCAGACATTTGATTACGATTCATTTGCAATTTCTAAAATTCATTTGCTTCTCGTGTTGGCTTGTTAGTGTAACTGCGAGGAAATTAAATTTCATGGATGTTTAACATTCAGCATTTTGAAAAGGATGTTTGGACAGTTATAACTCAATTTAACACAATGATTGACATTTCTCAACACAAGCAACAAGTGTTAATAACAACATTACTCGGTAATGTTAGCAATAGAAAACATTTACACAGCCACATGCAGACAGACGCTTTTCAACATATCGTACAACGTCATCAATGTCAATTACTACTACAACACGAATACAAATGGTCACACATGTGTGTGTGTTTGTGTGTAAGTGGAAAAGCTTGAACAGGAATTCCTACTACAACAGCTCTTGTGTTGTGTGGGAATGCTAAGAATGGACACTAGAATTTAACAGTAATTGAATGTTCCTTCAACCGAGTGTATGTATGAGACATTGCATGAAAATTGTCAAGGTTAAGTGAAATTTTATCTTAAATCTTCGCCCTAAAACGACATTATATTTTTATAGGACCAGGCGTCTTCCAATTTCTCTTAAGACGTATTTGATTCTTGGTGGTCTATATAATTAAACAATAAAAAATGTTCAAACCAATAGGCGTAGTGAGTGCGGTGCAAAGTAAAGCTTTAACTTGGCAAACCTAGAGCGATCCTTGCCAATTACACTTCCATTCTACTCACAGAGCTCCGTATTCGTGGTACTACTGCGGACGGAGTACCTTCACGTGGTGACGCGCGGAAACGTGTTTTTGACACCCATCAGAGGACGACTTGCTGTGAAAGACGAAATCTAAAACACAAGCACGTCGGCTCAGAGAGAGCGTTAACTAGGTCACCGACTGACCCAGAATGGGCGGCTGTAATAAAATTCTGGCAGGAGGAGAAAACTGCGACATGGTGCGTTAGACTTGCAACCCCCCACTGACGTTTGAGCTATTGCAATAAAAAGTAATAAGAAAAGAATAAAACGGACCCCCCAACATGTTGACGACCACCGCAAACGAATAAAGGACCATGATTTGAGGATACGCACCTGTAATATTGGAGCACTGTATTGACCAGGTGCATCCATCCAACTGGCGGAAGTCCTTGAAGAATACAAGGCTGACCTAACCGCTGTATAGGAAATCCGGTGGACGGGACACGGGTGCTCGCATAAAAGCTTGCGACATCTACTATAATGGTTCTGCGGACAAGCACGAGTTTGGATGTGGATTTATGGTTGGCAAGAGATTGCAACACCTAGTCTCAAGGTTCAACCCGGTGTGTGAACGAATAGCCACAGAAGAGAAAAGCAATGGTGACAAAGACGAGTTTTACGAGAGCCTAGAAAATGTATATCACCGTAGCCCGATCCCTGGCATAAAAATTGTACTAGGCGATTTAATTGTAACATAGGCAGGGAGACCGCAATTGAGCCTATCATCGGAAAATTCAGTCTACACACCGAAACGTCGAACAATGGCATCAGACTGATTGATTTCTCTGCGGCAAGAAATATGGTAGTTAACAGCACTAGATTTGACCATAGAAATATTCTTAAGGTAACATAGTTAATAACAGTTTAATTGACGAGGAATCAGATAGATCCCATGGTAGTCGATGGAAGGCACGCATCAAATGTTCTGGACGTACGAGTGATCAGGGGTGCTATTATGGACTCCGATCTCTACCTTACAGCAGTTAAAGTACGCACAATGCTAAAAAAGGCAAAAAGGCAAAAAAAATGTACGTAACCAGGCACAATGAAATTCGGACATCAGTACACTGCGGGCCGCAGAGGTAGCGGACGCCTACTCCAAACATCTAACTCAATTGCTAAAGAATTCTTCAACCCCTGATAATACTACCTAGCAGAGGCATAGAACGGACTGCGCGAAGCGTACTTGGGTACTCTCAAGAAGATGCCCGGTACGATGATGAAGGTCACAATGCCACGAGAAAGACGAATGCTGCATACAGGGTGAATATGCAGCTAATGGCAACGCGAGATGTTCGTGAACGGCACAGGGAGAAGAGACGAGAAAAGGAGCTGAAGAAGATACAAAATAAGTCCACTCTGTTGCTCTGAAGCAGAGAGGAATCCCGAAAATTCTACCAGATGCGTGGAACAGGGTTGCCCTCCTGCAGGAGCAGCGATGCCCAGCTATTGACGGACTATATAACGTTCTAAAGATGTTCTGTCGTGGAGAGGATGGTTATCACCTCAATTTAAAACTGGTCAATAGATCAAAAGGACTGACTGAAAGAGTCCGAAAAAATGTGCCGCCATTGAATGCCGAGCAAACGAACGTGTACGATTCGATGATGGAGGATGTTGACGATGGAACGGGAGTAATTTACTCGATGCTCCTCCAGGCAAGACATTCGTAATTTCTTTGATTCTGGCAACATTTGGTCAAGTTCGCAAATTCCGTAAGCTGTTGCATCCGCTGGTATTTCTGCCACATTGCGGTCGACCTGGACTTTCCGCTTTGAAGCTGCTGATGAATCTTCTAACGGTTGACAAGCTAACGTGCATCGGAATTTTTGCGAGAATGCAAAATCATCATTTGTGATGAATGCACGATGGCACATAAACGAGTTTTGGAGGCAGTTGACCGAACGATTAAGGATTTACGAGGTGATTCGAGATGTTTTGGTGTGGCTACGGTATTTCCGTCAAACGCTTCCCGTCATCCCAAAATCTACTGCTGCTTATGAAATTAACGCATGCCTGAAATCGTCATCTTTGTGTTACTGAATTCGCAAGACAGCTACTCGCACTTGGTAATGGCCAAATTCCTGTTGATGTTTCAACTGGATTGATGACGTTCCCGGCAAATTTTTTCGAGTTTAAATCGTCAAAGGTGGAACTCATCACCAAAGTTTTCCCCGGCATTGCAAAAAATTATGAAAATCCAGATTGGATACGTGAACGGGCCATACTAGCAGTCGTCGATAGCTGGAATGTCATTATTCAAAGTCGAATCGATGGAGAACTGCATTCATACAAAACCGTTGACAGTGTGACCAACGAGAATGAGGTCTCCAACTATCCGACATAATTTTTGAATTTTTTAGATGTGTCAGGAACTCCGCCGCATAATTTACTGCTGAAGGTGGGATTGATCATAAGCATGTTGCGGAATCTGAATCATTCGAAATTGTGCAACGGTACGCGGTTGTCCGTCAAGAAACTGATGATAAATGTGATTAGAGCGACGTTCATCAAGGACAAATACACGAATTCCTATGATTCTAATTGATCTTCTCTTCCAAATTCAAGCGAATTCCACTCCCCACTCGATTGGCTTTTGCGATGACAATTAATAAATCGCAATGCCAGTCGTTGGAAGTTTGTGGGATCAATCTCGACTTTACCTGCTTTTCACAAGGTCAGCTGTACGTTGCCTGTAGGCGTGTTAACAAACCGTCTTCATTGTTTGTTTTTACGCTGGAAAACAAATCGAAGAACATTGTTTATCAGATCGCTCTTAACTGATTTCGGTTAAATTCAAATAAATCATATTAAAACTTGAACTATCTGTGTTTTACAATGACCCTGGAGCTTATTTGAAGGCGTTACCTTAGGAGCTAGATGAAGTTTGCCGGGTCCGAAGTTGCATGGCAGAACAACGTTTGCCGGTTCAGCTAGTTTAATATATGTTAGTTATGGAGAAGTTGATGAGAAAGGCTGGTGTCAACATGTCTGGCACCATATTCCACAAGAGACACATGTCATTACCCGGCTCTATGAAAAATGCCCCAAATGCAAAATGCCCCAAAAAAAAAACGAAAAATTACCCAAAAAAATTTCCATACAAAATTGGGGAATTTTTCATATGAAAAATCCCCCATAAATTTTGGGGAACTTTTCATTTATTTTAGGTAAAATTTCGTTTTTTAATTTTGGGTCATTTTTCATATGCAAAATGACCCAATTTTGCAGATATGAAAAATACCCCAATTTTTTTTCCATATAAAGAAAAATAAAAAAGCATGGTGCAGATGATAAAGAAATGGGGGGGGGGCGGACGCCCCCCCCCCCCTCTCTTCATTTTTCGACTTATGAAATATGACAGAGAGATAGTTACGATACTGACTTCGACGTATGCGGCGGGGGGCGTGCCCCCCACCGCATTCGTCTTTTAATAAAGATAAGGAGAGAGTATAGAAACTAATAACGACGTATGCGGCGGGGGGCGTGCCCCCCACCGCATTCGTCTTTTAATAATGGTAAATAGACAGTATAGAAACTAATAACGACGTATGCGGCGGGGGGCGTGCCCCCCACCGCATTCGTCTTTTTATAAAGCTAAAGAGAGAGTATAGAAACTAATAACGACGGGGGGCACGCCCCCGCCGCATTCGTCTTTTAATAATGATAAATATACAGTATAGAAACTAATAACGACGTATGCGGCGGGGGGCGTGCCCCCCACCGCGTTCGTCTTTTAATAAAGATAAAGAGAGAGTATAGAAACTGATAACGACGGATGCGGCGGGGGGCGTGCCCCCCACCGCATTCGTCTTTTAAAAATGCTTGATTTGTTTAGAAGAATATTTTTTGGGGTATTTTTCATAAATTTTGTGGGGTATTTTTCATAATTTTTGGGGAAAATTTCGTTCTTGAGTTTTGGGTCATTTTTCATTTTTTTTCGCCCAATTTTATTTTGGGTAATTTTTCGTTTTTTTTTTGGGGCATTTTGCATTTGGGGCATTTTTCATAGAGCCTCATTACCCTAGGCCGATGATATAGACATCATTGGCTGAAATCTGCGGTATGTTACTGCAGTTTTGTCATCACTGGAAAAGGAACAAAAATGGGCTTAGCGGTCAACGAAGACAAAACAAAAACGAAGAGTCCGTTCGATGGGGACTCACCGTGAACGTTGACAATTATTGTTTTGAGGTAGTAGATGAACTTACCTACGTTAGATCTTCCGTCAATAAGAAAAATAGTGTCATCCAAGAATAATAATAGATGTTTTACGGACCTCGGCAGCACTTTACTAACACCACATTATCTCGGAATACTAAGAAACTGATATACTGATATACCAGGGGTAAATTTACCCGTTCTGTTGTATGCTGCCGATTCGTGGGTGCTTTCGACAACGGACATATGAATCCTGGGAGTATTTAAGAGAGAAGTACTCCGAAAAATATATTGACCTATCTGTATCGATGGCGAGTTTCGCCATCGGATGAACCATGAGTTGTTTGAGCTTTACCACGACATCGACGTAGCTAAAAGAGTCAGAATCTAACGACTACGATAGCTGGGACATATTGCCAGGATGGATGTAAATGCTTCTGCGAAAAAGACTTTTGGAGGCGTACCTAGAGGACGGCGCAGAAGAGGGAGTCCCAAAACTTCGTTGGATGTAACGAATCTAGCCTCATAGTGTTAGGACTCCGGTAGAACATTGGAAGCTACATAGCTAGCTACGTTTGGGTGTTTTCAAAAAGTTTAATTTTGAATAAGTCACTGTTTTATGTTAGTTTCATGTCTTGTCTTGTCTTGTCTTGTCATGGACCGGCCGTGGCATAGTGGTTAGAACTCGCGACTTCAATGCGGGAGATCCATGCTTCGATTCCCGGCTCCAGTCATCTACATTTTTCTTTCATTGACGGTCCCCTCGATGTTGTCGACTGCAACTTCGCGAGATAATTAGCATGTCTAGTAACAGCTCCTAAAACAGTGACGTTCGCCATCGTCGATAAACAAGTAGGTGTTGTTTGTTGTGAATGTAAAATAGAAAGATTGTTATTTCACAACAACGCTAGAAGCTATCCCATACCTCATTACACGTATTGTTAAAAGCATCAAGTAGGTAATCCAGAACATTTGTCGAATAAAACCACATAGATCATGTCACTTTTGTTTATTCCTTCTGAACTCCACTTCCCTTCATATTATTTAGTTAAACTTTCTTTAAGTTTTTACTTAATCTCATAACTGGGACATTGTAAGCGAAATGACCCATCAATCATGCTATTTCCATAACTGCAGTCTCCATTTAACCGTGTAGGAAATTACACGTTTTCTGCTTTCCATGACTTAATATTGCAATCCTATATGAAGTTTAAAACTAGTCAACACCGTTAAGGACATAATATTAAGTAACAGCGGCAAAAACAGCAAACAAATCATTGCAAATGAAACGAAAACATTTGGAGAGTGACCCCATGAATGAGTTATGGAAATAAATCGAACACATGCTGCAAATATTCATATCTCCTA
Organism: Muscina levida; assembly: GCA_964034835.1. Lineage (NCBI taxonomy): Eukaryota > Metazoa > Arthropoda > Insecta > Diptera > Muscidae > Muscina > Muscina levida. The sequence goes on from OZ035882.1 coordinate 98,321,654, forward strand.
TATCAGTGACACTAAACGCCCTCATTCATTTTAACACATTTTACACACACAAACACACACTGCGGGCCCAATAAAAAGGACACAATTCTTTATGTCGGGTCCGCAGGATACATTGCAGCCAAAGCAACTTAAAGAGACGCAAGGGAAAGGCGAAAATGGGGAGAAAGAGAGAGAGAGACAGTTCATGCAATTTTTAGAGTGATAAATTTTATGCATATGTTTGCTACAAATAGGAAATTGTTAAAGGAAATTTACCGGAAATTAAAACTTGTGAGCAAAATAAATCGTTCAGCTAAACTCATTTGGCTCACAGACACTGTTTTTCGTGTGTGCTCGATTCGTTTCCTTTTTCTGGGTAGAAGGTTTCGGCAAGGGAGATTACATTATAGAAAATAATCGTATATAAATGTGAGAACTAAGGACATTGCCTCTTTTAAACAGCTATAATGCGATGACGAATATACGGATGTGGTCAATGTACGTTTGTTTGGAATGTGTAAAAAAAAAAAAATAAATTAGAGCAAATATTTAGCTGGGATATCTATCAAATCTTTACACTATTGCTGAAAAAGTGCAAAGTTTAGTAATCTCTTTGCTACGAATTCAATGATATTATAAAATTCTTTAGCACTTTATATGGGAAATGTTAAACTAAAATTCTAATGTTGACTATCTAAAAAATCAGTAAAAGTGATTCACAATTACCTTTTTGATATCATACATGCAAATATTAGTAGGGGAGAACATGTGTTCTATGTCACTTGTTACATTTCACCTGTCCAATTGGCACCAAGATTGGTTCTCCGGCAGCTAAAAACATCTCTGAGAGACCCGTTCCAATCTCAGTCTTTTGGAGACGAAAATAAAATCAACATATATTTTTTAATTTATATGTCAACAATAATAATACTTCTAATACGAACCACGGCTCATACAGGAGAGTTTGCTGACGCGCTCACTCACTGCCCAGTAGAGTGGGTCGATAAAAAAAGTTGTGCCGGTCACCCCCTAGAATGAAAGATAATTTAAAAACGAATTCAAAAAAAAAATTTTATTTTAAAACTTTTTTATCGTTAAGAAAAAATTTTGACTTAGGGGGGTAAAAACCGAGATTCCGGAAAAAACTTCTAGAACTTGACATCGGAGTCAAAAGTGATCAGAGAAGAAAATGTAGCTGTTGTCATTCTAAGAACATTGATATGTCACACGTTACGATCGGGCTATAAATGGAGATACACGAAACAAAAAACCAATGCGCGGGGTCAGGGGCGTGGGAAAAAAAATATTTTTTTTTTTGAATTCGTTTTTAAATTATCTTTCATTCTAGGGGGTGACTGGCACAACTTTTTTTTTTGTATGAAGTGCAACCCACCTTACTGCCCAGCATTGGTTCTAACTGTCTTCCATTTCAATTCTAGAAACTCAAATCACACAAGAAACCTGCAATCGGATTCCGCAGTTATTAAAAAGAAAATAACTTTAACACATCATATTCCGTTAGACGAATTAGAAAGTAAGTCTTTTTAGTAATAAGTCTGAATTAGGCACAAGTCTCTATTGCCGAATGTGCTCGGATTGCGCATAAGTGTTTTTATGTCGACTTCTGCAATCTACTAAACCGGCATAAGTTTGCAGCAAAGTTTACACTCTAAACTCATTTCAACAAAAAACTTTTTCGACAAAACTTTAACTGAATGTTTTTTTCTCTTCGTGCGTATGTATGTGTGAACTTCTATACATTTCATCGCATTATTCGCTAATGGAATGACAGTTGCTAAGAATTATTACATTTGTACATGCACTCAAATGCCGAGTTTATTTTCGCAGCCATTTTTGTTTTTGGTTGATTGTTCATTTGCCGCATTAAGGACCAACTTATGCAACTAACAGGACATCCTAGTTGGGCCCTCACATACACACATACAACTTCGTGTTGCATGTCCATAACAAGTGTTGGGGATAAGTAACTGGTTTGTAAGCAAAAAAAAAAAAATAAGAAATAAAAAAAAAAACACAAATAACAAAAAATAAAATTTGAACAAGGATATGAATGGCATAAGTAAAACTAACGAAAAGGCTTCAGAAAATACGTGATTATTGTTCATTCAAATGGATTTCTAAAATTGAAATTTATGAACTTTTTAAAGAGAGGATTCATCCGAACTATGGAGTGGTTGGAAAATTTTATGTAAATTTATTTGTTTGTGGTTTGTAATAGGAAATGACGAAAATAAGTAAAGATTATATGGAAAATGTTTTACGCGAAGACTTGGAGAAATTTGTAGGAAGAAAAAAATTAAGTATATAATTAGTTGGGTGTAGTCAATTTCATATACTTAGTAAAGAAGAACGGAGCTATCTACAACCATCCTTTCCAGCTTTTGGTGCACCAAGTGCTAGCTCTTCCATACTTGTATTATACAAGACAGCTTAAATGAAATCTTAATGCAATCTTAACTGCACAGAAGCTGGAAATTGGACCTATAGATAATCTATTCATCAAGAAAGCAGTTTATGTATTTAATTAATATCAAATAAATTACAATAAATGTTATTCAAATGGTACCGGCCGTGGCATAGCGGTTAGAACACGCGACTACCATGCGGGAGATCTGTGGTTCGATCCCTGGTTCCAGTCATCTACATTTTTCTTCATTGCTGGCCCCCTCGATTTGTCGACTGCAAATTCGCAGTATCTGTTAATCGGCACGTCTAGTAAAAGCTTCTCAAACAGTGACGTTCGCATTCGTCGATAAACAAGTAGGTGCCGTTGTTGTGAATCTTAGCGTGTTATTTCACAACAACGCGAAAAGCATTCCACACCTTATTCATAGTGTGTAGAGGGAAATTTAGTAAGTAAGTAATTCTAATAAGTCAACAGAAAATTTTTAAGAAACATAGTAAGGGTGAGATTACTTTAAGGGTATTGATATTATTACAGGAATTATTAAGTGAGCGGGATGAAACTTTTGCATCCGAGGTACAAGAAGGGGCGTGGGTAGACGTCAAATTGTGTCTCAAAAACTTACTCGTGTTATAGCTTAACAAAATACAGAATTGGATACGATAGCGTTAAGTGTATTGCTAGTATTACTGAAGTGGGGCAATGGTACATTTGTATGGGAGGTACTAAAAGGAGCGGGGCTGGACTTCAAATATTTTCTACAAAACTTTATCCTGTCATAGCTTAACAAAATACAGAATTGGATACGATCGCGTTGGGTGTATTGGTATTATTAGCAGATTTCTAAAGTGGGCGAAATTGCAGATTTAGATGGGGGGTACCAGAGGAGGCGTGGCTGGACTTCCAGTTCTTTTCTCCAAAACGTTATCCTGCTATAGCTTTATTAAATACGGAATTTGAGCAGATCGCGTTGGGCTTATTGATATTATTACTTGATATATATAGTGGTACATTTGTATTGGAGGTACCAGAAGGGGCGTGGCCATGTAGCCCATTTGCAATACCATAAGTAGTTTTGGGGAAAAGTTATCGTGCGAACCATCCATGTACAGTTTAAAAACAACTGTTTGTGTCTTTCGAAAGTTGAGTACCTGCCGTGCATACCAGCCGGACAAGCGGACATGACTCAAACGACTTAAAAGTTCATGCATCGAATGTAGTTCAAAGAAACCTAGGGTCTAGAGTGACTCCCTCCATCTGATACACTTTTGGGTCGTATCAAATGATTTATACCCTCCTACTCATCGGGTGAGGGTATAAACACATCTAATGGTTGCGCATCATAGTCAAAAGAAGGTGGGGAAGGGGAAAATGTTTGCCAAACATACCTACCCCCTATGTTCATCATCTAAGGGGGTTCCCATATAAAACTCAAAATTTGTTTCACCAGCTCTAACTGTCCTAAAGGTGCTTCTAGAAGAGTCCTCAATATTTGTGCAACCCCAACAATATCCGAGTTCATCTACACTATTTCTTCAACCCTTAGATGGTCCCCATACAAATTTCTTATTTTTTATAATTTGTTAATGGAATTAGCACCTGCCGCTCCTATAGGGCCCCCTGGGGAGGTAAAATGTGTGGCAGAAACCCACTTGCATTTCCTTTCTAACATTTTGTCCTAAGTTTCCTTCCTCCAATCTTCACCCCCTAAGGGGGCTTCCATACAAAAATAAAAATGTTATAAAATTTGCTCCCACCGCTCTTTCTGCCCCAAGGGTGCATCTACAGAAGTCAAATGTATGAACGACCTCCAAAATTTTTGCAACCCCAATATTTTTTAAGAATATATCTACCCTCTCTTCAACCCCATTATATTGTATTTATTATCAATGTTTTTTTTTATGAAATAAATTCCTGCTGCTTTCATGGTGCCTCATCATACAAAATGACCTATTTTGGAAAATTATTATTATTTCTTCCAGAAATTCTAAACCAAAAACTCCAGGATATCAGACCAAATCTCAGAAAACCGAAACATATGCAACCCCTCTTCAGGGACATCTCGTACAAATGCCCCAATTCACCAATATAAGGTTCATTGAATTAAGTCAAACTTTTTAAGATAAACTTATAAAAATCGGACTCAAGAATGAATGTGGACCATATAGAACGACCCATTCTGACAAAATGACCTATTTTTAGAAAAATAATATGGTTCCCATAACTTTCAAGGGAAATACTAAAGAATATTGGATTTGGTAGTAATATTTGGCAAAATCTCGGATAATCTAAACGTTCGCCATACACCATCTAGTGTCTCTCATACAAATAACCGAACACACCCTTACATGTTTACATAAGTAATTTCACTTAAAAGTCGGTTAATTTCATAAACACTGAATTTTGAAGAAACGTTGAACGTATTTATCAGTAAGTTTACTTTTAAATTGTCAGTTAAGCAAAATCTATTGCCTATGCCATTGGCCGACCTTATCCTTTCGTCCAATTGTGCACCTGCCGAATTTTACGCCCGTCAACTTATTTATTTTTTCATTTTGTTTTTGTAGTACTCTGACAACTTCAATGTTGTGACCCCCCACTAGTTTGCAATAAAACTCTCCGCTTTGATAAAAAACACTATTTATTTGGTTGAATTATTAGAAAATTTTATTAAAACAAATTTTTATCTCTTTTATCCCGGTCATTTATATTGGATCAGTCTTCTTTTCCCCTCATATGGCATAAATTAAATGAACAATGGGAAATTTTTTGGTAGTAGAAGAAAAAAAAGTAATAGCTTTTCTGGAATATAACTCACTATCACGTTGTGCAGCTCCAAAATCTCTTAATATTTTTTCGCATATAAGAAAACGAAGCTACATTTTACTTCTTTTGCGACGAACTGGAGAAATATATGAGTTTGAGCAGGAGAATAATAAACGCATTATTGAGCCATTAAGAAACGCAACAAATAATCGGGTAACTAAGCTAAAGGATATGTACTCTGATACTGGCACAGGGACAAACACACACACATAGTTATACAATTTATATACGTCGTTTATACACAATTACTTGCAGTGTCCCAGTGAAATGTTTGAGAGAGCCAGAGATAAAAATCTGGTCACTGAACACGCAGAGTGTGCTACAAGAATGGAGGGAAATCACGCCAAAACGTCGCATACAAGGTCCTGCCTAGAGTGTTATATTATTGACTTAATCCCATTCTACCTAAACTGATTTAACATTATCACTGTGGCTTAAAACCTGAAAAACACACGATCCAGATATTTATACTACGACAAATCCTGGAGAAGACACAAGAAATGCGATACCCGACTGAAACTTTCTGACTGGTTATTATAAGATAAACACAACGACTACTAGTTTATAAGCGACTGCGAACGTCATCTGGTTAAGAAGCTTGTAGTAAACTTGTACAGCGAAGTTGCTGTCGACAACATCGAGGGGGCCGCCGACGAAAGAAATGAAGATTACTGAGACAAGTATCGCACCCTGGATCTCCAACATGATAGCCGCCTGTGTTAACCATCATGTGATACAAAAACATTTCGTCTCGATACTGATAGTAGCTATTCGGTCACTGATGAGAATAATCCGTGGGTCCAGAGTTCTAAGTGTGCTATTTACAATGTACCTACATCTAAATTCATGACTTTCTCCATGTTGGAAAAATTGGACGATATCCAATCGTACTTTAAATGGTGAAATGAAGCAAAAACAGCTGTATAATTTTTGTTCAATAGGATGTCATTTGTCTACACAGTGCAAAATAACTAATGGTTTAACGCTGCTGATTGGAATAATCAAGTTTTGCAGTGTCCGAGTTCTACCCAGTTAATATCAGAGAATACAGATGCAATATCCACGAGCATCCACATGATACACAAATAATCGTCTAATATCACATAGTTTTTGTCACTTATTCCAAATAGTTTTACTGGGTTTCACTTGTCTAATATCGCTCAAGAAGGAGGTTCTGTTTAGATAGAACGCCTTAATAATGGTGTTATAAATTTTCTGAGCCACAAAAACAATTTACTTTGTCACTATGTATTTAAGACGAGAAGCATTCCACCGTCCGTCCTATGGGGGCAGGGAAAGACAACAAAGCCCTCTCGTGGTATGGTGGTGTTCAAGTGTAGCGGCGTCTGTGGCACTTCAGCGAAATTTAAAGACAGCTAAAGTTGAATTTAAGGGAAACAACAAAAACCAGCAGAACAAACCAATAAATATGTCTGTGAGGCATAATAGGCTATGACGACAACACTAATGGTGGCGATGGTGGTGGTAGCGTATGGTGAGCGGCTTGAGGAATATAATTTGGCAAAGTATTTAGTAATGATTTGGCTTACCACCACAATAACAGCAACAACACAAGCACAAGGATAAAGTCCTTTACCCCATTTCCCTTTGAATGCCTTATCGTTGTATGGTTGTCTCTATGTCTATGACGTCGTCCGTGGACCATAGCACAGAACACTTCAACGCTGGATTTTCTATTCATTCAACGGAGGATTATTTACTTTCATAAAGATTCAATAACAATTTCATGTTGAAGTTGAATAATTTCATTAAGCCGGATAATAACAGTTTGTTGGTCATTCGCTTTGATTCAACGGAATCTCAAATAAACGAAACGGAGTGAGACGACAGAAAAGGAAATCAAAGAGAAACATCAGTGAGTTAGAGCAGAAAGGAAATCCTTTTAGACTTTTATTGAGGTTTAAGCCATAATTCGTGGTACAATCAACGCCACGATTTTCAGTAATCGACCATAGAATACTTAAAGGAAAAGTAACTGAGATTGCCTAGAAACAATGATTAGCCATGAAGAAGGCGTTGCTTCATAAACGACGAAATTAATTCCCCATTCAGTGGCCACTGCAGTAGACGCAATTATGCGGATAGAATGTCCTTTACTCGTGGCCATAGTCACCTATTGAATGGCACTGAAAGTGGTGTGGGTGGTATTGCGTTTTCTGATATATTTTTAATCTATTTTTTATAGCAACTTTTTGCTACCACTAATCACTTGATAGGTTCATTGTCTTGGGGAATGTTATTAAAGTGGTCTCTTGATAAGATTATAGATTTGAAAAGTAATTCGAGAGTTGGAGTGGTATTTTAGTACTTGGTTCATAAGCGTGCTTCGTGCACATTTGTGAATCAAAAGGTAATCTACTTAATTAAGTGATTACTTAAAACAGGACGTCAAATTGAATTAATACATAATGAAATTCGCTCAGATAGATGTAAGTTTAATTTATAGAATTAAAGTTATCTTATGCGATTAACGGTATGCCGTTAATAATGAAAAACAACGTCAGCCAAATGGCCACCATGAGCACGCTTACAGGACCATATCTTTTTCATGAAATTTTCCATAACCAAATCGCAAAGTGGCTCCCCTATGTCCTTCATACTTACTTACTTAGCTGGTACTTCTAAGCAATTCCAGTGGATTATATACCGCACGTAGAAAAATATTATAAGCGCCTCGATCTTCTGCGCTTCTTCTTTAGTTAGTCACACCGAGTTCTGTAAGGTTCTCAGTAACCTGGTCTTTCCAACGGAGTTTTGGTCACCCTCTTCTGCGCCGTCCATCGAGTTCATTGTCGAAGACTTTTCGAGCTGGAGCATTTTCGTCCATGCGTACAACATGACCTAGCCAACGCACACTCGACAGGACCTTATATGCGATGGGTAAAAGGCTGATCCCGCGGTAGTTGGAGCACATACTTGGATCACCTTTTTTCAGCACAGGACATAATACGCTTACATTCTAATCGTCGGGCATGCACTCTTTAAGCCAAACCGTGCGCAGGAGCTGGTGCATCCTCGTTATCAACTCCTCGCCACCGGACTTGAAGAGCTCTGCGGGCAGACCGTCGGCACCGGCTGCTTTGTTGTTTTTCAGCCGCGATATTGCTCTTCTTACCTCGGCTTGACTTGGTGGTGGGCAATCTAAGCCGTCGTCGACAATTGGCGTGATAACTTCACGTGCGCTGCCTTCTGGGACCAGCAGTTGCTGGAAGTGTTCTCTCCATATGTGCAGCACACTCTGCGTATCCGTGACCAGATTTCCATCACTGTCCTTACAGGTGGGGAGGCCATTACCGTATCCATTTGCTCTTACTTTCTGGTAAAATTTTCGGGCCTCACCTCTATCCCTGTATCGCTCTATATCAGCTATGCCCACCGCTTGAGCTTGCGAGCGAAAGCAGCTCTTATGCATTTACATGTACACATAAAGAGCTTTGTGCTAGAAGGTAGTACACGAAAATCGGAAAGCGAATTACAGTTTTACTTAAAATGTTTAATGATGTTTGGGAAAATGATTTTTTGTTTATGCAAAACAGCACATTCGAACAAATCGCATACATTTACGTTGGGCATAGCTGCTCTATATCCTCGTTCTCCCGTTCCTTCATCTGACGTTTTTTTCGCCTAAATAGCTGTCTCGCCCGTTTACTTTCTCCTTATGCCGTTCCCTAACAGCACGGGTTACAATTGGCTGTAGCGTTGCCATATAAGCAGCATCCTGTTCCTCAGACGCTATGCGACATTCTTCATCGTACCAGGATTCGTCTGAGCGCCGCTTTTCATATCCTAGCACGGTTGTTGCGGCGGTTGCCATGGAATGCGCAATATGCTGCCACTGTGTATCGGGAACGTCAGAAGTAGAGTCGTTGTGTCGTAAAAGTTGGGAGAGCTGGTTGGAGTAGGCAGTAGCTATCTCAGGGGTTTGCAGCTTCGCGATGTCCAGCTTTCTTTGTGTTTGGTTACGTGCATTTTTCGCTCTGCTCAATCTTGTGCGCACCTTGGCTGCAATCAGGTAATGATCCGAGCCAATATTAGCACCACGGATCACACGCACGTGCATGACACTAGATGCATGCCTGCCATTAATTACCAAATGATCAATTTGATTTTTGATGTTTTGATCGGGGGATAGCCAAGTTGCCTTGTGGATATCTTTGTGCTGGAATCTGGTTCCACTCACTACCATGTTCCTTCCCGCTGCGAAGCTAACCAGCCTAAACCTGTTGTCTGACGTGTCGGTATGTAGGCTGAATTTACCGATCGATGGACCAAGAACATCTTCCCTTCCTATTTTTGCATTAAAGTCTCCCAGAACAATTTTAATGTCGTGGCCAGGGCAGCGGTCGTATGTTTCCTCTAGGCGCTCGTAAAATGCAGCTTTAATCTCATCGTCTTTATCTTCCGTTTGGACGTGTACACAAATCAGCGTGATGTAAAAATATTTCGCCCGGATGCGAATGGTGGCTATTCGGTCACTTACAGGGTTAAATCGCGAGACCAGGTGTCGAAGTCTCTTGCCGACTATGAAACCACATCCAAATTCGTGTCTTTCTGCATGGCAGCTGTAAAAGATGTCACAGTTATTTCGTCGTGTGAATCCCTGTCCCGTCTATCTCATTTCCTGTATGGCGGTGATGTCAGCCTTGTATTTGTCGAGGACATCCGCCAGTTGGATAGAGGCACCATCTCTGTAAAGAGTCCGGACATTCCAGGTGCATATCCTTCGTCGTCAACATTTGGGGGGGTTCTTGTTTTATCTATTCTCCGTGTTTTCATAATAAATTTTGTTTAAGAAGAGTGGCTTATTAGGCCACCGCTCCCGATCCTAGTTTCTTGGGGCTGCCAAAGCCACTAAGAGAGCCTGTGTTGAGCTTCAGTAACTTCTGTTACCTCTTCCTAAGACGCATCGGTGGTAGCATGCCGATTAGGTTACTCAACGTTTCGCCTTCTAACTCTAGCTAACTTCTAAGCGGTTGCTCTAAAGTAGTTAGTAGTTAGTTGCTTCGACAGTGCCGCAAAGGAATCGCTTCTGGAACTCCCAGGTGAGTGACAATCAGTAACTTTCAACCTCTGGGCAAAGTCCCATTCCCTCCATATATCCTCCATAGCCTCACGAATTTTATCTTTGAGGTCTTGAATAGGCGCTGGGCTGTTGGCGTATACCTTATTTTTCATGTGGCCCAAAGGAAGAAGTCGCAAGGTGTTAAATCACAAAATCTCGGTGGCCAATTGTGATCACCTCATCGAGAGATAACGCGGTTCGGAAACTTTTCCCGTAAAAGATCAATGGTTTCGTTGCTTGTGTGGCACGTAGCGCCGTCTTGTTGACAGTAAACATTGTCCAGATCAATACCATCTAACTCTGACCATAAAAAATCATTAATCATCTCTCGATAGCCCAATCCATTCACCGTAACTATTGATCCAACCTAATTTTCGAAAAAGTAAGGTCCAATGACTCCGCCGGACCATAAACCGCACCAAACAGTCACACGTTGTGGATGGAGAGGCTTCTCAACAATAACTCATGGGTTTTCAGAGCCCCAGATTCGAAAATTTGCTTGTTGACGTAGCCACCGAGGTTGAAATGGACCTCATCAGTCCCATTTTTCGATGGAATTCCGGATCATTTTCATGCATTTCAAGAACCCAATCAGCAAAGACATGACGTTGTTGATGATCGGCCGGCTTGAGTTCCTGTGTTAACTGAATTTTATAAGCCTTTAGACCCAAATCTTAATGCACAATACGGTGAACGTTTGTGGAATGCCCAGTTCCAAAAAAACGACGAGGAATGGACCAACCGGGGTTATCTTCAACACTTTGGGCTACAGCAGCAATATTCTCAGTTGTTCGTGAGTGACGTGCACGGGTTTTATTCTTCACATAACTAACTTGTCCCAACAGCTCGAATTTGTCGAACAATTTCTGTATTGCGGTCTGACAAGGTGCTTCACGACGACCAAGAAATGCTTTAGTTTGGCGAACTATGACTGAAAGGTTTTCACTATTTTCATCACTTGTCAAATGTCAAAGAATAAAAGCTTTAAAAGTGACAGCTATCGAACCTGTCCAAAATCCACCTGAGGAACATCATAGCTGTAATAACCGGTCACTGGCCGGTTGGTAAACACGCTAAGAGGATGAAACTACCCTACAAAGATTTTTGTAGAAGCTGCAATGATGAGAAAGAAGACGAGACTACTATGTCACTGCCCTGCATTTGGTGACCTGAGATATGAAAAGCTTGGTCATCGGACACTTCTAGACAATACCTGTTTATCAGTAGGCGATTTGCGAGACATCCATGTCTTCATCAGAGCAACGAAATGGCTTGATAGCTACGTTGACCGAACAGAATAGGAATATTTGGTGCGAAATATTTGAAAATGGTATCACAACGGGATTCATACTAGGACCCAGCAAATGAATTTAACCATCGCTATGCTGCATACCGCCAATATAGCCAATGCCTATATCAACAAATGCTAACAACAACTGCGTATTTATCATTATGTGGCCATTACCGCAATGGCCGTACTTAGATATGAACAAGTGAGAAAGTTTCAGCCGGGTAAACCGATTTACATATATCCTCACCCTCAGTAAAAACATACAATTTTCTTAACAAAATACAGAATTTGGGCACTATCACGTTGGGAGTATTGATATTATTTCTTGATTTCTAGTGTGGGCGAAATAATACATTTGTATGGGAGGCACCAGAAGGGGCGTGGTTAAACTTCCAGTTGTTTCTCTAAAACTTTATCCTGCTGTAGCATTACTAAATATAGAATTTGGGTACGATCGCGTTGGGCGTTGGGGTAGACAGACGGGCATGACTCAAACGGCTTATAAAGTCATGAATCGAATTTAGTTCAAAGACACATAAGGTCTAGAGTCACTCCTTCTATGTGTTACACTTTTGGGTCATATCAAATTATATATACCCTCCAGAGGGTATAAAAACCAGTCCTGAGGAAAGGATGCTGCAAACAAGACACACTTTAGCCAATGCTAACGCGTGCCGATATAGGGAACCGTGCAGGTGGACTGACGGATAAGCACCCACACATTGTGTCCTTTCTGCGAAATTCTGGTGGATATTGTTTAACTCAGAGCCAATAAAATAAACCGATTTTAAGTTAAATTATTTTTTACCTGCGAGTGTAGCGTAAAGTGTTGGAGATAGGACCTTCTGTCGTATGACCAGAAGTTTTCAGACATGTACTAAAACTATAGAAATGGATACTGTTCGATATACTTGAACAAAATTATTTTTCGGGAAATAGGCTTACTTGTGTGAGGCTTATCCAGTAGGGGCAGCACAACGGGGCACTTCTCAATTTGTAATTCAACGCTCATGCACATGCAAACATAGATATAAATCGAAATATATACAGTAAATCGGTCACTTGTATGAGAGTTACCAAAAGGATTTTGGCATATGTTTTTAGTTATCTAAAATTCTGGCTTCTTTTGGCAAACAATTTAAATGACCAAATTCAAATATTCTTTAGATTTCCTTTTGTATGTTATGTAAAAGCAATTTTTTTCAAAATATAGTTTTGATGAAGGACTTCCGGCAAACATTCAAACCAGTCGGCGATGAAGTGACTAAATAAATGAATGCCCGATGATTGGAATCAGAGGGTTTTACTATATGACATGAGCTTATGAAGACGATCCTAGTGTGTGCAGTAATTATTTCGGGATAATTTGAACCATCCATCGCGTAAAACGTCCTATTGGGGTATGGGGGTGGTAAAGCCTATGTTATCGAATCGCATAGGAGTACCTCAATGGGGCATTACACCTAGTAAACGACCAATTATATATTTAAACTACGTAAATCATGGAAAAGACACAAAAATTCATATTCTCGCCGATTCCAATGTGAAATGTTAAATTTTTTGCCACAATTCAATATTGCTGAGTAATACTGATTCTCCAAGACCAAGGAGAGATCTATGTAAAATAATTACATATTCTGTTTTATTTCAAATTGCGAATGTGATTTTCAAATTCATGTGTAGTTCCAAAAGTTGTCTACATTTCCAGGAAGACATATAATGACGCCCGTCACAAGATGCATTGCTTTTCGATTAACAAAGTAAATCTAACGTTGATCTACTTTTAAGTTTAACATAAAATACAACGATATAAATACTTTAAGTGGTAAAGATATTTATTTAAACCATTTAAATCTCACCTGTCCCAATGCCCTATTCCCCCATGGGAGTTAGAGGAACAATCATGTATGTATGTCCCATTGCCAGCTCATTAATTTTATTAAACTCCTATAGATTTTCAACTAAAATACAAACATTGAATACCATTTACTGCTATACCACGGCATCACTTTGACAATGCCTACGGATATGTCAAACAATTGATAAACAAGGAAACACACAAACAATAAACAATAAAACCGAAAAGAGAAAAACAAAACAATCGTCCTAAAATCATCGTCATAAAATTTCAATACCAAACCTGGCAAAAATCTAAGCAAATAAAATCTAACAATCCCTTCACTTTGAACACAAAAAAGTCGAAGTGAACTAGAAAACTATCAAACGTGGAAAAAATGAAAATCCTATTTCGCTAAATCTCGGCAATTTCTATATCTGTGATGACGATGTTGACGTTGCCACTGGTCCTGGGGATGCCGCAACGCCCGCTTCTGTTGCTGGTGTTGCAGTGAGGACTTCATAAATGCTTTTTGAGCCATGTTCAATCAATGTGTATTGGCAATAAAGATTTTTTCCAATTGATTCTCCATTTGTTAGAGCCGGCTACTGCTGCTTCTGATACTGTTGGTATTGTTGGTGACTGCCATTGATTCCACTCTGGAGTCAATGATGTGTTGTTGGATTAGTGAATCTGATAGTTTGTTTTACGTACATATGGCCATAATACCGGCGGGGGGCCAATCGCCTGGAAAAAAAGGTGAGCAAAGAATGTGTGGAAAAGTGCCAAAAAGTATTGTCGGTTGGCCTATTGTTCCTCTTATACAAACATCATGAAATGAAAATGCCATTTTAAACTTGATTTGATTGTTATAAAAACTGATGAAGAGAAATGAGGTTACATTCCTTTTTGAGTAAATACGAGGAGTGGATTTAAATTCAAGTAGGAGACAAAGGGCATAACTGTTGAATGGAAATTCGTGTGCAGTTTTAGTCGAACTCATAGTACTATTTGAAATATACCCAGCAGATGATCGACAAAGTCGGTAGAGTTATTACGAACATAAATTGAGAAATAATGCAAATGCCGTTGCCGGCGTTCATAGCCAGGTACATGTACATTAGACCGTATCACCTTACAGGCACACAAAAAAAAGTTCTCCGTACACCAGCGAATATGAATCATTGTTCCAAGTACATTTCAAAAAAAAAAAATTTTTATTTTTTTTGCCGAACGTAGGGTCCGCCTTTTTAGCTTTTTCGTTATATCTTCCTTATTAACAGTCCGATCTTAAAGCTTGATATAGCGAATTGAGGTCAATGGACCATCGGCCTCGCCGAGACAAAAAATTCGCTATATCAAGCTTTAAGATCGGACTGTTAATATGGAAGATATAACGAAAAAGCTAAAAAGGCGACCCCTACGTTCGGCAAAAAAATAAAAAAAATTTTTTTTGAAATGTCCTTGGAACAATGTTTCATATTCGCTGGTGTACGGAGAACTTTTTTTTTGTGATACGGTCTAATGTACATGGTACTATGGATGTACACGCGACTATCATGAGGTACCACCAGAGGTCGATCCCTTTCTCATACATCTACATTTCTTTGATCGGCGACCACCACGATGTTGTCGACAGCAGTTAACACAATGGGTATTTCTAGCAAAAACTAAACAGCTGACGTACGAATTCGTCATTCGTCACTGTAGGCAACGTTAGTGTGGGTGTAATCATATCATGAAACGTTAGGACACTATCAAAAACACCGCGCCTGGCGCTATTATGCAGCCAAATGAAAATATAGCGGCATGATTTTATAGCGCTGGGTGAGGTTAGATGGAAAGGTAGTAAAGAACTGTTCACGACCTCCGGTCAACGCTTTATCTTTTGTGGCAAACCGAATTTGCATATAAACGCAGTCGGTTAACTTCTCACGATCAGCATAAATAAAGCCATAATGGAATACAACTTGTAATCTGAAAGGATTCTCACAACCCGCATTCGCACTAAATATCTTTATGGCACATTGATACGGTACTATCCACCAACAGAAGCAGCTGATAATAACATCAAACCTCTTTCTACGAATAACTTGAGAAAGGAGCAATCACCTCTCCAATATACATAAAAACTGTGATGTGAACCCAAATATTGCGAACTTCTCATCAACTTTTAGCATGAGAAACCAGTTACTAAATAGTGGTACTAAATTCTTACTTAATTACTTACTTAAGTGGCCCATTACAACTTACGAACGTAGTTCAAAATTTGAGGCCTGAAGTACTAAAGAATTCCACACGCTTCGGTCTTCTGCGTGTGTTCTCCAGTTAGTCCTACCAGATGGTGGCACGTCGCCTACCACTTGGTCTTTCCAACGGAGTTTGGGTCTCCCTGCTCTGCGTCGTCCTTCAGGTTCGCCTTCAAATACCTTTCTCGCTGGAGCATTAACATTCATTCTGGCAACATGTCCCAGCCATCGTAGTCGTTGGATTTTCACTCTTTTAGCTACGTCGATGTCGTGGTAAAGCTCATACAGCTCATGGTTCATCCGATGGCGAAACTCGCCGTCGACACAGATAGGTCCATATATTTTTCGGAGTACTTTTCTCTCGAATACTCCCAGGTTTTGTATGTCCGTTGTCGTAAGTACCCATTATTCGGCAGCATACAAAAGAACGGGTAAGATTAGCACCTGGTAAAGCTGTTTCTTAGTATTCCGAGATAAGGTGGTGTTACTAAAGTGCTGCCGAAGTCCGTAGAAACATCTATTGGCGAGCACTATTCTCCGCTTGATTTCTTGGCTGACATTATTTTTCTTATTGACGGAAGATCCGAGGTAGGTAAATTCATCTACTACCTCAAAACAATAATTGTCAACATTGACGCTGCGTCCCCATCGAGAGGACTCTTTGTCCGTCGAAATCATTATTTTTGTTTTCTCCTCGTTGACCGCTAAACATATTTTTGCTGACTCCTTTTCTAGTGTGAGAAAACTGCAGTAACATCCCGCAGATTTCGGCCAATGATGTCTATATAATCGGCATAGGCTAGTGGCATGTGTCTCTTGTGGAATATGGTGCCAGACATGTTGACACCAGCCTTTCTCATCACCTTCTCCATAACTATATTAAATAGTGTACAGGACAGGCTATCGCCCTGCCTGAGACCTCTTACCGTGTTGAATGGTTCAGACTGATCCTTACCAATCTTAACCGAGGATTTGGTGTTGTCTAAGGTACATTTGCAAAGTCGAATCAGCTTTGCTGGAATACCAAACTCAGACATGGCCTCATAAAGCCAATCTTAACCGAGGATTTGGTGTTGTCTAAGGTACATTTGCAAAGTCGAATCAGCTTTGCTGGAATACCAAACTCAGACAAGAGGTGGTAGGTGTCGATCTGCTTTTCATGGGTTTTTTCCAGGATTTGTCGTAAGGTGAATATTTGATCCGTCGTAGATTTTCCAAGTCTAAAGCCGCACTGATATGGTCCAATTAGTTTTTCTACAATTGGCTTAAGACGTTCACACAATATGCTTGAAAGGACCTTGTACGCAATTGGTAATAGGTTTATTCCACGGTAGTTCTTACATTCACTACGATCTCCTTTTTTGTATATGAGACATAAAAGACTGAGACTCCAATCCCCGGGCATGCTCTCCTCTAGCCAGATGTTCTCCATGAGCTGATGCATGCTCATAATCAGCTTTGTTGTTTTTAAGGCGGGAGATTGCCACACGTATCCCGCTCTGGCTCGGAGGTGGACATTTAATACCATCGTCATGGATTGGAGTGGGGTCTTCTGGAGTGGTATCCGTATCCAGTAAATTTCTGAAATGATTTCTCCATATTTTCAGAACGTTATCCGGGTCCGTCATTAGCTGACCATCGCTGTCTTTGCAGGAGGGCAACCGTGTTCCTCGCATTCTCGCCTTAACTCTCTTGTAAAATTTTCGGCCTTCCCCTCTACTTCGGAGCAACTCTGTGCACTCATCTTGCCTCTTCTTCAGCTCCTTCTATTTCCGTCTAAAAAGACGAGTTGCCTCTCGTCTCTTCTCCCTGTGTCGTTCACGAACAGCTCGCGTTGCCATTGGCTGCAGTTTCGCACTGTATGCAGCATCCGTCTCTCTCGTGGCATTGCGACATTCATCATCGTACCAGGCAGCTTTTTGAGACGGCTTTGAGTACCCGAGTACGCTTCTCGCAGTCCGTTCTATAGAGTCGTCTATATATTGGCACTGCGTGGTTATATTATCAGGGGTTGGAGCATTCCGCAGCAGTTGAGTTAGGTGGTCGGAGTAGGCGTCTGCTACCTCTGTGGTCCGCAGTTTACCGATGTCCAGCTTTCGTTGTGCCTGGTTACGTACGTTTTTCACCAAAACTGCGGTAAGTAAGTGATCGGAGTTAATATTCGCACCCCTGACCACTCGTACGTCCAGAACACTCGATGCGTGCCTTCCATCAACTACCACCTGATCAATCTGATTCCTCGTCAATTGATCTCGAGATAACCATGTTGCCTTATGAATATTTTTATGGTCAAATCTAGTGCTGCTAACTACCATATTTCTTGCCGCAGAGTACTAAATTCTTACATCTAGAAAATCATAAACATACATGACAGGTTATGGACATATATAGTGATCATCAGTTACTTGCCGGCTACGTAATAAGCCTGAGGCCTATTGAAGTTTATTAGAAAGCATCAGCCAGGAAAATATTTAGTGTACACCGGCTCCAGCAACTCTCAGTCGTTAAGAAGTTCACACCACCTCAACGCAGATTTAGAACCACATCATCAACCGATAAGGCTGGCCACTTGGGAAAATTTGATGAGAAGAAAGCCATTAAATTAGAACTTCTATTAGCCAAAAGTTTACTTCAGTTTCTTTTACACCCCACGATTAAGGTACAGGTGTTATTGTAAATTTTTAGATTCACAACTAACGGCACCTACTTGTTATAGACAAATGCGAACGTCATTGTTTGTCATGCTTTAACTAGACATGCCGATTGACTCGACTCAATACAACGAAGTTGCTGTCGACAACATCGAGTGGATTTTCACAGATTTCCTACGGATTGGAAATAAGGTGTAATAATAACACTGTCAAAAAACCGTGATCTAACGTAATGTAGGAACTTCACACAATGCAGCCATCAACGAGAAATCTCTTCGAAATAAACAGAGTGGATTTAGACCTAACCGATAATGTTTGGTCCAAATCAACTCGCCGTGCATAATTTCTAGCTTTCGTAGCCTTCGAAAGAGCATTCAATACCATGTGCCTGTACCTTCCGCCCTCGGGCTTGTACGTTAAAGCTATTGCGGCCCAAGGGGCTATCAGACTGATGGAAGCTGGCGATTGGCATCAATCCACACATGGTCATGCGAATAATTTTTGGCTTTTGGTTAATGACAACTCTATTCACCTGCCACGTCTTACTGATTTTTATTACAAAACATGTGGATTTCCATAAAGTTGACGTTAAAATTTCGAAAAGTCGGAAAGGAATAGCAACGGGACTTCCAATTCTTCCATTACTGACGGATTGAAGATGGAGCTGATTTCTATCTCACTTACATAATGAATGCAGTGTTTTTCAGGCTGAGGTACTGGCCATTCAGAAAGGCGAGGCCATTCAGGCTATTATAGTATGTGAAATTGATACTAGCAGACAGATAACACAAGGGAACAAAATTGAACTTTTTGAGTGTTGTTTGGAATTCTATAGCTGTTTTTTACTAATTTGAGGTCGCTGATTTTAAAAAAACGGCGAAAAAAACGTCAGATGAAGGAACGGGAGAACGAGGATATAGAACGATACAGGGATAGAGGTGAGGCCCGAAAATTTTACCAGAAAATAAGAACAAATGGATACGGTAATGGCCTCCCCACCTGTAAGGACAGTGATGGAAATCTGGTCACGGATACGCAGAGTGTGCTGCACATATGGAGAGAACACTTCCAGCAACTGCTGGTTCCAGAAGGCAGCGCACGTGAAGTTATCACGCCAATTGTCGACGACGGCTTAGATTGCCCACCACCAAGTCAAGCAGAGGTAAGAAGAGCAATATCGCGGCTGAAAAACAACAAAGCAGCCGGTGCCGACGGTCTGCCCGCAGAGCTCTTCAAGTCCGGTGGCGAGGAGCTGATAACGAGCATGCACCAGCTCCTGCGCACGGTTTGGCTTAAAGAGTGCATGCCCGACGATTGGAATGTAAGCGTATTATGTCCTGTGCTGAAAAAAGGTGATCCAAGTGTGTGCTCCAACTACCGCGGGATCAGCCTTCTACCCATCGCATATAAGGTCCTGTCGAGTGTGCTATGTGAAAGACTAAAGCCAGTGTTATCCAACCTGATCGGGCCTTATCAGTGTGGCTTTAGACCCGGGAAATCAACAACTGACCAGATTTTCACACTTCGGCAAATCCTGGAAAAGACCCAAGAGAAACAGATCGACACGTACCATCTTTTTGTCGACTATAAAGCTGCCTTCGACAGCCCGATACGGCAGAAATTACTCGATGCCATGGCTGAGTTTGGTATTCCAGCGAAGCTGATACGTCTTTGCGGAATGACGCTGACTGACACGAAGTCTTCAGTGAAGATTGGCAAGGACCTTACGGAGCCATTCTATACCAGACGAGGCCTAAAACAAGGCGACGGCCTATCGTGCGATCTCTTCAACATTGTGATGGAGATGATAATGAGAAAAGCTGCAGTAAACACGAGTGGCACTATATTCAACAAAAGCCACATGCTACTCGCGTACGCTGATGACGTAGACATCATCGGTCGAAAACTGCGGGATGTGACTGCAGCCTTCTCAGGTATACAGAAGGAATCAGCGAAAATGGGCCTAACGGTGAACGAGGACAAAACGAAGTTATTAGTTTCAACGAACAAAGAATCTACTCGTTTGGGAAACTGCGTGAACGTTGACAACTATAATTTCGAGGTGGTAGATAACTTTGTCTACCTAGGATCCGCCATCAATAAAGCAAATAATGTCAGCCTAGAAATCCGGAGAAGAATCCTGCTTGCAAATAAATGCTACTACGGACTAAGCAAGCGATTCAATGACAGAGCCCTCTCTCGACGAACAAAACTCCAGCTATACCAGATACTGGTTCTACCTGTCTTAATGTATGGCTCAGAATCCTGGGTTATGACACAAGCGGATGAATCGGTTCTGGCGGTATTCGAGAGAAAAATACTCCGGTAAATATATGGGCCCATCATCGTTAACGGAGAGTATCGGCGTCGTATGAATCATGAGCTGTACGAGCTGTACACTGACATTGACGTGGTCAAACGCATTAAGGTGCAACGGCTGCGCTGGCTAGGTCATGTTGTACGCATGGATGAAAATGCTCCAGCTCGAAAAGTCTTCGACAATGAACTCGATGGACGGCGCAGAAGAGGGCGACCAAAACTCCGTTGGAAAGACCAGGTTACTGAGAACCTTACAGAACTCGGTGTGACTAACTGGAGAAGAAGCGCAGAAGATCGAGGCGCTTATAATATTTTTCTACGTGCGGTATATAATCCACTGGGATTGCATAGAAGTACCAGCTAAGTAAGTAAGTGATTTTAAATCTAATCTCCATTTGTCTCCATCAGCTCGAATTTTTATGTTACATGTACTAATCGCCTATTTTCCAAAAAATTATAGTTCAAAAAATCATAATATTTTTCATACGCCGGATTTTAAAATTTAGATTTTTTTTTAAAGATATCGTTGTTACCTTTGAAACAAATCAAATTTTTTAAGATCGCAAAAAAAAATGACTGAGTAAAGGCTCTTTTATTAAAAAAAAAAAAAAAAAATACACATTTTATTTTCTTCACGCTGAAAGTTAATCGGTTGGGGGCAAATTGTTCTTTTTGTTAGCTTTATTGAATATCATATTAAAGTAGCTTTCTAAAACATGTATGTACATAATAATCGATTGAAAATTGAATGAGTTATGCTAAGTTCGGTGATAACAGATTTTTCGAATTTTTTTGTTTCTACCCAAAAAAATTAAAATTTTGTATTTTTAAAAATCATGACAAATTTTCAAATTTATTTATAGTTTAATTTATAGTTTTGCTTCCTATTACAATATTAAATAACTGACCAAATTTACTTAATCGGCAGGTTTCAATTTGGAAGTTAAGGGAGAAATATTAATTTTCCAAAAATAGGTCATTTTGTATGGGAGGTACCAGAAGGGGTGATCCGATATAGTGCAAATTCATTCCTGATTCATATTTTCATAACCGTAAAACTTACGCATAGTTTGACTGAATTCAGTGTACTTACAAAAAAGATATGTATGTAAGACTATTGGGGTGAGTTCCGTCATTTGTATGGGAGGTACCAGAAGGGGTATGGCAACGGTTTCGGTTTTTTTTAGGGTTTGTCTACTTTTGCAAGATAAATAAACTGACCAAATTTAAATATCCTCCGGTAGTCTGTTTGACAGCTATCGAAGATATATTAATTATCCAAAAATAGGTAATTTTGTATGGGAGGTACCAGAAGGGGTGGGGCTATTCCGCCCATTTACAATCCCATAAGTTCGTTTCGAAAAATATTAATACTGATAAATTTTCATAACGATCCGTTAAGGTTTGCTCGAGTTACACTTTCACAAACATTTTGTAAATTTAGTTATCTCAGTAAATTGTTGACAAAATCAAAAGTTGTGCACAGATTTCAATGAAATAAAGCTCATTTGTTTCAAACTATATTAAACTAAATGGTTTTAGACCAACACTGTGATTTTTGTTGCATTATTTTTTATGAATTTTTAAAAAACAAAATTTTTTTTTTTTTTTTTTAAACTACAACGATATCTCTGAAACTACTAGGCCAAATTAAAAACAATGTAGGCACGGATTAAAGATAATTTTGTTGACGAGTTTAAGTTTTTTTTTTTAATTGAATATGGTGAACCGTTTTCAAGTTATTTAAATATTTGTAGTGGAAGTGCCTTAGTTTTGGACATAACAGTATATCGCGAAAAGTCGAGCAGATTTGGATTCAGCGTTCCAAATTACCTTTAAAACAATATTCAGTTCTTAAACAACAAATACCTTGTTCCCTTGTGTAATCATCTGTGTGGATAGCCAGACTGCAATAACAGTGATCGCCTCTACATTGTGTAAATCAAAGTTGGTGAGGAACTATTAGGACAAGTTGGATAGAATAAAGCCTCTGGATTTCAGCCTTTGTTGGGTTTCAGAACATAACGAGATTCCTGGTAGTGAATCAGCAGACCTATTGGCTGGAGGAGGCTGTACTTTGTATGTCTGATCATGACTCTCTGGAACATCTTCAGCCGCCCATTTGTTACCTTGTTTGGTTTAGTGGAGGATTGGTTGTGGAAAACAGCCAGCTGACATTGGAACTCCAGAACCGATTGTATAACTGTTAAATCGCTTTGGCCCATATATAGCAGATTCCGACTGCGGTATGTGTTTGACCTGTGCACGAGTGATTTAAAACTGGCCTGTGGAATTCGAACTGGCCAGTGCAATATCTGGCACCTGACAGGCAAATGGGTTAGATATATACAGGACTACCGCCGTGTGGGTGAGGACGTGGAGGAGTCCGAGAAGATAGAACATCTTCTTTGTAGATATTCCGCTAGGACCTAAAGTCTCTATCCTCGCTCGGAGTTAGTAATTTTATACGTTTCATGCGGTTCCTTCCATGGCTAGCTGAACAAAAAAGAATGAATGTTTTCCACGATTTTCTCATTAATATCTATCTGATCCTTTTCTCCTTTTTTCTTTTCTTTTCTTTCTCATTAGTTGACGGACAATCACAATGGATCAATAGATCTCGCAGTGTAGTGTGATCGGGGTTTTGCCAGATTGAAGGTGCTTAATGCCTCATACCATAGACCGCATACAACAATAATTTTGTATGCGGGTCGGGCTTAAAATAAACGTTTGCAAAACAAACTTTGTAACATATATCTATCATTACCATTTATAGCTTTTTGCTTAACTTATGCATATTTTAGCGCGTTATTTCATAACAACCTATAAGGATTAGTACACACATGATGCCTTTTCATCCTTTTCTTTCCATATTTCATAATATTATCACATTTTACTTATTACCTACTCTGCCCAATAATCAGTCTGCAATGCTTTAGCAATAGAAGAGAGTGACTTTCATTTTAGTTCTTAATATTGTATACTTTGAAGATTATACAACGAAGTGTCGAAAATATCCATCAATAGCTGTAATTTGCCTCAAACATTGATTCTCTTGCAGGGCTGTGTATCCATGCTTCCCAAGGCTAGCAGTACCATAATCAAATAATTTTTTAGAAAAGTATATAGAGTAAATGCAATTCCTTAAATACTGTGATGTAAAAAATTCAATGTAATATTTGTTTATGGTCCTTTTTCTTTCGGTAATGCTAAAGAGGAGAAAAAGTTTAATCTCGCAAACGAAAGCATATCTGGTTGATGAAGTTATATGTTGTATTGTTCAAAAGGTGGCCATGTGTGCGTTGAATATTGTTTAGTTGAAAAATATATTTTTTTTAATTCGATTTACCGTTTATACTATAAACAAAACTTCATTTCCTTTACACCCCATGAATGAGGTATGGGATAGCTTCTCGCGTTGTTGTGAATTAACACGCTTTCTATTTTAGATTCACAACAAACGGCACCTACTTGTTTATCGACTAATGCGAACGTCACTGTTTGAGAAGCTTTTGCTAGACATTCCGATTATCTTGTCACTTATACTGCGAAGATGCTGTCGACAACATCAAGGAGGCCGTTTATACTATAGGTCAGCAAATATAAAAAATATTATTAATAGTAACTTAGTATTTTTATTAAGTTTAAACAACAGTATACCATAAACCTAATATTGATTTTTACTGTATTAGTAACGCCCATTTCATTATTAATGTTAGGTCTACATATATCTGATATAATCCCTATAACGCATGAGGCGATTACTTGTAAGAACCCACATAGTAATCAATTTCAAATAATGGTCACTCTATGTACGTATGGATACAAACTACACCAATATTTTAACACTTGGGGACGTGTGAGTTACACCAAAAGGACACATATGTGATTAAGTTGGTTTTACGGTCAAAATTGCAGACAATTGTCTATTTCTTTTAGATTATCATTAGTTTGAACAATGGCAGAAGGAAGTTTAACGACAAAATTTTCTAAACGAAATGGTCGATAAAGTAACATATGTTTGACTGTGTCTAATATTGTTAAGAAAAAGTTTTGGTGATATTACATTTGCAATTTCAAGCAGCACATAATAAGAATTTAAAAATTGAAAATTAATTCCAGAAGTGTTTTAGTCTAAATGAGGTAGCAATGAAATATGGGAAGTTCATACTGATGACACTTCAAAATAAATAGTTAAAGTTACAATGAAAACAATAAAAATATTTCATTAAAATAAGCCGACAGGCAATTGCAATACAAAAAAGCTTAAATTGCACAAATTTGTATTTTATAAGGCGAGTAGTCGAATCGATTTGGTCATAGTCTCTTATCGGTGCTGTATTAATATTGCTCTTAACTTTGATAATTGAATTAACTAAAAAAAAAAATTAATTTTTTCGTGGATACAAGCATAGGTTTTATGATAAAGGACAAATGTGATTATTTGTGATATTACTCCTAATTTTAATCCCTAAAAGACAGCGAAAAGTGGCGCAACCTCTTCTTTCGAAAATTCATTAGCATTTATGTCGAAAAGCTTTCACACAAATGTGTTGCTAAATGACAACGTTCAGTTCTTAATTTCCCACAAAAATTGTGTTGTCTCACAAAGCAATTAAAGTATTTGCATTCACTTTATTTTTTGTGCAAATACTCTCCCAGTTTGTGTATGTTCAGCCAGTTCTATTACAATATTACAAATGTTTTCTTTTCATATTTCCTTTCACGTTCTTTCCATTGCTTTTGGCGCTGTCGCTGTCTCTGTGTCACTTTTGTTTTTTATGACAACTTAATTGATTTAGTTGTGAACGTGACCAAGAAATCGAGAATTGCATTAAAATGTTGTCATTTGAGTTGTTTGTTTTTCCTTTTGGTTTTATTCCCTTAAATATTGGTGGGATTTGTGATGCTCTTAGCTACATTTTGTTTTCTTAAATTCAAAGTTTGATAAGAGTGGCATTAATTTCAAATTTCATATGTAAGTAAGGTTAGAAGCGTTTTTATGAACAATGGACTCTTAACTATCTAGTGAAATACTTTAGTAGTTAGATTCTAATTTAAGATGTCACAAATATAATAGGGATCATAGAAACTTAGGGATCATAGAAACTTTGCAATCGCGATAGTATTAAACATTTTGGAATTCTATTAAAATGAGATTTTTCCACTAAATATTGTACTAGTTTTGGTTATGAGCAGCACGTTGAACCATTTCCAAGTATTTCGTGGCACCTAAATTTTTCTAGCCGTTATTGTCGAAGATTTTTCGTAAAGTCACCATAACCGCTGTTGTTATACACTTACCCTTAGGTATGGGAGTGTAACTCATTAAAGGAGACATGTTAGACCCCAAGTATCTTAAGCCCAATTTTGTTTCAAGACTTTTTAAGACGATTGAGCCATGTCCGTCTGTCTGGCTGGGGGGCAGGTTAACCTTTACTGATCCTTATGAAAATTTACAGTTTTTGATATTTTTTAAAATGAGGTATTGGAATTGTAAATAGCCAATCCCAGAGCCCAGAATTTGGTCTTATTACATTTGTAGACTAGCCGTCAGCAAACCAAAACCTTTGCCCCAGCCCTTCTGGTACCTCCTATACAAATGACCATAGTTGGTGTGCAGAAGAAACTGACTTATTGCATTTCTGACTTATTGATGATATATACTTATAGTTTACAAGCTGACCGGGCAAACTTCGTCCTGCCTAAAGAAGTATTGACCAAAATGTAACTTTTTTGGGTGGAACATATCTTCGGGGTACGTTAGTTTATTTTGATATTCTAATCGAAATTTAACAAAAAATTTTGAGGTGTATTAAAGGATAATATTTTTTAATGGCAGAAATTTATTGTAATGCTTTTGATAATGAACGTGAACATGCAACATAAAGCTGTTTATGCGAAAAACATGGATTTTCAAATTCAATTACATCAAACTGCAAATCCGTGGGTATCATTGGAATACATAGTAGCAATATATCGGTAACCTTATATTTTCTGATTAAATTAATTTAAGAAGGATAATTCAATCATCTATTGCTTTTAATCCTATAATGCCCGAACAAGGGGTTCCAACGATTGTTTGTGTGCCGTAGTAAACTCATACCTCATTATTTGACATGTTTGCAACATTTTTTATCTTGCTATTACATGTGCGGTTTCCATAAAATTGCAATTTATTGCGCAATTCTCCAACATCCAATAGAGTTTCGCAATACAGAAGGATGTAGTAGCCAACGCCAGCTTTTGACCAGATCATATTGCATCTACACCTCTTTAAAGTCACTTATTGAAATAGTACGCCAGATGTTGTATTTTTGTTAATGAGCTGGAATGGGTGGGCCACACCTCAAGAACATCGCTTGAATGCTGTATCATCCTATAAGCTTCAATCAAACCAAATTTAAAGGACATTCTAAATTTATTGCGCCTTTCTGCCCCATCCAAAAAGTTGCCGCAATATCGTATAATGAATGACCAATGCGGTTATGTTTTGTCACCGAACTTTTGTCAAAATCAACGACATCAAAACCGCTGCCTTCATCAATGGAATACAATCCTCCACAATAAATTGTAATTTCGTCACTTCACCTGTTATATCTGTAGTTTTGAGAAATGTTTCGAAATCGCCTATCGTTGTTAGATCCACACTTTATTTTAAGTCCGACTCATTTTTTTGGAATATGTATTCTGATCTTAAAATAAACCACACCGAATTTCTTTATCATTCGCATAATAGTACTATAGATAAAACATTCTCAAAAATTGGAATCTATAGTCGGGATCACTCTAATCCACGGGCGCCTGGTTGGGCTACACCTCACAAATATCGGTTGAATGATGTGGCTTCCTATAAGCTTCAAACAAACTCAATTTTATTTTAATATACAGAGTATACAGTAATCTATCATCTATAGAGTAATCTATCATGTTTTGTTGTCATCTGAAATTTAAATATTCAAAATGGCAAAATTCCTGAATATTTTTGTATGGGAAAAGTCTAAAATCGACTTCATGAATGGATCAAATGTCTCGTATGCATTGTTCAACCCTTATGTGAGTGACAGGGTACCCGGTTACCCTTTTCATTTTCAAGTGATTATATGTAATGGATGTAGAAGGTTTGCAAAGCTCAAACATTTTGACAACTCTTAACTTTTAATTGTTTTTATATTTTCATTCCTTTAGAAGAGCGTGGCATATCGATATTTTTTTTACACCTTTAAGAGAGTGGCAGGGGTACCCGGGTACCCCAAAGTAAAATCAATAAAACTACATGAAAAAAATATTTTTTTTGGAATATTATTTTCTGAAGCTGAATTCTTCAAAAAATATTCCAAATTTTTTTTTGGGAAGATAAAAAAATATATTTGAGCGCCGATAATTAACCCTTATGCCAGTGACAAAAAATAACACCTTTTCTAAAGTGACAGTGGTACCCGGGTACCCACATACAAATTGTAAGAAATTTGGATATTTTTCTCATCGCACTGTACGTAAAATCTATATAAAAAAGCCACAAAACATAAAAGCATCGTTTTATATCGATTTTACGTACAGTACGATGAGAAAATAATCCAAATTTCATACAATTGGTATGTGGGTACCCGGGTACCCCTGTCACTCTGGAGAAGGTGTTTTTTTTTGTCATTCACATAAGGCTTAAATGGCCTATAACCATCCTCGATAGATTGC
This sequence comes from Muscina levida, assembly GCA_964034835.1. Classification (NCBI taxonomy): domain Eukaryota; kingdom Metazoa; phylum Arthropoda; class Insecta; order Diptera; family Muscidae; genus Muscina; species Muscina levida. The sequence continues at coordinate 98,350,009 of OZ035882.1, forward strand.
CTTTCTAATGAAACCGATTTGTTGCACATCGGTTGGATGGTTTTAACGTCTATAGCGGCCATAGGTAGAACCAAATGTTCACTTTTATTTATATAGATGGCCGCCTATGGTTTCAAACAATAACAAAACTATTTTAAATACACATAGGATTTTTTTAGACTGTGACTTTTGGACACTTTCGTATCATAAAGTCCATTTCACACAAAAGTGGTATTAATCAGTTTTACGATATATTTTTTGTAAGTGAACTGAATTCAGACATATGTAGCGAAAGGTATATGCTTGAGAGAGTTTTACTCAGGAATGAATATGGACTATACCGGCAGACCTCTTCTGGTACCTTCCACACAAAATTAACTATTTTTGAATAAAAAATCGAACCGCTGAAGGACATCTTAATTTGGAGAGTTCAATTGTCTTGTAATAGCAGACAAGCCCTCAAAAAATTTTTAGTTTTCTAGAGTTTTGGTAACTTACACACAACTGATCGGATTCACCAGCATAGTTTTACGTATCTATCTTTTTTTAAAGCACGCAAAATTCAGTCATATTTTGCCTAAGGTGTACGATTATGAAAATTTTACTTAGGAATGAGTATGAACTATTTCGGCTGACCTTCTGGTAGCTCCTACATAAAATGACCTATTAATATTTCACACCTAACTTCCTCACGAACAACAGGAGGATATTTAATTTCGGTCAGTTAATTTATCTTGTAATAGTGTAAAAAAACCTTAGACAATCAAACTATTTGACACACCCCTTTTGGTACCTCCCATAAAAATTACCGAAATTCTCCCATAGTTCCAAATGTATGTATTTTTGGAAAGTACACTGAAAAAAATCTACACATTTCTGTCCCTTCTAGTACCTCCTATATTAGTCAAAAATTTAATTTTTTTTAATAATTTCTTAAAATTAACACTTAAAAAGGTTGAATATACTTTACTGGCCAAATGCCCAGAAACAGTAAATAAAATTTTTACATATGTTTACGAATTTATTAACACTTTTTACACTGAAACCTTTTTTACAGTTATACCAACCAAAATGAAACTATATTTCGGTAGAAGTAAATACAAATACTGTACAACTTCATGAAGATTGTACTGCCAAAAAGTATAAGAAGACCAACACAATATATCAAAGACGACTGCTAAAAACTGCGAGAATTCTAACCGTTGGTATAGTAAAATAACACAAATCTTGAAATTGAAGAAAAATATATTTTATTTTAACTTCTCCACAACTCTTAAATAAAACAAAATAAGCGAATTTGTTGATACATTAAAATTGTTATTCCCCCCGCCTATGCCATCACATTGTGCAGTCATAGTGTAATAACTTGTCGCTCAGCAAAAAAACAAAGATCTAAGAAAACATTTTTGCCACGTTAGCACATTTTGCAGTTCAGTTTACTTTGGGGGCTTTTTCCTGTTGGTGTTACTACCAGTGGGGCTGTTGCTGTCGATGCATTCCATTTGCCCTCAAGAAACTCCGAAAACTTATACCCGCACTCGGCTTCACTTCGAATCTTTTCTCGAAACAATCTGTTTCCTTATAGCACAGCAAAATACTATGCCAAAATATTTACAATGCAACAACGGCTGGCGGAAACTTTTTAGGTGGCGAAGAAGCGGAGCGGCGTACATGAAAAGCTGCTATGTTCATTGTCTATTGAGTGCAGTCAAGTCGAACAACAAAATAACTTAACTTGTGCTGTGTTTCATTTCTCATAACATCGCCCTGCACCTCTCCCTATAGTGAGCGCGGCGTAACTAACAGACAAAAACTGACTTGAGCTGAAATATCATAAACTTATGGCCAGTTAGAGTATCATCATCTTTTGACAGGACAGCCAAAAATAATTTACAAATCGGCTGAAGTTGTGGAGAAAACAACAGCAATTGTATTTTGTTGTTTAGCCAGGGAAATGGTCAAAAGTGGTGTGATGAGTTTTCAAACTATAGTCATCTATATTTTTCTTTCATTCGGGCGACCCGACTTACATATACCATCACCCTCAGTAAAATAAAAAAAATATACCCTCATCCCTAAGGGTGATGGTATAAAAATTGCTATTATATTGATATTATTACTCGATTTCTAAAGTGGGTAGAGTGGTAAATTTGTATGGGAGGTACTAGAAGGGGCGTGTCTAGACTTCTAGGTTTATCCTCCAAAGCTTTATCCTGTTATAGCTTTACCAATTACAGAGTTTGGGCACGATAGCGTTGGATGTATTGATATTATTACTCCATCTCTGAAGTGGGCGGAAAGGTACATTTGTATGGGAGGTACCAGAAGGGGCGTGGCTAGACTTCCATTTTTTTCCAAAACTTTATCCTGTAACTTCATCCCTAAGGGTGATGGTATAAAAAATGCTCTAAGACAAACCCTGATACGATGAGGAATGTCACATAGCATCTGAGGAACAGGATGCGATACAAACAATTGAAGGAGACATTTAAACAGGCGAGACAGCTATTTAACCGAAAATTAATATTAAGGTATGAAAATCTGTTTACAGATACTCAAAGGGTGCTGAATATATGGAGAGAGCACTTCCACCAATTGCTTGTTCCAGGTGGCAGCGCACATTAAGGTAACACGCCAAAAAATTATATACCAGACGGTGCCGATGGACTTCCGGCAGACCTCTTCAAGTCCGGCTAAAGATATGCATGCCCGATGATTGAGATCTATGTGCTGTGCTTAAGAAGGCGATACATGTGCGTGTAACATATATCGAGGGATCAGTTTTTTAGCCATCGCATTCTAGGTCCTGTCTAGTGTTTATGTGAAAGACTAAAGCCCAGCCTAACGAACCAGTGTGACTTTAGAACTGGTACATCCACTACTGACCTTTTAGTCACACTACGACAAATCCTGGAGAAGACGCAATAAATGCAGATCGACACCTACCATCTGTTTATCGATTAGAAAGCTACATTTGACAGTCCGATGCGATAGCAACTTTGACATTCTAAGGCTTAGTTTAGTATTACCGCGAAGCTGTCACGAATTTGCCGGATAACACTAACTGACACGAAGTCTTTAGTGAAAATTATCAAAAATCAGACTGAGCCATTTTCTACCAAGCGATCTCTTCGACTTCATTATGGAGACGGAAGACTTCAGTCCAGCCAACGCGCCATGTACCATTTTAAGTAAAAGTCACATATTGCTCGCGTATGCAGATGATATAGATATAGTTGGCCGAGGACTGGGGCAATGGGTCTGGTAATAAATGAGGACCAAAACAAGTTATTTGTTTCAACAGACAAAAAGTCTGCCCGTTTGAGCCACTGCGTGAAAGTTGACAACTATAACTTTGAAGTCTGTGGATGATATATCTACCATAGCTTCGCTGTAAACATACAAAAATAACAGTCTGGAAATCAAAAGACGAGTATAGATCGTAAACCACTAATCAATAATTCCTCTTTCGGCTACTCTTCCTATTTTTCGTCGAATGAACATTTGAGCTGTATAGCGATATCGACAAAAAGTCTTTGGCAATATACTCGATGGACGGCTTAGGAGTGGGCGACCAAAATGTCGTTGGATGGACCAAGTGAAAGAGCTTTTACCTAAACTTGGTGTGACGAACTATATACTTTCTGTAATACCCCGAGCACGTGTTCACTCCATTCTTTAAGAACAACCGCCGCTGGCCTTCTTTGAGAAGGAATAAACATTCTGACTTCCTTCGCACAGAAGGCATGAAAAGAAAATGCAACGAGAAAGTGTTCGTGTGTTTTTCTTAAAACAGTTTGATTAGTTTTAGTCACACAATTCGAATGCATCTTCATAGGCTAGATGGTTGCATGGCTGACAAACAATCGTGAGGTAGTAAGTTTAAACTCCAAAGTTTACTGTCGTTGGAAAAAAAAGTTTATGTATAGAGAGAAATATATAGAAGTTAGAAATATCTAAAAATAAACTAAACAATTTGAGGGTGACCAGCAGCACACTTTTTTTTATTTTTCAAGTCTTGACACCCTATATTATTTGAAAAGGAAGAGTGAATGCAGAGCACAGACCTACTGGCTGCTTTTGAAGGCGTTCTCTAAGGCCTTCTACGTCTTATCTTTCGCCTCTGGGTATATATTTATACTTATATACTAGCATTATAAGTTAGAAGTTTATTAAGTAAAGCTAGTAAGATATATATAAAACTAGCTGAATACCGCCGGATGTTTGCTTACAAAAACTTAAGTATAATTTTATTAAATTTCTGATTCCATATCGCCAAGGTCTAGGTTAAGAGTATTAGTAATACTTCATCCGACAGAATCTTTTGTAATACGTAACTTTAAATTTTAATCTACTCTAATAATGTTTGACCAATATACTAGAATCGAATTTTCATTATTAATGACACAATACTAGCAAACTTTAACATGACTCGCTACTGAAAAAGTTGGCATAAATTATAATTTCCTACAATTTTTGTCACTCTCTGAAAGACACCCTATAGTTATATCTATATCGAAATTACTTTGAAAGTGGTTTCTTTTCGTTACAATTTTTTGCCTTCCGTTTTGGATATTTCTTCCTTAGTTATTTCTACCGTAAGTGATGAGTTATGACCCAAGTTATTGGGTTTGCTAATGCAATAAATAATGCAGTGGTCTGCAGGCAAAATATCTCCAAAGGGGCCAATGTTCTAAGGCAAGAAATTAAGTGTATCTATGAAGTACTAGCGGACCCGGCGAACTTCGTCTCGCCCCAATTTTACGCCTTTAGATAAACTCAGTAGAGAATGTTTGATAAACAATGTTTTTCGATTAGTTTTCCGCCTCAAAAACAAACAACGAAGGCGGTTCTCCAAAACTCAAAAAGGCAACGTTCAACTGACCGGACATAAAACAGGGAGATTAATCTCATATACTTCCAACGATTTGCCTTGCGATTAATTAATTGTCGTCGGGGAATTGGAATGGATGATCAGTTGGAATTATCTAATTCGTAAGATAAGGACTTCCTCTTCTTTGAATTTGTTCTATATGATCGTCTGAAATCACATTTTTTTATTAGATTCTTGACGGACATCCGCGTACCGTTGCACAATTTCGGTTGATTCAGATTCCGCAATATGATTATGATCGATCCCACCTTTATCTGTAAATTATGCGGCTTATTAAGCGAGTGGAAAATTTGGTCGGATTGTTGGTTGCTTCATCCTTTACGGTCACGCTGTAAATAGATTTGTACGAATGCAGTTCTCAAGCGATTTAACTTTCTAATTTGAAATTGTAGCTATTAATGTATTTATTCTTCTCTGCTAGTAACATACTGCCCGTAAATTAATCCAATCGAGATTTTTATAATTTTGTGCAATGTCATGAGTTACTTTGTCAACAATGTGAACTGGCAAAATTTTGCTGGGAACGATATCAATTCAGTCGAAACATCAACCCGAATTTGGCCATTGCCAAGCGCTGGCAGTTGTTTCGGGAATTCAGCAGAAGATGGGAGTTTCTGGAATGAGCCCCTAATTTTTTGGTCAATTACAACTTCTTGACGTTTTCAAGCATGGTTTTAGTAAATCAGCAGCATTAGACATTTTGAGCAAAATCATAGCCCCACCAAATCGTTTTAAATTCCCTCGTAAATCCTTTATTGTTCGGTCAACTACTTCCAAAGCTCATGTAGTCGTTATCGAGCATTCATCCGAAATGTTGATTTGGCATTTCCGCTCTACTTCGCCGTTGCGAAATTCTTGGTCATTGTGTACTTTGGCTTTTCAACTGTGAGAAGATTCATCGACAGTTTTAAAGTGGAATTTTCAGTTCTAATGCCTTCCAACAATGTGACAGGTATGCCAGAGGATGCAGCGGCTAACGTTATTTGAGATCTTGACCAAATTGTTGACGGAATCAACAAAAAATGTCTTAGGTGTCCCATTTGGAGCATCAAGAAAGTAAATGCCTCCAGTTTTATCGTGAATCGTACATGTTCTTGTACTCGGTATTTAACAGCGGCACATTAGTTCGAACTCTTCCGATCAGCTCATCTAGATTATAGTCTTGCTCCCGTTAAAATTCGCGATCGAATGCATTTTGCATCGAACGATTTGACGCTGGCACTCCCAATGTCGGGTTTGACGGATTTTTTATTTAAATATTATTTTTCTCGTTACCAACCAACATTTAACCGAAAATTTTCCACCTAGACATCGTTCAAAACCATCAAATCAACCGCAAATACTAAACACAATTGGTTCTTATATAGAATCTGTTCATTCCTTTAAAGAAATTGACCCTGAGAATAATTTACATGTTGATATCCATAATAGCTTCACGAATTTCATAGAAACGAAAACATCATACGAATACACCCATAATACCTTGGTATCATTCAGTGGTACAAATAAGGCAAATGAATTAAATGTTTCTATAGAACATGATTATTTTGTCACAACCCATTCTTTACATTACATTTTTCGAAGCTTAAGAGGGAAACTATCATCAGGAATTGATAACATACCCAATATTATTTTAAAAAATATTCCGGAGCCAATGATTTTTGCTTATTGTACGCTATTCAATAATATGCTGAACAATTCATATTTCCCTCGATCATGGAAAACCGCAAAAGTGGTAGTGTTACCTAAAAAAGATAAAGATTGTAGTAAACCGGATAATTTACGAGCTATAAGCTTATTACCGAATATTAGTAAAGTATTTGAGGTTTGTATCAATAAAAACATTCTGAAACATTGTGAAAAATATGATCTAATAAGTGATAAACAGTTCGGTTTTAAATATAGACATTCAACGATTCATGCAATTCATCAACTTCTTTCAGGAATTAACTGGAATTTAAACAAATATTTATGCACAGGTGCATGCCTCATTGATTTTGAAAAAGCATTTGATAGTATCTGGATTCCAGGACTGATCTATAAGCTTCTAAAATATAATTTCCCAATGCACATGACTATCCTAATTCATAATATGCTTAATAATAAAACTTTTGTAGTATGTGACAAAAAACAGGAAAGTTCTAAAAAATTCCTTATGGTTAATGGTTTACAACAAGGAACTGTAAATTCTCCAATTCTATTTAATATATTTATACACGATCTACTTGCAAAAGTTGATAATATCATTGGTTTTGCCGACGATATTATAATATTTCATGCTGATAATAAAATAAGAAAGATAAACGACAAGCTCCAATTATATTTTAACATAATTGAAACATATGCAGCTGATTGGATGATGAAGATCAATTTTAATAAATGTGAGACTGTTCCGTCCTCCTGTTGGACAATGTAACAGTGACATAAAAAAAAATTGGAAAAATTTTGGTATAACATCTAAAAGCAATATAACAATAGAAAACAAACAAATTGTTAAATACCTAGGCATTAACCTAGACAAATTTTTATACTTTAATAAACACATCGATATACAGATTTTAAAGGCTAGGAAGGCATTTTATTTACATAAACGACTTTTTTTCTCGAAACATTTAAAACCCAGGGTAAAAATTTTATTGTATCAGGCTCTAATACGGCCTATCTTAACTTACGGATGCCAAATGTGGTATAATATTTCGCCTTCTTATATGGAGAAACTGCGAGTCTTCGAAAGAAAATGTTTGAGAGCATGCACATCATTCTACAGATCTACAGATAGTCAATTTACAAAATACATATCAAATCAGAAATTATATAATTATGCTAAAGTTAGTAGAATCGACAATTTTATTATCCATCTGATTCGAAGCCACATTATGAAAAGCTTCGATTGTAAAGAGAACAATTTAATTTTTGCACCGTATTATACCTGCGACATATATATAATGAGCACGCTATTAACAGGTTATATACCACCTGAAGCATTTGTATATCTTGATAAAGAAGGATATATGCAAGACCACAACGGCATTCCTATATTTTACCACATTTATAGACGAGCCAATATCAAAACAATTCACTGTAATCGATTAACATCAGAAAATACAAGGTTTAATACATCTATATACAGAGGAGATAAAAACATCATTCCTAACATGGATACTTCAAAATTTTGGTGGCTCAACCAATAACTTTTCTTTTTTACCCCCTAACCATAGCTTACATTTTATCTTTGCCGAAAATAAAAGAGTAAAGTTTTTTTTCTATTTTCTTTACGTTAATCTATAATTATTGTACATATATATTACTACATAATAACAATAATATTCAATTTAAAATAATGTATGTATGTATAGTATTAATACTTGAGAGCCCGACTATGGGACTGTGTATTATTTATGGTATGGTATCTACTATTTGTTTATTTTTAGTTGAAGCATAAGGAATTATTTCAAAATAAACCAACAAAAAAAAAAAAAAAAAAAAAAAACCATCAAATCATGCGAAAATTGCAAAATTTTGTCAATAAAAAAAAAAAAAAAAAAAATTTTGGACTTTTCCGGAATTTTTCGAGTTTTTCCCTAGGAATTTTCTATTTTTCCATTCGAAAAGCCATTCATTAACAACTGCACACAAAATTCCATACAAAAAACCAATTTTCGATTTTTCCACTTTACCGACTTTTTCAAAGGATTTTCCCAAAATTATCTTGCATAAAACCCTCATACCAATTACGAACAATTGTATAAAAATTGAAAACAAAATGGGCCAGCCGTTCTCCCTTGATGAATTACTGCACACTGTTTACACCGTTTTTATACATATAGGTTACACAATAAACCTAATTTTTCCAAGCAGCACAACGAATTTTCCACCTTTACGTCGTCTAATATCATCAAATCAAGCAATACAATGAAAAATTTAGATGAAAAAATTCAAAATTTTCGAGTTATTTCAAGAATTTTCCGAGTTTTCCACCAAGAATTTTTCTATTTTTCCATTCGAAAAGTCATTTTGGAATGATTATCCGAAATTTTCACATTTACATCATTCAAAATTATCAAAACACAAAAATATGTGAAATTTCGTCTAGAAAAATTCAAATTTTTGGAATTTTTCCAGAATTTTCCAACCAAAATTTTCTGTTTTTTCAACCGAAAAGCCACTACGGAACAATTGCACACAAAAAGTTATACAAAAACTCAATTTGCGATGCAAAATGTTTCTGAAAAAATCTAAATTTTTCGAGTTTTTCCGGAATTTTCCGAGTTTTCCACCGAGAATTTTTCTATGTTTTCATTCGGAAAGTCATTTCGGAATAATTATCCAAAATTGTTCACTGTTGCATCGTCCAAAATTATCAAATCATACGATAATATGCAAAATTTCGTCGAACAACAAATTCAACTTTTTGAATTTTTCCGGAATTTTCCGCATTTTTCAATAAAAATTTTCAATTTTTCTGCTCGAAAAGCCATTCTGTAACAATTGCAGGCAAAATTCCATACAAAAAGGCAATTTTCGATTTTTCCAATTTTCCGACTTTTCCGGAAGATTTTCCCAAAATTTTCTTTCACATAAACCTGCTCCTGCCAATAACGAACAACTTAAAAAAAGTTTGAGCAAAATCGGACCAGCCGTTCTCAATTGATGAATTACTATACATTTTTGCCACCATTTTTATATATATAGATTATATCAATATAAATAAATGAAGTTATTATAATTACAAGGTATTGAAAAACAGGCTCGAGGCCCATTTCAAGTGAAATTTAAAAGACACAGTTATTTTCGAAATTTATTTTATCTCTCTCCGAATAAAATTTCCAAACATTTTAACATTAAAATTCAATATTAGTGCATGTTAATCGGAACTATTGATATTAAAAAATAAGCATACATTGATACTTAGAATATCTCCACCCGGAGAGAGGGAGGTTTCTAGATATTCCAAATGTAAATTGAAGGCAGAATTCATTTCACACACTTTAAGGGAACTGTAACAAACCAGCACATCACCCAATATAAGATATTGTTTAAGTTTGAGTTATTGCAATTTAACGAATTTTAATTAATATTACTTATGCATTTGTATTTGCCTCTTGTGGAGTGTAAACGGTTGTAGATATAATATAACACCAGCGGTCTAGAAACATGTAGAAAAATTTTTACTTATTTGTTTAGAAGGTACCAAAAGGGCCAGCACAACGTGTTCGATTTTTTCGTAAATAAATAATAATAAAGTTCAGTACACAACGTTAGGAAAGTGTTTTAGAAATAACAATGTGTCAAGTTATTTCTCCAAAAAAATTTACCTTACTATGAGTTTTACTTTTATAAATTGTATAAAGTTAGATTTAATTCCTATATGCCTAAAATGTTTTAAATTTAATGATACATTCAAATACATCCATGCGATTTAATGAAAATTATCTAAGCTATTGTTAAATGCCTGCAAACTATATTTTAAATTACAACTTCCTACCAATTGCACCATAGCACTTTACGTAAGTGAGACAAAGAGGAACATCAACATTAACATCTTCAGCCTCAAAACTTTACTTTGCCTCCTTAGACAATCAGTGAGTCTTTAGCATTTTTTCCGTGACTTCTGTTGATGTTTCAAAGTTGAAAAATGGCAAAAGTTGTTAGCACTCTTAAGCCAATTAGTTTCATTGTTTTTCTACGGTCAGTCTGTATTCTCTCCAAATGTCATGTGACAGTGTACATACTTTAAATGGTTTGAGAAGTCGAGACTTTTAACTTGTCGTGACAAATGATGTGAAACACATAGAAAATATCAGATTTAAAAGACAAGTCGAGAGGAAAGAGGGTAATTAAAAATGCATGCACTACTTGAATGTCTCAGGATATAAATTAAGGAATGTATGAAAAAATTGCTAGAATATTTAGATTTTTAAATTCTACTGTATATAAATAGAACCAGTACAGAAATTTAAGTCAGATGAACTGACTGATAAACACCATTACCCATACGACTTTCATTCGCATGGCCAGACTGTAGAAAAGGTTACACCCAACAAATGTAATATATTAAATTCAATATCTTTGGAAAACGTCTCTATTACATTAGCACAAAAATCCGAAAAGAAATCATAATTTCTAATGGATGGGGTTAACCCCCCAGTTTCTTAGGTTTTACCTGATAATACCAAATAAGATGATTTTATTAATTTTCCAAAAATAAATTACTTAGGCTAAGTGGAGTGCTTTTCATTTAAAAAGACCAACACCTTAATATGTTACATCATCTGTCAAAATAAGAAAATTTTTAGGACAAGTAATCCAAAAAATATTTGACATTAAAGTCAAAAATTATTTTTTCACTCTGTGCACAATTTTGTTTCCAATAATACAAACAAAGAATTTCGAAAATTTCAAATACCGACTGTGCACTCGTACAATGCGCATTCGGTCTATTTGAAAGAGTTTGACAACTTTGATGTCGTTATACATTTCTAACAGCTCATAGTTCATTCGAAGGTGGTACTCATGATGATGGGTTCAAATATATTGCGAGGTATTTTTCTACCGTTAGGAACAGCGTCTACTAGAATTGAATCTTTGTTCGCCGTGAGAGGCCTTTGTCATAAAATCGATTGTTGAGCGCATTGTAGCATCAATAATCTTTTCTTGATTTCCAGCCAGACATTAATATTTTTGTTTACGGCGGATCCAAAGTATACAAAATCATCTACCACTTTAAAGTTATCGTTGTCAACGTTCACACAGCGTTCCAAACGAGGGATGATGTTACAGAGATTGTCATGTTTAAAGCCCCGCTTGGTAAAAAGTGGTTATGTCAGATTTTTTCCTATTTTCAACGTGTCAGTCAGTGTTATCCAGTGTTAGGTTGTATGCGATGGGTAAAAGGCTGATCCTGCCATAGGCGGTGAACACACTTGATACACTTTTCTTATGTACACTTCACAGAACACTTAGGTTCCAATCATCGGGCATGCATTTCTTCAGCCAAATCGTGCATACGATCTGCTGCAAGAACGTTACCAGCATACACGTTACGGCCTTAAAAATCTCTGCCGGCAGTTAATCGGCTCCCACAGCTTTATTGTATATAAGTCCTGCAGTTTACTGCGCCGTCCATGATAGTGGCGATTTCGTCATTGACGCTGCCTTCGGAGACGATCAGAGTACGTATGTGTTCCCTCCATATTTGCAGCTCACTCTGCGTGTCCATGTCCTGATTTATATCTCCGTCCGTAAACTTTTGCTTTTGGACATTTGCTAGAACATTCGGGCTTCATATTTACTTTGTACTATTCGATATCACAGATCTTTCTTTTTTCTGCTATAGGCACTGATTCCGCCTGAAAAGACGTTTCACCTCCCTCCTCTTCTCATTATATCATTCCGCTACCCATGTTTCCTAAGGCTCCAGTTTTGTCCTGTATACAGCATCCTGCTGCCAGTTTGTGTCGGGGGCATCAGTATTTGGGGGGTTTGTTTGCAGTAATTGAGAGAGTTGGTTGGAGTAAGCAGTGTCTATCTCAGTTTTATAAAGCTTTGTGATGTGTAGCTTTCTTCGCGTTTGGTTACGAGCGTTTTTATCACTACTTAATCGCGTTCGTAACTTTGTTGCATTTAGGTGGTAATCTGAATTTATATATGCACCGCTTTTAACACGCACCTCTATAACGCATGCGACATCGATTACCACGAGATCAATCTAGTTTCATGTCTTCTAATCAGGGGATATCCAGGTTGCCTGATGGATATCTTTATGCGGGAATCTGGTTCCACTCACTATCATGCTTCTTGCCGACGCGAAGCTTAACAGTCTTAATACAGACTGTTGTTGTGTAGACTGAATTTCCGTATTGCTGAACCAAGACTTTCAGCATTAAAATTTACCAGAACAATTGTAATGTCATGGGTAAGACAGGCAATCATAGAATGCTTCTTTAATGTCGACGTGTTTGTTTACCGTCGGGGCGTGTACACAAATCAATGTGATATAAAATTATTTCACCTTGATGCTATTCGGTCACTTGCAGGGCTAAACCTCGAGACCAGATGTCGAAGTCTCTTGTGAACTACAAATTCAGATCAAAATTCGTATCTTTCTCCATGGCAACTGTAAAAGGTGTCACAGTTCTATCGTTGTGTGCAGAGAAATGTTGAAAATTAGTCATACATATGTGACTATGTGAGATATACCAGTAAATTGTTATCATCAATTATGTACATTCGCACTTATTTAATAATCTGTAAAATACTCTAGAAGTTACTTCCTCATTTATGTCGTTATTCAAAAGTCGTTGACGACCTCGCAACATTATTATTTATGTCATATTGCCACAACGATTTGTCATGTTCATAAACATTATCGCTATTTTTGTTTTGCTGGCATTGGGATACATTGCACATAAAACATTAACAATAAACATACATAATTAAAAAACTCTTTATAAATCGCATGAGAATTTATTTTCAATATCACTCTGGAGTATCCAATCGAATGTGGCAATATTCAAATTGCATTTTAATACAGTGCCCGGTATATAAGTTTTTGTGTAAATCCGCAAAAATAACAGAAAAAACACAACTTTTCAATGATATTTATATAAATTATTCACTTTCTCTTTATTTGCCAGTCTCAATCTCTTTCCTCAACACACACACGTACTTAATTTGTAAGTATGTATGTAGAGTATATATATTTAAATGTATATGTGGCAAATTAATGAATCCGTGTAATCATAATTTTAATTATCCTGTTGATATAATCGATTTCAATTAAAACGAGAGTGTTGATGCACAGTTTGGTTCATTTGTGCGCTAGTGTGTTGCTGCAAAATATGTGGCAGTATGAATAATATGGTGACTCACGCCACATATGAAGTGTGGTTATTATATTATTAACAAATAGTCAAAGGCAAGAGCTTTCCTAAATTTCAACAAAAGCTATAGTGGACACATAAATTAATACTTTGTAAAATAAGTTATGCATACTTACTTACATACTTAGCTAGCACTTCCTTGCAATCGTGCAGTTTGATAATTAGCTGCATGTTGAAACGTTACATAAGTTCTTCTACCCTTCTCTCCAGTTTGATGCACCAAGTTCTGCAAGGTTCTCAGTAACCTAGTCTTTCCATCGCAGTTTTGGTCATTGTCAAAGACTTTGTGAGCTGAAGCATTTCCAATGATGCATACAACATGACCTAGCAAACGCAACCGTTGTACCTTGTATGAAGCTTGTTCAGCTCATGATTCTCACGAATTTTACGGAGTATTTTTCACTTGATTATCGCATGAACCGATTTTACTGCATGCCGGACTTAGACACGTTGAAAGGAAAGGTGGTCGGCGCTGTCGACCAACTGAGGCGAGTACTTAGGAACTATTGGAGTATTAATAGACGCGCTTTCCGTACTGGTTTTACAGGAACTCTATGTTGATATGTTAGCATATGCATCTTCTGTGTGGTACGAGGTAGTGAGTACTGCTTTATGGTTCCATAAAGCCATCTCTTGTCAGATAGTGATGTTATTGGCTTGTTTGCCAGTATGTCGCACGGTTTTGACGGAGGTCCTGCAGATTTTAATGGGTGATGTCCATCTGGATCTTGTTATTATCCTTCGTGAGGCGGATTTCAAGTGCAAGAAAGGGAAAGGCTAGCTTATTGAGGGAGGAGAGATTAGTATGATTAGGATTTAGCGTAGCGTGTTAAAACTGGAAACTGTTCGAATACAAGGTCTCACCAGAAGCCTTTTTCTAGTACCGTGTGTGACACGTGCGAGGTCTCCAGCGCCTGCCCTTTATCTGTGACTTATTGATATCATAGGAGTTCAAACGGACCTAGCCTTACAAATGCATGGTTGCCGTTCACCGTCGTCAAGCGGAAGGGGTTTGCATCTCCTTGCAATGTAATATCGATCGTTTCACCAGCATGGTACTCGCGAGTTTGTATTAGTTTCAGTCTGAACTATTTGTTTGAAAGGCGACCAATCCTGTGAAGTATGTTTTCAAATTGTAAGCAGCTTCTCTGCGAAATCCGCACCGGTCAGCGTGGTCGGTAGCGTCTGTATCAGATGTCCCGTGACTTGCTCTCGACCGATCGTTGGTTGTAGGCCCCTTTGTGGGACCATCATTCGTCACGTCCAGACTTTTCAGGTGTATACCGTTAAATCTTGGTCCTTATAATGTGGGGGTGTTGTCAACATATGGCGAGTTCCATTTTATACTTATTCATCTTAGAATTTTCACAGCCAGTACTCCTACATATAAGACCTGAAGACGGGGGACTATGTCAATTATCAGGATTCGTCGCTTATTATCTGTCGCTATTCGTGGTAAATATCAACGATACTACATTGACCAAGTTCCACCACGTACACGTTTAGGGTCAACCTGAGATAACAGTTCGGCACCCAAGTTATTCATAAAGTCCTCAATATGTTTTATATTATTCCAAATTTGGATAACCAACGAAGTTTAGCAGGATCCACTGTGCTTATTGCAGCGCTGTGTATACTTGCGCTTGATCATGTCAATGTTGTTCTACAGTTCATGATTCATACGACGATGATTCTCTTCAATATCGGTGATACATACAACTACTCAATAACTTATGCTATAAGACAGTATTTTGCTCCATAGAGCAGCACCAAGGGCGTAGCCAGGATCTAACGTAGGGGGGGGGGGCAGTCGGTTTTACATATAATGTTAATAGTTTGTTTACAAAAAAACAATTAAAACTAAGTACCTAACGAAAAATCAATACTCATTGTTTTGACAATATTTTATTAAACAAAGGTAGACCAGACTAAATTTGTTTCAAAAAATTTTAGGTCGTCGAATTTAAAAAAAAAATATTTTTATGTTGTTGTTGTTTTTGTTTTTTTTTGGACATATAAAATTTAAGCCGAAATTCTTGAGCAATTTTAAAATTTTTTTCTTGTGTTATTAGAAACAAACTGCGCACAGAATAATAGTTTTTTTATTCTGAATTCCTCATGGTTATTTTTTTTTAAATGTGTCAAAGTCGATTGAAAAAAAAATAATTTTTGACTTTAATTTCAAATATTTTTTGGGGTTTATGCTCTCAAATCGATTTTCGCAGACCATAGTTGGATTTTCGGATATGCCTTCTTCGACAAAGTTGTTTTAAATCAGTCTTGCTTATCAGAAATCCCAACTATAGCTTGGCGAAAATCTATTCAACCCCTTAAACACTATTCAAAGTAAAACAACTTTAAATAAAATTTGGTACGAAACCGTCATTGTAACTCGAAAATCTAATGATGCAGTACAATTCCGAATAAGGTTAAAACCGTCGAGTCCGGTCTTGTCTATTTTTTCGACTACCATGGTGTTCTTATTCTCAGAATGTAATCTACAAATCCAAAGAACTAATTAATTTAGTATCATGTCTTGTTATCTTGGTATTCATTTTTCCTACAACCTTTCCTGGAACATACATATTGAAATATTAAAATCAAAAATTTCGTCAGCTACTGGAATTCTAAGAAAATTCAAATCAAAACTGTCCACTGATACCAAACTTCGGCTCTATTATGCTTTAATTCATTGTCATTTTGTATACATACCAATAGTATATGCATGTAAAGACAGTATCGCTCCGAAACCCTTACAAGCAGCACAAAATAGAGCATTAAAGATTGTTTATAATTTCCTAATGGACTTTCCTACTACATGACTATTTAAAAATTATGCAAAAGGTGTACTACATTTCGTCACACTCGACATCGTTTAAATTTGATACCTTCAAGATGTAGACTTGAACTAACTAAACAAATAATTGAGCATGCGGGACCTCACGAGTTCAATGAATTGCCTCATGATCTTAAACAAATTGCCAGAATATCAGTATTCAAATCCAAACTAAAATCGTATTTACTTGGAAAATTAGAAACGCTTTTATGATTGTAAATTCCATTCTAAATAATATAATTATATTTAAATTGACATATAAATACTTACAGATTAAAATCTTAATTTTATTTTTATGTCATTATTATTACCATTTTATATCATAATTTATTACATTCCATACTATTGTAAATTTTAAATTTTTGCCAGCTAGTCTCTATAAAAGCCTATAAGGCGCAGAGACTTTTATAAATATTGTGAACAATTAACTTTTGAAATAAACTAATAATAAAAAAAAAAACTTTTAATATTTTTTGAATTTATTAACACTTTCTAAACTCTAACAATTTCTACAGCTTTGCTACATGGCTGTAAACGTCTGGCCAGCAGTTACCACTGCACGAGCAGAACAATAACAATACATAAGCACTTTTACTTCAAAATCAGTTAATTTCATTGAAACGGAGTTAAAAAATATCCACTACAATTTGAGAGTGAATATGTAGTGAAAGTTTTTATTAGTCAGTTCACCTTTTGTAAAATTTCGGTACTATTTTATTTTAATTTTCATATTTTCTAGGATTTTGACCAATTTTTCAAGCTGTAGGGGGGGGGGCAGGTGCCCCCCCCTATGCTCCTACCTGGCTACGCCCTTGAGCAGCACTATTACCTACTTGTTCCTAATATAGCTGGATTTTTGTTCGTTAAGAGGTTGTTGGTCAATATGTGTGTACAATATGTATGTGTACGAATAGAAAATATACCTCTGCAAACACTATTTCATACTTTTTTACTATGTAAATAATTCACTAAGTATAAATATATACTGTATTGTTATGGGATTCGCTATAATCTGTATATCTTCTCAACTTTAAACATTTATTTACTGCCTAAGACAACCACTTTTTATCAAATTGTTCGAAACTAGTTTGTTTTGTTCTTAACAATTTTTATATTTACATCAACATTTTTTAAGACCATCTCTTAACTAGAAAATCATTATATATTTTCATTATTCGGGCTAATGTACAGACCACTAGCCATTATGAAGCAATGGTGTTATTGCAACGAAAAACGTAGAAAATAACAACAGTCAAATACCAGTGTCCATATTTGTGTATATGAAACGTAGCAGCCACATTTGCCACATTCAATGAATGGTGTGGTTGAAATCACAAAAATAAGGATAAACATTTTATTTGCAAATATACGAATAGCAGAAAAGGTGTGTTTAATGGAAGGATTACAATTTGATTACGTGTTAACATGTAACATTTAAACTAAATTAATTGAATTCTAAATCTATATATATAAAAGTGAACATTTGTTTCTACGTATGACCGCTATAGACTTGAAAACCACCGAACCGATGTGCAACAAATCGGATTCATTAGAAAGGCAATCTTCCGAGGATGGTTATAGTCTACCTAAACATTGCATTTGACACTTTTAGCCCATTTATTGAGTCGATTTTCAATTTTTCCCATACAAAAATTATCCAAAATATTTAAATTGTGAAAATTTAAATCCATATATAGTATGTCAATGTTTATTTTGTCAATATTTCAAATTTCAAATGGCACCGACAAATGGTATATTCATGTATAAAGCCGCCCGTTCTATTTCGAGCGCTGACCAGGGTACCGCTCAATCGTTCCTGGGTTTTAAGTTCCGCCCCTTACAGCCGTGCTCTGACGGGTGTCAAAGCCACGTTTCCAAGCGTCACCACGAAGAAGCACTCTGTCCGCAGTAGTACCACAAATTCGGAGCTCTGTGGGTAGACTTGAAGTGCAATTGGCAAGGATCACTCTGGGTTTGTCAAGTTAAACCGATTAGACGCTTTACCTTGCATCACCCTCCCGACGCCCGACTATTACGATTAGTGACTTTAAATCATTAGTGAATGCAATATGATCAAGTCAAAAACTAGCGTAATAAGATTGTTAGGAGTGGCCCCGCCCACAGAACCTAATTTGTTAAAGTGAGGCATCTGAAGTACTAGATTAGTAGGAATGGCCCTGCCTATAGAACCTAATTTGTAAAAGTGCGATATCTGAAGTACTAGATCATTAGGTGTGACCCCGTCTATTGGACGTAAAGTTACGAATTGTCATGAAATTTGGTCTGTATTCAATTGAGATCAATATACGTATTCTAAAGTAAAGGGTTGGAATTTGAAATAGGGTGTGGAAAAAATTCCAATATGCGTGATCGAGCCAAAAGTGGGTGGCCCTGCCCAATTCTGTTTTCCAATAGCAATAGCTGGAGGACTGTTGCGCCATCCGCGCATTTATGTAATTTTTTAAGATCAGTGGTGTATGTGACCGAGATCTTCGGCAGAAAATAAATCGAATACTCATGAATTAAAATATTTCTCAAATCAGCATCTATTACAATAAGAGCGACGAACTTTAAACAACAGTGTAATATTAGAAATTACGAATGAGTGTGGAGGATAGCGACCGGCCGTGGCATAGTGGTTAGAACACGCGACTACCATGCGGGAGATCGCAGGTTCAAACCTGGCTCCAGTCATCTTAAAAGAAAAAAATAAATAAAATTTTCTTTCATTGTCGGCTCCCCTCGAATGTTGTTTGACAGCAACTTCGCAGTATTAGGCGTCGATTCAATCGTCGTGTCTAGTAAGAGCTTCTCAAAACAGTGACGTTCGCATTCGTCGATAAATAAGTAGGTGCCGTTAGTTGTGAATCTAAAAATAGAAACCGTGTTATTTCACAACAACGCGAGAAGCTATCCCATACCTCATTCATGGGGTGCAAAGGGAAATTAAGTTTAAGTTTAAGTGGAGGATTTTATTTCCTTGATGTACCCATGGGTTTTGATATTTTTGATTTTGGAAAGTGTTTGATCACAAAACGAATCGCGTTGGCTACTGTATCCTTCTATATTGCGCATCCCTTTTTGACGTTGCAGAATGGCGCAATAAATTACAAGTTTCTGAGAACGGCACATGTAATATCAAGGTAAAAAATGTTGCAAACATGTCAAATCCTAATGAGGGATGAGTGTACACACAAAAAATCGCTGAAACCACTAGATGGCGCATTATAGGAGCTAAGAAGCAAAACAGAATTAAATTTATCTTTTTAAATAAATTTAACCAGATAATATAAGGGAACTAATGTATAGCTACTATGTATTCCAATGATACCCACGGATTTGCCGTTTGATTCAACTGATTACAGTTGCCAGTTCGGTTAGAATTTGCGATGACAATCAGTAATGCTGAAGGACAGTCTATTCAAGTTTTTGGCTTGAATTTGAAAATCCATGTTTTTTCCATGAACAGCATTATGTTGCATGTTCACGTGTAGAAGGACCCACTGATTAACATATGTACACTCCTTTGGTTCTCACGTTTTATTATCAAAAGCATTGCAATACATTTATGTCATTAAAAATATATTAATCCTTAAATATAACTCAAAAATTGTTGTTACATTTCTATGAGAATACCAAAAGAAACTAACACAAAACAAAGATTTATTTCACCCAAAAAAGTTGCAGTTTAGTCAATACTTCTTTAGGCAGGACAAGGTCTGCCCGGTCAGCTAGTAAATAATAAATGTCTACTCAGGTAAAACAACAGCTTATGCACTTACACTTACACACTTACACCCCATGAATGAGGTATGGGATAGCTTCTCGCGTTGTTGTGAATTAACACGCTTTCTATTTTTAGATTCACAACTAACGGCACCTACTTATTTACCGACGAATGCGAACGTCACTGTTTGAGAAGCTCTTTACTAGACACGCCGATTGACTCGACACTTATACTGCCAAGTTGCTGTCAACAACATTCGAGGGGAGCCGACAATGAATGAACATTTTTTTTTAAGATGACTGGAGCCAGGTTTGAACCAGCGATCTCCCACATGGTTGTCGCGTGTTCTAACCACTATGCCACGGCCGGTCCCGGCACTTACACACTGATCTCGAATATCCACTTAAGACATATTTTTCTAATAAGACAACGCCACATACCATACATCGAGTCAAACAGTCGACTTTTTGAAAGAAACATGTGCGTGCGATTTAATGTCTCTCATGGTATGGTGTTGAAATCACAAGGAATTATGCAATATCTCGTCCAAGACATCGCATTCGGTCTATTTGAATGCGTTTGACTTCGTCGATATCATTGTACAGCTTATACAGCTAATGATTAATTAAATGGCGGTACTAGCCGTTAAGAAATATTTTTCACTCGAAAACTTCCAGAATAAATTGATCCGCCTGAGTCATTATCCAGGATTCTGCGCTGTAGAGCAGGACAGGTAGGATCAATGATTGGGACCGTTGAATCTTCGTTCGTCTAAAGAGGGCTTATCACTAAATCGCTGAAAGTTCTACCAAAAGGCAAAAAGCTAAGGTTTTGGAACGGGGATCCCCTCCTGTAACGACAGAGACGGAAATCTGGTTACGGACACTCAGAGTATGCTCTTCTCGTTCCCAAAGGCAGCATAAGTGACGAAATAAAGACGACGGGGTAGATTGAAGATGATCATGCGGATACCTGTAGTAAACACGATCGGTATCATCTTTAATAAAAGCCACATGCTGCTAGCATAGGGCAATGATATACTTTTAGATATCATTGGTCTGCGGGGTGTTACTGCGGCCTTTTCAATCATTGAAAATCAGTCGGCAGAAGTGTGTGATAAATAAGGACAAAACCAAGTGATTTGTTTCAATGAACAAAGAGTCATCTTGTTTATGATATTGCGTGCACGTTGATAATTATAACTTTGAAGTGGTAGATGATTTTGTCTACCTTGATTCCGCAAAAACAAAAATAATAATATCAGCCTGAAAACCAAGATACGATTATTGATCGCAAACCGCTGCTACTTTGTTCTTTGCAAGCTATTTAGGCCTCTCGACGACAGACACTGATCCTACTTATCGTGGATCTAAACCCATAATCATTAATTGCATGTAACATTCGTCCCCAAATGAACCATAAGCTGTGTAAACTATATAAGGAAGACGATGTAGTCAAGCGCATTCAAACACAGTATTCTGGCTTTGAAACCATGTTCGAATGTATAAAAGCGCTCTAGCTCGAAAAGCTCGCCTCAAGAGGGGGCAAACCTTCGTTGGATAGACAAGGTGAAAGAGCTGTTATATAAAATTGATGCAACAAACTATTTTTGGAAAAATAGATCCTTGCGTGCTTATGGTGAAATGTGAAAAAATTACAAAACAAATTAAGATATTTAAAAGTTTTAATTCAGCGGTTCAATTTATTTCATCACATTCACAACTACCAAGAACAAACCTACACGCACATCTTTGTGCAATTCTAATCTTTCCTAAAATAACCCCTTCGTTCGAATAGTTTCCAACAAAAATATATTTAACTGTTTTCTACTCATTCAGCTACGGAGAAACAATCACATTTGATAATTTCAAATGAAATCAAAGCCGAATATTAAGTGAAATGTTTGCCCACATACGTATCCACACAATCACACATTAACACAGATGCATAGCTGCATATGTATACAAATAAATACACATACTTAATGTAAATGTAAACGTATGTTTAATAGTAAAAATTGCTGTTTACATTGTGGGCAATTGGCATTTACATGCAAAACCACCAGATGTGTGGGAGTCCTGTCACTCTATTTTCCGAATAACTGACAAACAGACCATGCAGGCATGCCGACATACATATACACATGTATACGTGTAAAGAGTGTCCAGCAATATTATGGTATTGGCGTTATTTTAATATTTTTGGTAAATTATTACAGATTTTTCTTTTCGTTTATCAAGTTGCCCACATGAACGTCCGTGCAAGTAGGCATGTAGGTATGCAATTCCATTACCAGAAATACTTGTTGAAGTATTGAACGTATGCAGTATTACACAGTGGGTTCATATTATATAGTAAGTAATAACTTACGGTACAGGAATTCAAGTGAGTGAGTTTGTCATTTGCAACTGCATCATGCGTAATGGAAAGAATGGGTAGATTCAATAAATAAGTTAAAGTTAACTTTTGTATTTGTCAAATGAGGTCTTGTTTACTTCAAACTGCTGTAAATAATAATAAACTCCAGTAGTCTTTTTATACCATTCATATTAATTTTGTCCTTCCATTTGTAACGTCCATAAGGAGGTATCGTAGGTATAAAAATATAACCTTTTATCTTCTAAGGTTAAGTTCCAAGATGAACGTGGTTGGACAAAAACTACTTTCACCTTCCATACAAACTCCCCCTTTTTGTAGTTGTTCGTTTGTATGTCCCCCCGACTACAGCCGTAGTTTAAGGGTTGTTGATCTTAAATTGCATACGCAAGTTTATATCCTCTAAGCGGAGGTTAAACTTCAAGATGAGCAAGATCGGACAAAAACTACTTCTACCTTCCATACAAACTCCTCCTTTTTAGGGGTGTTCCGCCTGTTTTTTCCCCAACTACAGCCTTAGTTTAAGAGCTATCGATCTGGAATTTGGCTTCCATTATCTAAGCGGAAGTTAATTTCTAAGATGAGTAAAATCGAACAAAAACTACTCCAACCTCCCATACAAACTTCATCTTGTTGGGGGTGTCCGTCTGTATGTCCCACCGACTACTGCCTAAAGAGCTGACGAAATTTGATATGCGAGCTTCTATCCTCTAAGCGGACGTTAAATTTCTATATAACCAAATCGAACAAAAACTACCTTTAGCTCTTATAAAAACACCCCTTTTTGGGGTGTTCGTACCCAGCAGCGGAAAAGAGGAGGCATTGTAAAAATATGCCTGCAAACATGCCTTCAAAGGCATTTTGTTGACATTCAAATACGCCTTCCTTTTCCAGGCATGTATACAGGCTATAATAAGTCCTTCACTAAGCCTTATAAAAAATTCCATACCCATGCACATTTCGATTCTCAAATGAGACCTGCAATGAGGCCTCTTACTAGGATGAGAATAGATCCAGCAGACATGCCCCTTTCCCTTCTTAAAACTGGCCTGTGAGCAGCCCTACTGTGTACCCCACAAAAATACCATAGATGTTCTCAAAGGGCATGCAAACTTTCTTGCCTTAAACAGGCCTGTTGACAGTCCTATTAGTAGAAGGCAGAATTGACGTTCATAGCCATGCACTTGTCACTTCTCCGATTAGGCCTGTTGGCAGGCCTCTTAAGGGAAGGTAAGACAGATGCTGTTGTTTATGAAAACCACATGTATGTTATTTATCGTACAACAACTATATCACGTGATAGCCGAGTTGGTAGCATGCCCAACTATGAGTACTGAGGTCGCGAGTTCGATTCCCGCTGCTGGAGTTTAAAAAAACTAGTTATTACAAATTGTAATAAGTATAGTATTAAAAATTTATAAAAAGTAGGAAATCATTTAATATGGAAATAATTCGCATGTCTTTTTTTTATTCAAGTCCTTCTATAAATGCTCTTTTGAAGGCCTGCAAGCTGGTCTGCAGTAGCAATGCCTCATAGAAGGCCCTTGTTATTAGGACTCCAAGCAGGACATACTAGCCTACTGAAACGCCTTCAATGAGTAAGGGAATGTGCAGGCATTGCCTGCATATGACACCCTATGTTAATTTGAAATGAAGACTGCATTTGAAGGGTAGAGCTTCTGACTGCCATTGCAGGCCTGTAAGAAGGCATGCAAAGCCCCATTTTTTGCTACTGGGTATGTCTGCCCCCTCGATTACAGCCATAGTTTAAGAACTATAGAGCTAGAAGTAGATATGCAACAATCTATCTTCCAAGCGGATGCTAAACTCTAAAATCATAAAGATTAAACAAATACTAATCCCATCTACCATAAAACTCCTATTTTTGGGTGCTGAAAAATGCTTTAAAAAATTCTAAGCTCATTTAAACATTACGAGCTCAGTATCTGACATTTCAGTAATAATAAAAAATTACTGACAATATATTTATGTGATCAGCCAAATTCCCGCTTTTAGCAGTACAAAATTTAATAAAATATAGTTGTAGTGCAAATAACTAGCTTTATCACTATGTGGTGGAGTGTAACTGAGCTTCGGTCTAGCCTATGACTAGTTACTTGTTATCCTGTCAAACTGTTGTCAGGACCTCGTTACTCGACAGACTCACATGAGCCCTGATCGGTGGTTTTTCGTCTGGAGAAGTAATCTGCTTTAACTGTTTCTCGATTTCTGATGTATTGTGGTCCAGGTTGCAACTCCTTTGGATTGTGGTTGAATATCGTACAACACTTCTTTGAGTGCAATTAGCATAGCATATTATGTCAGTAGAATTCTTTTTTGTAAAAATTTCTAAAATTGAACGTAGAGGTGTAGTAGGTGTAGTGTATTGATCTATATAGATCTATACTATAGTACTTGTAAAGAAGTTGGGAGATATACGATAATCGCATACGTGATTTCATTGTAGACGTGTGAATCAATTTTTATGATATATGCTTTATGATATATGCTTGTTCATTATCTCAAGATTTCTCACTAAATCTTGCAAAATATATATCTACCATATGTCTACATAAATCAAAAGCTAAATAGATACAGTTAAATTATATTTAATCAGAATCTGAAAGACTTAGCCGTCTTCTAATGATGGCCATACATTGTATACGAATTAAATTGTTCACTTGACCAAACCGCAAAAGCGCTACATAATATTTTTTTTGCCATGCTCATGTCTGCCAGTATTAAGACCCGCACGTATTTAGACCTAGCGACACTTTCCTTCCCACTGTGTTACTTATGTTGCTTTAACTGCTAGAGTTCACATGTGGGCGTTGGTAGAGTAAATGTATTGAAATCTGTGGACTTCAGAGAAAATTTGTAAATGAATTGCAATTATTGTCGACAGGATATTTCAATATATGAATCTCTTTACTACATTGCACACACACACTAACAAATGTTATAACAAAAGTTGACAGTAACACATGTGCATGCGATAGCTCGGTGAGACTGTAAGAGTGTGTCTGTGTACTGGCGAGTAAGGACATTTGTAGAATATTCACTTATTTAAGACTACACTGGCAAAATTGTCTGTCCATATATCTCGTTCGCTTTCTCCACCAGTTCTCTTTGTGTGTTAAACTGTCCAATATTGTTTATTTACAACTACTGCAACTGGATGCAGTTGTCGTTGCTACTGTTGCATGTTGTTTGCCATGTGGTTTCAACATTAAAATGTTGAAGGGATATTTTTCCTACACTCTCACACATAGAGCTGCCCCACATACACACGATATGTAAAAGTTCGTTTCATACGGGCTCGTCTGCCATGGCTATATGTGTGTGTGTGTGTGCACATACAGGCAGAGGCATTTTAAAATTCAGATTTAATCGTCTGCAATAATATTATTTTTGTCAAATTTGCATATCTCTGGTTGCACGCAAGGACACTTGTTGGTCAAACAAATGGCAATTACAATAATAACAACATCAGCAACAGCAACACACACACAAAACCATCAACAGGGACATCATCAATAGCCCACAGAGGGGTACAACAATTGTGGTAAACGCTTTAAGGATATTCGACACATGTTTTTATTTAGATGTTTACAATTATTTTTCCATTTTAATTACACAACAACATTTGCCGTTGACGCAAGTCTTTGAAAATAATATTTTGCATATCAAATGATTTGCAATAAATGACAAAATCCCACAGATTGTAATCGGATGGGACATAAATATAAACTTGTTGACGTTGATATTCTAAAGAAGGAATCATGCCGAAATTGGGACAGTTTACATGGCAAAAAAAATCACACACAATATATATATAGTTATAGCAATAATTTTTGTCAGATTTTTCATATGTGGCATACGTGTATTCATGTGGCAACAGAAGTCTTATATTGTAGCACTTGGGTTACGATGTATTAAAACGTTTATCATTAATTCGGTTAAGAGATTTTATGTTTTTTTTTTTTTTTTTTATTTAAGTCTATGGACTAACAAAAATCCTTACAGACTAAACATTTTTACATATATACAATTATAAAAAAAAAATCTTAAAATAAATTATTTAAATGTAAAATTATATTCCGCTTTAATGCAGTTCTGTTTTCGGACAAATTAATGATATTGTAATATTTATTGAACTGAACACATAAACGTCGGAACGGATCATTATTAGCATAATTAGAATTGAAGTGGTTTATAAGTAGAAGTTGGAAATTTCTGGTTAATCTAACAGGAACATTTATTTGAATTTTACTTAATAAAAAGTTTGAATCAGTATCACCACGTATTATGTTCAACAAAAACGAAATATTAAGCATAGTACGCCGACTTTTCAATGTTGGTAACTTTATTTGATTAAGTCTATACTCGTAGGATGGCAAGTTATGTGGGTTCCAACCACGTCCACGTAGGCAAAAAAGAAGAAATTGTTTCTGAACTGATTCAACGAAATTAATATGGATCGAGTAACCATATTCCAGAATAGGCTAACCAATGAAATGTACAATTGTTTTGTAACACAGGGATCAGTAAACTCTTTACTCCAACGTTTCATGAACCCCAGGACACCATAAGCCTTATTCACTGTTAGGGAAATATGTGGACGGAATGTTAAACTATGATCTAGAAGGATACCAAGATCTGTAAAGGTTATAACATAATCGAGTTCAGTATTATTTAAGAAGTAGTTGGTATGGATATGATTTACTCTATAAAAAGACATATGTTTACACTTTTTAATGTTAAGCTCCATCAAATTAATTTTACACCATTTGGAAAAGCTATCAAGATCGGATTGTAGTAAATAGTCATCGTCAGGATTTATTAACGTACGGAATATTTTTACGTCATCAGCATACATAAGAACATGCGAATTTTTTATAACAGACGGAAGGTCATTAATGAACAGGGTGAAGAGCACAGGACCCAAGTGACTTCCCTGTGGAACACCCGACGATACCTAAATTTTTTTGGAAACAGCATTTTTAAATTTAACCCGTTGTGTTCGATCTTCTAAGTAGCTTCTTAACCACAATAACAAGTAACTACTAAAACCCATGGCATCCAATTTGTACAACAATAAGTTATGATTCACTTTATCAAAGGCCTTACTAAAATCGGTATAGATAACATCTGTTTGCCTTCGGTTTTTAATACCGTTGTTTATGATTGTGGTAAGTTCCAAAATGTTAGTTGTAGTGGACCTGGATTTACGAAATCCGTGCTGGCATGATGACAATAAGGATGTGACTTGATGTTTCAGCTTATCAGTTATTATTTTCTCAAAAAGTTTAGGAATGGCGCTTAATTGAGCAATCCCTCTGTAGTTGGTCACATTAATTTTACTACCAGATTTGAACAATGGCACAATAAATGATTCTTTCCAAAGGGGTGGTAAATATCCTGTACGCAATGACTCATTAAACATTTTTGTAAGGGGAACGGACAAGGAAGCAGCACAATGTTTAAGAATATTGCTAGGAACGCCATCAGGACCAGGAATAAACGAATTTTTTAACGCTTTTAAATTAGTCAAAACTGTACTGCTGCTTACAAATGAAAAATTTATTGATGATGTGTCTTGAATAGTAAAAGGATAGGGCATACTTGAATCATAACTGTATGTGGAGTAAGTTGATGCAAAAAAGTCTGCAAATATATTACAGATTGATAAATCATCGTTCGCTATAACGTTGCCAAGTTTTAAGGAGCTAGGAAATTCACACGAGCGTCGTTTGGAATTTACAGACTTGTAAAAGGATTTCGGATTTTTTTTTCAATTGGATTTTCATACGATTTATATAATTCTTGTACGCCACGGTGTTAGCCATATTATATTGTGATCTCGCAATGGAGTAATTACAAAAGTCAGTGGGTGAACCAGTTTTCTTATATTTTTTGAACATTTTATTCTTTTTGTTTTTAGATTTTGCTAAGCGATCATTATTCCACGGTGGACCAATATTATCGCGATTATAAATATAAGGGACTGATTTAGCAATGCAAGAATTCACTGAGTAATAAAAGCAGTTAATCATTTCATTTAAATCATTTTTAGAAATTACATCTTTCCAATTAACAGATGATAAAAGCCTATTCAGTTTTACATAGTCAGTTTTAGAAAAACAATATATTTTTGAGGGTTTTGTATGTTTTGGAGCAATTGATGGTAGAATAATATTTAGCTCTGTAGTTGGATGAAAACGATCCTCAGGAAGAGTAACAGGATATGATGAACTCAAAGACATTTCGGACGGTTGATTTACAAAAATAAGGTCCAGAAGCTTATTATGCATATTAAATATGTTATTAATTTGAAATAATGTTTTGAGATATTCAAGAAGTTTGAGTTCCAATGGCCTGTAAAATGTACCATATTCTCGAACTCTTTGATATATATTAGCCAAAAATGATGTTTAGTATATTACGAACGATGACTGTAGACCGATCTATTGGCGAGTTACCCCAAATGTGGAAATTTACTTTGGACTTCTTTCAACATACTATGTTATAAAACTGAGAGCACCATCAATTTTCATCATTGTTATTCGACCATTGTGTTGGATGTGAATAATTGAATATATTCTTAAAATAATGACTGCAAACTATGTCGTACATTATTACCAATAAACTCAAACCCATTCGCGTTACAATCACTAATCCAAACGGTTCCCGTATTTATCTTCTCACTCTTTACGTATGAGTGTTATATTCACCAGTCATACGCCCCCTACAATCAGTGAAAAAGACTGGCACATCATTAAAACACCAGTTTAATTAAAACGATAATGTTATTCGTTGACTGTTTAACAACGCCTTTTCATTAAATATTACCCAACTTTTTCATTATACAAACCTGGTACTTATTACAGTATGTTTTTTCTTTGTCGTCACGCTTTGTTGACAAACTTTTTTCCCTCGTTTCGTTTTTATTAACAATCTTTTTGGCATTTCCAGCAACGGGAGGAATGGGGTGCTAAATTGTTAGAACAACTTTTGATAAAGAATTTAAGTGATATCGTACGCACACATTCTCACGTACACAGATATTCTGTAATACCCTTTAAGATGCGAGAAGATTCTTGGCGATATGAGTTTACCAACGACGTTTCTCTTTACAAGTAGTATAGCAAAAGAAAAGAAAACTCTTGTTAAAACATCACTCAGAGTATGTAAAACATTTACTACTACGTTCGTTTGATGCAAACGAAGAATATTAAAATTCTTTGTAAAAAGCTTTTGACATAAATTAATAGTCGTTTACAAGAATGACATAAAGGGTTTAAGATGGCGCAGCGTTGTAGAATGTATCCAATCACAGTGCTTTGGTATTTAGATGATGTGGGGCGGAGTGGGTGTAGGTCAATAGATGATTTACTTACAAGGGAATAAAGCAAATGTGTGTGGGAGTTTTAGGTAAGTATATAATGGCATTATATTTATATTCAACGAAAAATTATTGTATTAAAATAAATTATGAATTTTTTTGCATCGTTTGGTTCAAGATCTTTTCTATTATTGTTAATAGAGTTTGTTTTATAAGTGTCATCAGCACCCTTAGCTGTGCCTTCTCAACTCATTATCACAACCTTAAGTGTTAAATGCTTCAAGAAACCATTGAGAAGAACAAACACACCGCACCTCGGCATAATGCAAATAAGCTCTTGCCTACGCATTTGTCCAAATCCGTAGAAAAAAAAACAAGTAGAAAAAATTCCTTCGCTTGTGTCATTAACTAGGATTCTGTGCTGTAGAGCCAGACAGGTGGGATTAGTGTCTGCTGCTAGAGTTCGTCGAGAGAGGGCTTTGTCATTAAATCGCTCGATATACAGCCTTCTCAATGCTTTAAAAGGCCACAGTAACATGCCACAGTCCTCGACCAATGATATCTATATATTGGCATATTATTTTTAGTCAAGTGTTTTTCAGCTGGTGCATGTACGTTGTCATCCCTTCGCCACTGGCCTGAAAAGTCTCTGTCGGCAGTCCATCGGCAGCTTTATTGTTTATTATTTAAGTAGAGCAATTGCCATGATCATATCGTTTTGGCTCCGTGGTGGACAATCTACACGGTCATCGATGATTGGCGTGTTTACGTCACTAATGCTGCATTCGGGAACAGAGTACAAAAACGTTCACTCCATATTTGCAGCACACTCCTCGTGTCCGTGACCAGATTTCTATCTCTGTCCCTACAAGTGGGAATTCCTGTTCCAAAACCTTTGCTTTTTACCATTTGGTAGAAATTTAAGGCTTCACTTCTATCCCTGTAGTTTTTGATATCCTGGCTTTCTCTTTTCTTCCACTCAAAGTTTTTCCGCCTGAACAGGCGTTTCATCTCCCTCCTCTTCTCATTTTCCATCAACACGTATTACCATTGGCAGCAGGTTTGTCTTGTATGCAGCATACTTTTCATCAGACATTAGTCGATATTACTCATGGCACCAGGGAATGTGGTTTGTCATAACTCAGTTTCGCCAAGGATCATAGAATGCGCAATATGGTGCCACTGTGTGTCGGGGACGTCAGAATTAAGCAGCTTGTTTGAAGTTATTAAGAGAGTCGGTTTGAATAGGCATTGGTTATCTTAGCAATATCATGCTTCCGTTGCCTTCGGTTACAAGAGTTTTTATCCCTACTTAATCGCAAGCGTACTGTGGCTGCAACTTGGTTTTGATCCGAGTCAATACTAGAGATTAGGGGATATTCAGATTGCCTTGCTGATATCCATTACCTGAATTTTTTCAACTGCTGAGTCAAGGGCATTTTTCGTTCGTATTTTATCATTCAAATCTCTCCGGCAGCTTTAATGTCCCCACTTTGTCTTTCGTCGGAGGCGTGTACAAAATCAGCATGATGTGAAAATGTTTCGTCTTGATGCGTATATGGGCTATTCGTCACTTACAGGGTTGAACCGCGAAACCACTATGTATCTGCATCCACATTCGCGTCTTTCTGTATGGCTGCTGTAAAGAAGTCTCGGTTTTTTCGTCGTGTTCATCCCTGTCCTATCCATCGCATTTCCTGTATGGCGGTGATGTGAGGCTTGTATTTGTCAAGTACATCCGCCAATTGGATAGAGTCACAAACTCTTTAGAGAGTTCGGATATTCCAGGTGCATATCCTTAAATCATGGTCTATATAATGTCTTACAGCAGCATTGAAACTGTGCCTGCCATAAGATAAAAGTCAACAAGTCTCTACAATGTGTATGGGAGAAACGACTACAAGCATGTCATGGACTCGAACAATGCTTCATATATGATGAAAAACATATTATCAACTACGGGATGGCCCAAATGAGACCTAGTGATGTTAAACATGTATAACTCTTGTAATAACGACTTTTTTAAATGATTTATTTTGATATGTTAAATACATTTTATGGAAATTTAACGTGACTATGTGTGAAATATGACATCATGAAATGACATCAGACAAATGACCACCATTTTGCTCGATACAGGCATTGGCTCTATTTAGCGCATTTTGCGGCGTAATGTTTCTGGTTGCAGGCGCCGTATTTCGTCTCGAATGTTCTGCTTGAGCTGTCCAAGTGTCTTGGGTATGTTAACATACACTTTGTCTTTTAAATAACCCCATAAAAAAATCGGGTGCAGTTAAATCTGGTGAACGAGGAGGCCAAAGGAAATCTGAATTTTTTGAAATTATGCGTTCACCAAAAATTTCACACAGCATGTCCTAGCAGTATGCGCAGTGGCTCCATCTTGTTGAAACCACAAATTAGGATGTTGCTCCACCATTGGCTGCAAAAAGTTGTCGATCATTGTTTTGTAAAAAGCCCCGGAAACCGTTTCTGGCGTTTCATCCTTATTCTCAAAGAAATATGGGCCGATGATTTTTGTGGCCATAACACAGCACCAAACAGTGCATCTGATTGGGTGTGCTGATGCCCTTGGATTTTCGGTGCCCCACAACCTACAGTTTTGTTTTTTCACATAACCACAAGACAACACTCTGCTGCACAGCTTCTACGTTTTCTTCAGTTAGAATATTTCGATGAGCCCCTCTTCCTGGACGGTCGGCAACTGAACCCAGTTCCTTAAAACGATGAACTAAACTTGTAATCATGGAAGATGTGGGCGTTGATCTGACGTTAAAAAACGGCGATAATTTCGCTGCGTCAGAACAATTGATCGTTGATAAGAATAATTAAAATCGATAATTTTAATGCGTTGTTGTGGACTGTACGTATTGATTTTAAATTTCCAAGAGTTCAGTTACAATCTGCATAAAGAAAAAATAAAAAAGTTATTTGTGTTTCACATCAGCTGGTCTTATTTGGGCCACCCTATATATACAGACAGTAGTCAGTTCTTACAATGTTGCCAATGTACTGGCGACGTACTGACAAATTTTCAGTTCAGACGATTGTAAGAAAACAGTACAATTTCTTTGCCAGACAACTGTCGGACAATAAATATATTTGCCAACAAATATTTTCAGTTCATACGGTTGTCAAATTGTTTTACTAGAAAATTCCAGACCTCTTGTTGGTTTTCATTTATTTATGGACAGTGTTGCGATAGCAAATATTTTTTAACAATGATACTATCGCCAGATTCATAAATTATGCACATCTGACAATAAAGTATATCTGACAATTGTCTTACACTAATCTGACAATGTAAAAGTGATGTGCTCACACGATGTCTGACAATATTATTGTCTTACAATGATTTTTGTAACAACGTTGCCTTTTTCTAAACATTTTTCTGATAATATTGCAAGATCTGACAACCGTCTGAACATAGCTTTAGTTTAAAGACATTCCTCATAATGGTAGATATATATATATATACTAACTTTCCAGGCTTGCGTTGCTTCGTCCGTATATACAATGAATCTTCCTATGAATTTAAGCAATACAGGTAATACGCAAACGCTTCAAACCACGAACGAACACCCCATTTATGTGATTGTAGCTCTATCCCATTGGCCTAAGTGATTGTACCTCTTTAGTCCCTTTTTATTTCTAAAAGTACGAATTTCACGATACATTCGTATCGCATAACTAAAATGCACTGGTACCTCCTCTAAATCTATAGGAATCATGCCCATATACGATTAGCTTAGCCGTTTGGTGAGGGCGATAGTACCGCATTTCGAAAAATTAAATTTTTGACACTATACCTTTAGCCGTTTAGTAACAGTTTTTAACACTTTTCGGTCTTTTTGTACCCCTAAAAGGTAAGAATTTAAAAAATCCTCCTTGCGTATAATTACACTGTGCAACAACCAAAATCGGAATGGGATGAAACCAAAAGCAAATGAAAGTTGACCTTATATATAACGAAACCCTCAAGGGATTTTTTTAATTTAGTGCGAGATTTTTTCTTACACCCATTTGAAGTTGGTGTTTTTACAACGCTGCACAGTGGTTCCTTTTTGGTTTTTTTTGGAATTAATTCTGTAACTTTTGAACGGATAATGCTATCTTGATGAAATTTAAAATAGTTAAAGCTGAGGTGTTTTGGAGATGATTTGGAAATATTCGTCTCCCGAGGTGGTGTGGGATAGTAGTGCTTCAAAAAACCTTCAAAAAACATGCTTACACGCACATGTTATCTCATTTAGGTCAAGAGATATTTGAGAAAATAAAAAAAATTGTGTAATTTTTGGACGAGGTTGATTTAGTGTTTTAAAGGGTGTGAGCTCAGTTTTCCCTTGATTTTAAAGATATTTATATCGTTAGTTAGCTTAAAAATTCTGAATGAAATTGCTGAAAAAATAATGCAAATATTTTGTTCCAATCAAAAGTTATAAGCATCGCAAGTAAAAGTTTACAAAAAAATTCATATTTTTACTTTTTTTTTGCAAAAAGGCGACTTCATTTTTTCGTTTGTAAAAAAAATATTTCTTCCGGGAAGTGGCAATTTCTTTATTATTCCCCATAGAAATGTTGATGCAGATGCATTTAATGCTTAATTTGAATCAGTTCAGCAAAATGGTTCCCCGGAAAGGGAAGTCAAAAATACCCCATTTTTGAAAAAAAAAATTTTTGTTTTTGAAAATTCTCAAATCGCAAAGCGCCAACGAGAAAGCTCATTATATATTTTTTTGACCACATATGTGGACTACTTAACCGTAACGTATTTCAACATCCCTGCCATAAACAAAGACAGTGTGGCCATTTTAGTAAAAAATTCGGAATTTTGGAACATATTTTCCCCGTTTTGGGAATTTGGGTATTTTGTTGTAAGATATGGCAACATATTGTTATTCGTTTTTTTAAGGACAATTTTATGTACATTATTCTAAAATTTCGTTAAGATATTTCAGTCCGTTTGGATTTTGCGCTATTTTTCATATAAGATATTATTTCTCCAAAAAATACATTTTGACCAAATTTTATATTTGACTCAGAATTATGTCCAAAATAAAATGTTCTTGTAATTAATTTTTGTAAATTATTAAACTTTATGTAATTCCCTTTCCATTGATATGCAATACTTGTATGTCAAGAGTTTATTTATTCTTTATAATTATAATCAAACTTCACTACCTCCGTAATAAAAGTATATATCGTAAAACACACATATATATGGGGGCTATATCTAAATCTGAACCGATATGCTTAGTTTTTTTTCCACATTAGAATAGTGAAAAAAACTAAGATGTGCAAAGTTTTGTTAACATCAGAGTAAAACTGTGGTTTTTGGCTACAATAATCTATACAAGGTTATGCTAATTTGTATGGGAGGTGTCAGAAGGGGCGGGGCAAGCGGACCCATTATTTCAGTATATACTACACGCTGTCAAATAATAATACCATCCAAATTTTAGCTTCGTAGAGCCCCCCATCAGGAAGTTAGGGACAATATAGTGGTTTTAGTGAAATAGGTCATTTTGTATGGGAGGTACTTGAGGGGGCGTGGCTATTTCGCCCATTTTCCAACCAACATCGCGACTAGTGAATTTTATGCCACTGGTAAATTTCTATTGAAATTGATTAATAACTACTCCAATTATCGTCGTAACCATTTACCCAGCCGGCCAGACGGACATAGCTTTATTGGGTTAAGAAGCCCCGAAACTTATTTTTTCTGAAGGAATCTAGGGTCTCAGTTATATGCACTGATGGGCTTAACTTCTTCCCGTATAAAATTATATATTCCCTCTTCGATGTTACTGAGATTATACAAATTTTGTTCAAAATTTGTTAAAAATGGTAATAATAACAATAAATATTTTTATCCCCTTTTCTAGTTTATTTTTACCCAGAAATATCGGATTTCAAAAAAACCTTCAATCCAATTTGATTGTGAGCATTCCCATATCAATTATTGCTTTTGCCGATTGGTCTGGGTGATGGCACAAGTTTTATCCCTTATTGCTCATTTTTACCCCTAAAACTACGAATTTCCAAAAATCCATTCTCAGCTGACTTACTCGAAATGGGTACAATTTATTTTATGAAATTTTAATACAAACGTTCTATTAATATGACAGTCATAACAATATTTCCAAAAATGGTGTGGCACCGCCCTTATCCCAGCGAGATGTAATCCCCCATGTACCATTTACATATGTAGGAAATTTTATCTTCATACCTTACATGGATAGTAAAATATAAACGATTAAAACTTTGGTTTGTGTGGGCGGTGCCACGCCCTTTTGTTTAATTATGTTTTTATGTAGCCTATGACTGAGGCCTTACGGATAGTACTACACAGTGAAAATTTTATTGCAATCTGTCCATTTATTTCGCCGAGAAAACGATCCCCCATGTATCATTAACATATGTAGCAAATATCATCTTCATACCTCTAATGGCTCCTGAGATATGATTGATTGAAATTTCGGTTTGTGTGGGCGGTGCCACACCCCTTTGTCTAATTATGTTTCCATGTAGCCTATTATAGAGGCCCTTGGACAGTATCACATAAAGCAAATATTTTTAAGAAGATTTTTAAGAAAGGGTGTGGCACCGCCCACTTTCCACAGTGTATCTTTTAAAACCGATATAGGTACCAAATCTCGACTTCGTACCTATAATGGTTCAAAAGATACAGTCATTATAAAATTCCAGTTGTATGGGGCGGTGCCACGCCCATTTCGCCCCCTTTCAGTCCGAATTTCCAAAAATATCTGAATATTAACTCATCACGGAGTTTGAAACACGTCATCGCTGTAAAATACAATGAATTGCCATTAAATTAATATGAAAACAGACTATCTTAGTCTCCCTCTATATAGTCGGGGCATATGTTAGGTCAATACAGCCGATTAAGATTACCTTGAGCAATAATATCAGCCTATCTCATCCTCTTCTAGTTACACATCAATAAATATATAGTGCACATGAATTATTAGTTTCCGAATTGAATAAAATGTTAATATTCTAAATTATTAAGCAGCATAAAAATCAAAATTTGCATACGACATTTTCCTACAATATGAATTATACGCTATGTGGTAGCTAGTTCTTGTTTCACTAAGAAGTGATTAAAAAGTTTTTTAATTAATTCCACTTTAGAACTCAGTCTTTCGTCCGTTCTAACGAAAACGCCTTACACACCACTACAATTACATTTACTACTGACTTCCATCGACACAGGACCAACTCAACCATCCTCACACGATTGGGAAAAACTTTTCCAGTGACTTTTTGTGATGGCTGCCAAAAAGTATCGAACTAAAGTGATAACATTGAAGTTACCAAAAGGAAAATGCATGGGGTGAGTAAATGTCAAAAGTTCAATGATTACAGAGAGAGATACTTTGAATATTTGATGAATTCGTTCGAAAACACCCATCATAGATTTTTCTCTTAAGTTTGTGCTATGTCTATAAGTAGTGGCAGGGTGTGGAGAGCGGGGCAACATACAGAACTAAATCATTTTTGCGTTATTTTTGTGAACACCGGCATTAATGAATATTCTTTTGATGTGAGTTAGAGCATTTTTCGTACTGACGGCGAAAAAAAGGGGACATCAAAAATTAATTTCACTTACAATATATCCGACTGCTAGCTGTTACATAGCGTGTGCGAGAAGCTATGATAGAATTGAACGAAGTGAAATAATTTATGTAACGTCTTACAGAGCGTGACAAAAAAGTTTAAGTTTCAACAGGGCGTAAGGGATGGCTGCAAGCATCATGCATACTATGTTCGGGTAGCAGATTCCATTAGATCATTAATAAATCAAAATGTCATAAACGTGCGAAATCCATGAACAAAATTGCCTATGGAGATGAAGGCGACCGTCTGTATTGTGAAATCTCTGTCTATTATAAGTGTCTGAAATAAAATTCATTTCATTTCCGCATAGACGATTAAAATGTTTGCAATTGTGCTTGAATACTAGAGTACTTGAAGATATCTTTTATGACACATAACGTTAGAAAAAGTTCGGTATTTTTACTAAACTACGTTTTATGTGCACTCAGTATGATAATTGTTTTCTTGAACTCCATGAAACATAGATAATCTTCATCAATTACGAAGGGTGATTTATTTAAAACTTTTATGGTATTGGTATTGGTAAGTGGTATTGAATATCAGAATATTTATATGACCCGAAAAACAATCTCTGATATTTACAAACGTCATTTTACATACATAGAATCTACCAGTAGACCGTGCCTGGCATAGTCGTTAGAACACGCGGCAACCATGCGCTAGATCCTTGGTTCTATACCCGGCTCCAGTCTCCAGTCATCTGCCTTTTTTTCTTCATTGGGCCTGGCAATGTTTTCGACAGCAACTTCACAGTATAACTGTCGATTCAATCGGCATGTCTAGTACAAGCTTCTCAAACAGTGACGTTAGCATTCGTCGAAATGGGGGCAATGGTGGATTTTCGTATGGCAATCATGAAATGCGTTTATCTCGTAAACTATGCGTCTAATCGAAAAAGGAGCTTAATTTGAGATCACTATAAAAATCATAAGAATTGGCTTCAATATGTGGGGATATCAGTATGAAATGGGTAGCCAATGGTGGATTTTCATATGGAAATCTTTAAATGCGTTTATCTCCTAAACTAAGCGTCTAATCGAAAAAAGGAGCTTAATTTGTGAACCCTAAAAAAATCATAAGAATTCACTTCAATAGGTTGGCCAATGGTGGATCTTTATTTGAAAATCTTTAAATGCGTTTATCTCGTAAACTAAGCGTCTAATCGAAAAAAGGAGCTTAATTTGTGATCACTACAAAAATCATAAGAAATCACTTCAATGTATGTGGATATCACTATGAAATGGGTGGCCAATGACGGATTTTCACATGGATATCTTTAAATGCGCTTATCTCGTAAATTAATCATCTAATCAAAAAAAAGGAGCCTAATTGGTGATCACTATAAATAGCCCATGAATTCCCCATAAACCTAT
The DNA here is from genome assembly GCA_964034835.1 of Muscina levida. Classification (NCBI taxonomy): domain Eukaryota; kingdom Metazoa; phylum Arthropoda; class Insecta; order Diptera; family Muscidae; genus Muscina; species Muscina levida. The sequence continues at coordinate 98,389,080 of OZ035882.1, forward strand.
AGTTTAGATATGACCACGAAATGGGTGGCCAATAGTGGAATTTCGTAGAGAAATCTTTAAATGCATTTATCTCGGAAACTAAGCGTCTAATCGAAAAAAGGAGCTTAATTTGTGATCACTATAAATTACCCATGAAATCCCTTCCATAGGTGGAGATATGACCACGAAATGGTGGCTAATGGTGGATTGGGGGGCGTCGAAATTGGGGGCAATGGTGGATTTTCGTATGATATCGTAAACTAAGCGTCTAATCAAAAAAAGGAGCTTAATTTGTGATCACTATACATTACTTAAAATATCTCTTCTATAGGTGGAGATATGACCACGAAATGGGTGGCTAATTTGTGATCACTATAAATTACCCATGAAATCCCTTGGGAAAAGTAAGCGTCTAATCGAAAAAAGGAGCTTAATTTGCGATCGCTATAAACGTCAAAAGAAATCACTTCAATAGGTTGGGATATCACCATGAAATGGGTGGCCAATGATGGATTTTCATATAGAAATCTTTAAACGCGTTTATCTCGTAAACTAAGCGTCTAATCGAAAAAGGAGCTTAATTTGTGATCACTATAAAAATCATAAGAAATCACTTCAATATGTAGCGATATCACTACGAATTGGGTGGCCAATGGTGGATTTTCATATGGAAATCTTTAAATGCGTTTATCTCGTAAACTAAGCGTCTAATCGAAAAAAGGAGCTTAATTGGTGATCACTATAAATTACCCATGAAATCCATTCTATAGGCGGAGTTATGACCACGAAATGGGTGGCCAAAAGTGGATTTTCATATAGAAATCTTTAAATGCGTTTATCTCGTAAACTAAGCGTCTAATCGAAAAAAGGAGCTTAATTGGTGATCACTATAAATTACCCATGAAATCCATTCTATAGGCGGAGTTATGACCACGAAATGGGTGGCCAAAAGTGGATTTTCATATAGAAATCTTTAAATGCGTTTATCTCGTAAACTAAGCGTCTAATCGAAAAAAGGAGCTTAATTTGAGATCAGTATAAATTACCCACGAAATCCCTTCTATAGGTAGAGATTTGACCATGAAATGGGTGGCTAATGATGGATTTTCATATAGAAATCTTTAAATGCGTTTATTTCGTAAACTAAGCGTCTTATCAAAAAAAGGAGCTTAATTTGTGATCACTATAAAATACCCATGAAATCCCTTCTATAGGTCGCGATTTGACCATGAAATGGATGGCTAATGGTGGATTTTCATATAGAAATCTTTAAATGCGTTTATCTCGTAAACTAAGCGTCTAATCGAAAAAAGGAGCTTAATTTGTGATCACTATAAATTACCCATGAAATCCCTTCCATAGGAGAGGATATGACCATGAAATGGGTGGCTAATGGTGGACTTTCATATAGAAATCTTTAAATGCGTTTATCTCGTAAACTAAGCGTCTAATCAAAAAAAGGAGGGTATATGACCATGAAATGGGTGGCTAATGGTGGATTTTCATATAGAAATCTTTATATGCGTTTTTCTCTTAAACTTAGCGTCTAATCGAAAAAAGTGGATTTTCATATAGAAATCTTTAAATGCGTTTATCTCGTAAACTAAGCGTCTAATCGAAAAAAGGAGCTTAATTTGTGATCACTATAAATTACCCATGAAATCCCTTCTATAGGAGAGGATATGACCATGAAATGGGTGGCTAATGGTGGATTTTCATATAGAAATCTTTAAATGCGTTTATCTCGTAAACTAAGCGTCTAATCGAAAAAAGGAGGGGATATGACCATGAAATGGGTGGCTAATGGTGGATTTTTATATAGAAATCTTTAAATGCGTTTATTTCTTAAACTTAGCGTCTAATCGAAAAAAGTGGATTTTCATATAGAAATCTTTAAATGCGTTTATCTCGTAAACTAAGCGTCTAATCGAAAAAAGGAGCTAAATTTGTGATCACTATTTGTGATCTATAGGTAGAGATTTGACCATGAAGTGGGTGGCTAATGATGGATTTTCATATAGAAATCTTTAAATGAGTTTATCTCGTAAACTAAGCGTCTAATCGAAAAATGAAATCCCTTCTAAAGGAGGGGATATGACCATGAAATGGGTGGCTAATGATGGATTTTCATATAGAAATCTTTAAATGCGTTTATCTCGTAAACTAAGCGTCTAATCGAAAAAAGGAGCTTAATTTGTGATCACTATAAATTACCCATGAAATCCCTTCTATAGGAGAGGATATGACCATGAAATTATTTTGTGATCACTATAAATTATCCATGAAATCCCTTCTATAGGAAGGGATATGACCATGAAGTGGGTGGCTAATGATGGATTTTCATATAGAAATCTTTAAATGAGTTTATCTCGTAAACTAAGCGTCTAATCGAAAAATGAAATCCCTTCTAAAGGAGGGGATATGACCATGAAATGGGTGGCTAATGATGGATTTTCATATAGAAATCTTTAAATGCGTTTATCTCGTAAACTAAGCGTCTAATCGAAAAAAGGAGCTTAATTTGTGATCACTATAAATTACCCATGAAATCCCTTCTATAGGAGAGGATATGACCATGAAATTATTTTGTGATCACTATAAATTATCCATGAAATCCCTTCTATAGGAAGGGATATGACCATGAAGTGGGTGGCTAATGATGGATTTTCATATAGAAATCTTTAAATGAGTTTATCTCGTAAACTAAGCGTCTAATCGAAAAAAGGAGCTTAATTTGTGATCACTATAAATTACCCATGAAATCCCTTCTATAGGTCGCGATTTGACCATGAAATGGATGGCTAATGGTGGATTTTCATATAGAAATCTTTAAATGCGTTTATCTCTTAAACTTAGCGTCTAATCGAAAAAAGTGGATTTTCATATAGAAATCTTTAAATGCGTTTATCTCGTAAACTAAGCGTCTAATCGAAAAAAGGAGCTTAATTTGTGATCACTATAAATTACCCATGAAATCCCTTCTATAGGAGAGGATATGACCATGAAATGGGTGGCTAATGGTGGATTTTCATATAGAAATCTTTAAATGCGTTTATCTCGTAAACTAAGCGTCTAATCGAAAAAAGGAGGGGATATGACCATGAAATGGGTGGCTAATGGTGGATTTTTATATAGAAATCTTTAAATGCGTTTATCTCGTAAACTAAGCGTCTAATCGAAAAATGAAATCCCTTCTAAAGGAGGGGATATGACCATGAAATGGGTGGCTAATGGTGGATTATCATATAGAAATCTTTAAATGCGTTTATCTCGTAAACTAAGCGTCTAATCGAAAAAAGGAGCTTAATTTGTGATCACTATAAATTACCCATGAAATCCCTTCTATAGGAGAGGATATGACCATGAAATTATTTTGTGATCACTATAAATTATCCATGAAATCCCTTCTATAGGAAGGGATATGACCATGAAGTGGGTGGCTAATGATGGATTTTCATATAGAAATCTTTAAATGCGTTTATCTCGTAAACTAAGCGTCTAATCGAAAAATGAAATCCCTTCTAAAGGAGGGGATATGACCATGAAATGGGTGGCTAATGATGGATTTTCATATAGAAATCTTTAAATGCGTTTATCTCGTAAACTAAGCGTCTAATCGAAAAAAGGAGCTTAATTTGTGATCACTATAAATTACCCATGAAATCCCTTCTATAGGTAGAGATTTGACCATGAAATGGGTGGCTAATGGTGGATTTTCATATAGAAATCTTTAAATGCGTTTATCTCGTAAACTAAGCGTCTAATCGAAAAAAGGAGCTTATTTTGTGATCACTATAAATTACCCATGAAATCCCTTCTATAGGTCGAGATTTGACCATGAAATGGGTGGCTAATGGTGGATTTTCATATAGAAATCTTTAAATGCGTTTATCTCGTAAACTAAGCGTCTAATCGAAAAAAGGAGCTTAATTTGTGATCACTATAAATTACCCATGAAATCCCTTCTATAGGTCGCGATTTGACCATGAAATGGGTGGCTAATGGTGGATTTTCATATAGAAATCTTTAAATGCGTTTATCTCGTAAACTAAGCGTCTAATCGAAAAAAGGAGCTTAATTTGTGATCACTATGAATTACCGATGAAATCCTTTCTATAGGTAGAGATTTGACCATGAAATGGGTGGCTAATGGTGGATTTTCATATAGAAATCTTTAAATGCGTTTATCTCGTAAACTAAGCGTCTAATCGAAAAAAGGAGCTTAATTTGTGATCACTATAAACAACCCATGAAATCCCTTCTATAGGTAGAGATTTGACCATGAAATGGGTGGCTAATGGTGGATTTTCATATAGAAATCTTTAAAGCGTCTAATCGAAAAAAGGAGCTTAATTTGTGATCACTATAAATTACCCATGAAATCCCTTCTATAGGAGAGGATATGACCATGAAATTATTTTGTGATCACTATAAATTATCCATGAAATCCCTTCTATAGGAAGGGATATGACCATGAAGTGGGTGGCTAATGATGGATTTTCATATAGAAATCTTTAAATGAGTTTATCTCGTAAACTAAGCGTCTAATCGAAAAATGAAATCCCTTCTAAAGGAGGGGATATGACCATGAAATGGGTGGCTAATGATGGATTTTCATATAGAAATCTTTAAATGCGTTTATCTCGTAAACTAAGCGTCTAATCGAAAAAAGGAGCTTAATTTGTGATCACTATAAATTACCCATGAAATCCCTTCTATAGGAGAGGATATGACCATGAAATTATTTTGTGATCACTATAAATTATCCATGAAATCCCTTCTATAGGAAGGGATATGACCATGAAGTGGGTGGCTAATGATGGATTTTCATATAGAAATCTTTAAATGAGTTTATCTCGTAAACTAAGCGTCTAATCGAAAAAAGGAGCTTAATTTGTGATCACTATAAATTACCCATGAAATCCCTTCTATAGGTCGCGATTTGACCATGAAATGGATGGCTAATGGTGGATTTTCATATAGAAATCTTTAAATGCGTTTATCTCGTAAACTAAGCGTCTAATCAAAAAAAGGAGGGTATATGACCATGAAATGGGTGGCTAATGGTGGATTTTTATATAGAAATCTTTAAATGCGTTTATCTCTTAAACTTAGCGTCTAATCGAAAAAAGTGGATTTTCATATAGAAATCTTTAAATGCGTTTATCTCGTAAACTAAGCGTCTAATCGAAAAAAGGAGGGTATATGACCATGAAATGGGTGGCTAATGGTGGATTTTTATATAGAAATCTTTAAATGCGTTTTTCTCTTAAACTTAGCGTCTAATCGAAAAAAGTGGATTTTCATATAGAAATCTTTAAATGCGTTTATCTCGTAAACTAAGCGTCTAATCGAAAAAAGGAGCTTAATTTGTGATCACTATAAATTACCCATGAAATCCCTTCTATAGGAGAGGATATGACCATGAAATGGGTGGCTAATGGTGGATTTTCATATAGAAATCTTTAAATGCGTTTATCTCGTAAACTAAGCGTCTAATCAAAAAAAGGAGGGTATATGACCATGAAATGGGTGGCTAATGGTGGATTTTTATATAGAAATCTTTAAATGCGTTTTTCTCTTAAACTTAGCGTCTAATCGAAAAAAGTGGATTTTCATATAGAAATCTTTAAATGCGTTTATCTCGTAAACTAAGCGTCTAATCGAAAAAAGGAGGGTATATGACCATGAAATGGGTGGCTAATGGTGGATTTTTATATAGAAATCTTTAAATGCGTTTTTCTCTTAAACTTAGCGTCTAATCGAAAAAAGTGGATTTTCATATAGAAATCTTTAAATGCGTTTATCTCGTAAACTAAGCGTCTAATCGAAAAAAGGAGCTTAATTTGTGATCACTATAAATTACCCATGAAATCCCTTCCATAGGAGAGGATATGACCATGAAATGGGTGGCTAATGGTGGACTTTCATATAGAAATCTTTAAATGCGTTTATCTCGTAAACTAAGCGTCTAATCAAAAAAAGGAGGGTATATGACCATGAAATGGGTGGCTAATGGTGGATTTTTATATAGAAATCTTTAAATGCGTTTTTCTCTTAAACTTAGCGTCTAATCGAAAAAAGTGGATTTTCATATAGAAATCTTTAAATGCGTTTATCTCGTAAACTAAGCGTCTAATCGAAAAAAGGAGCTTAATTTGTGATCACTATAAATTACCCATGAAATCCCTTCTATAGGAGAGGATATGACCATGAAATGGGTGGCTAATGGTGGATTTTCATATAGAAATCTTTAAATGCGTTTATCTCGTAAACTAAGCGTCTAATCGAAAAAAGGAGGGGATATGACCATGAAATGGGTGGCTAATGGTGGATTTTTATATAGAAATCTTTAAATGCGTTTATCTCTTAAACTTAGCGTCTAATCGAAAAAAGTGGATTTTCATATAGAAATCTTTAAATGCGTTTATCTCGTAAACTAAGCGTCTAATCGAAAAAAGGAGCTAAATTTGTGATCACTATTTGTGATCTATAGGTAGAGATTTGACCATGAAATGGGTGCCTAATGATGGATTTTCATATAGAAATCTTTAAATGCGTTTATCTCGTAAACTAAGCGTCTAATCGAAAAAAGGAGCTTAATTTGTGATCACTATAAATTACCCATGAAATCCCTTCTATAGGAGAGGATATGACCATGAAATTATTTTGTGATCACTATAAATTATCCATGAAATCCCTTCTATAGGAAGGGATATGACCATGAAGTGGGTGGCTAATGATGGATTTTCATATAGAAATCTTTAAATGAGTTTATCTCGTAAACTAAGCGTCTAATCGAAAAAAGGAGCTTAATTTGTGATCACTATAAATTACCCATGAAATCCCTTCTATAGGTAGAGATTTGACCATGAAATGGGTGGCTAATGGTGGATTTTCATATAGAAATCTTTAAATGCGTTTATCTCGTAAACTAAGCGTCTAATCGAAAAAAGGAGCTTATTTTGTGATCACTATAAATTACCCATGAAATCCCTTCTATAGGTCGAGATTTGACCATGAAATGGGTGGCTAATGGTGGATTTTCATATAGAAATCTTTAAATGCGTTTATCTCGTAAACTAAGCGTCTAATCGAAAAAAGGAGCTTAATTTGTGATCACTATAAATTACCCATGAAATCCCTTCTATAGGTCGCGATTTGACCATGAAATGGGTGGCTAATGGTGGATTTTCATATAGAAATCTTTAAATGCGTTTATCTCGTAAACTAAGCGTCTAATCGAAAAAAGGAGCTTAATTTGTGATCACTATGAATTACCGATGAAATCCTTTCTATAGGTAGAGATTTGACCATGAAATGGGTGGCTAATGGTGGATTTTCATATAGAAATCTTTAAATGCGTTTATCTCGTAAACTAAGCGTCTAATCGAAAAAAGGAGCTTAATTTGTGATCACTATAAATTATCTCGTAAACTAAGCGTCTAATCGAAAAAAGGAGCTTAATTTGTGATCACTATAAATTACCCATGAAATCCCTTCTATAGGTAGAGATTTGACCATGAAATGGGTGGCTAATGGTGGATTTTCATATAGAAATCTTTAAATGCGTTTATCTCGTAAACTAAGCGTCTAATCGAAAAAAGGAGCTTAATTTGTGATCACTATAAATTACCCATGAAATCCCTTCTATAGGAGAGGATATGACTATGAAATGGGTGGCTAATGGTGGATTTTCATATAGAAATCTTTAAATGCGTTTATCTCGTAAACTAAGCGTCTAATCGAAAAAAGGAGCTTAATTTGTGATCACTATAAATTACCCATGAAATCCCTTCTATAGGAGAGGATATGACTATGAAATGGGTGGCTAATGGTGGATTTTCATATAGAAATCTTTAAATGCGTTTATCTCGTAAACTAAGCGTCTAATCGAAAAAAGGAGCTTATTTTGTGATCACTATAAATTACCCATGAAATCCCTTCTATAGGATGGGATATGACCATGAAATGGGTGGCTAATGGTGGATTTTCATATAGAAATCTTTAAATGCGTTTATCTCGTAAACTAAGCGTCTAATCGAAAAAAGGAGCTTAATTTGTGATCACTATAAATTACCCATGAAATCCCTTCTATAGGAGAGGATATGACCATGAAATGGGTGGCTAATGGTGGATTTTCATATAGAAATCTTTAAATGCGTTTATCTCGTAAACTAAGCGTCTAATCGAAAAAAGGAGCTTAATTTGTGATCACTATAAACAACCCATGAAATCCCTTCTATAGGAGGGGATATGACCATGAAATGGGTGGCTAATGGTGGATTTTCATATAGAAATCTTTAAATGCGTTTATCTCGTAAACTAAGCGTCTAATCGAAAAAAGGAGCTTAATTTGTGGTCACTATAAATTACCCATGAAATCCCTTCTATAGGAGAGGATATGACCATGAAATTATTTTGTGATCACTATAAATTATCCATGAAATCCCTTCTATAGGATGGGATATGACCATGAAATGGGTGGCTAATGGTGGATTTTCATATAGAAATCTTTAAATGCGTTTATCTCGTAAACTAAGCGTCTAATCGAAAAAAGGAGCTTATTTTGTGATCACTATAAATTACCCATGAAATCCCTTCTATAGGATGGGATATGACCATGAAATGGGTGGCTAATGGTGGATTTTCATATAGAAATCTTTAAATGCGTTTATCTCGTAAACTAAGCGTCTAATCGAAAAAAGGAGCTTAATTTGTGATCACTATAAACAACCCATGAAATCCCTTCTATAGGAGGGGATATGACCATGAAATGGGTGGCTAATGGTGGATTTTCATATAGAAATCTTTAAATGCGTTTATCTCGTAAACTAAGCGTCTAATCGAAAAAAGGAGCTTAATTTGTGATCACTTTAAATTACCCATGAAATCCCTTCTATAGGTAGAGATTTGACCATGAAATGGGTGGCTAATGGTGGATTTTCATATAGAAATCTTTAAATGCGTTTATCTCGTAAACTAAGCGTCTAATCGAAAAAAGGAGCTTATTTTGTGATCACTATAAATTACCCATGAAATCCCTTCTATAGGTCGAGATTTGACCATGAAATGGGTGGCTAATGGTGGATTTTCATATAGAAATCTTTAAATGCGTTTATCTCGTAAACTAAGCGTCTAATCGAAAAAAGGAGCTTAATTTGTGATCACTTTAAATTACCCATGAAATCCCTTCTATAGGTAGAGATTTGACCATGAAATGGGTGGCTAATGGTGGATTTTCATATAGAAATCTTTAAATGCGTTTATCTCGTAAACTAAGCGTCTAATCGAAAAAAGGAGCTTAATTTGTGATCACTATAAATTACCCATGAAATCCCTTCTATAGGAGAGGATATGACTATGAAATGGGTGGCTAATGATGGATTTTCATATAGAAATCTTTAAATGAGTTTATCTCGTAAACTAAGCGTCTAATCGAAAAAAGGAGCTTAATTTGTGATCACTTTAAATTACCCATGAAATCCCTTCTATAGGTAGAGATTTGACCATGAAATGGGTGGCTAATGGTGGATTTTCATATAGAAATCTTTAAATGCGTTTATCTCGTAAACTAAGCGTCTAATCGAAAAAAGGAGCTTAATTTGTGATCACTATAAACAACCCATGAAATCCCTTCTATAGGTAGAGATTTGACCATGAAATGGGTGGCTAATGGTGGATTTCCATATAGAAATCTTTAAATGCGTTTATCTCGTAAACTAAGCGTCTAATCGAAAAAAGGAGCTTAATTTGTGATCACTATAAATTACCCATGAAATCCCTTCTATAGGAGAGGATATGACTATGAAATGGGTGGCTAATGGTGGATTTTCATATAGAAATCTTTAAATGCGTTTATCTCGTAAACTAAGCGTCTAATCGAAAAAGGAGCTTATTTTGTGATCACTATAAATTACCCATGAAATCCCTTCTATAGGATGGGATATGACCATGAAATGGGTGGCTAATGGTGGATTTTCATATAGAAATCTTTAAATGCGTTTATCTCGTAAACTAAGCGTCTAATCGAAAAAAGGAGCTTAATTTGTGATCACTATAAATTATCTCGTAAACTAAGCGTCTAATCGAAAAAAGGAGCTTAATTTGTGATCACTATAAAATACCCATGAAATCCCTTCTATAGGTCGCGATTTGACCATGAAATGGGTGGCTAATGGTGGATTTTCATATAGAAATCTTTAAATGCGTTTATCTCGTAAACTAAGCGTCTAATCGAAAAAGGAGCTTATTTTGTGATCACTATAAATTACCCATGAAATCCCTTCTATAGGATGGGATATGACCATGAAATGGGTGGCTAATGGTGGATTTTCATATAGAAATCTTTAAATGCGTTTATCTCGTAAACTAAGCGTCTAATCGAAAAAAGGAGCTTAATTTGTGATCACTATAAATTATCTCGTAAACTAAGCGTCTAATCGAAAAAAGGAGCTTAATTTGTGATCACTATAAAATACCCATGAAATCCCTTCTATAGGTCGCGATTTGACCATGAAATGGGTGGCTAATGGTGGATTTTCATATAGAAATCTTTAAATGCGTTTATCTCGTAAACTAAGCGTCTAATCGAAAAAAGGAGCTTAATTTGTGATCACTATAAACAACCCATGAAATCCCTTCTATAGGTAGAGATTTGACCATGAAATGGGTGGCTAATGGTGGATTTTCATATAGAAATCTTTAAATGCGTTTATCTCGTAAACTAAGCGTCTAATCGAAAAAAGGAGCTTAATTTGTGATCACTATAAATTACCCATGAAATCCCTTCTATAGGAGAGGATATGACTATGAAATGGGTGGCTAATGGTGGATTTTCATATAGAAATCTTTAAATGAGTTTATGGCTAATGGTGGATTTTCATATAGAAATCTTTAAATGCGTTTATCTCGTAAACTAAGCGTCTAATCGAAAAAAGAGCTTAATTTGTGATCACTTTAAATTACCCATGAAATCCCTTCTATAGGTAGAGATTTGACCATGAAATGGGTGGCTAATGGTGGATTTTCATATAGAAATCTTTAAATGCGTTTATCTCGTAAACTTAGCGTCTAATCGAAAAAAGGAGCTTATTTTGTGATCACTATAAATTACCCATGAAATCCCTTCTATAGGTCGAGATTTGACCATGAAATGGGTGGCTAATGGTGGATTTTCATATAGAAATCTTTAAATGCGTTTATCTCGTAAACTAAGCGTCTAATCGAAAAAAGGAGCTTAATTTGTGATCACTATAAATTACCCATGAAATCCCTTCTATAGGTCGCGATTTGACCATGAAATGGGTGGCTAATGGTGGATTTTCATATAGAAATCTTTAAATGCGTTTATCTCGTAAACTAAGCGTCTAATCGAAAAAAGGAGCTTAATTTGTGATCACTATAAACAACCCATGAAATCCCTTCTATAGGTAGAGATTTGACCATGAAATGGGTGGCTAATGGTGGATTTTCATATAGAAATCTTTAAATGCGTTTATCTCGTAAACTAAGCGTCTAATCGAAAAAAGGAGCTTAATTTGTGATCACTATAAATTACCCATGAAATCCCTTCTATAGGAGAGGATATGACTATGAAATGGGTGGCTAATGGTGGATTTTCATATAGAAATCTTTAAATGCGTTTATCTCGTAAACTAAGCGTCTAATCGAAAAAGGAGCTTATTTTGTGATCACTATAAATTACCCATGAAATCCCTTCTATAGGATGGGATATGACCATGAAATGGGTGGCTAATGGTGGATTTTCATATAGAAATCTTTAAATGCGTTTATCTCGTAAACTAAGCGTCTAATCGAAAAAGGAGCTTAATTTGTGATCACTATAAATTATCTCGTAAACTAAGCGTCTAATCGAAAAAAGGAGCTTAATTTGTGATCACTATAAAATACCCATGAAATCCCTTCTATAGGTCGCGATTTGACCATGAAATGGGTGGCTAATGGTGGATTTTCATATAGAAATCTTTAAATGCGTTTATCTCGTAAACTAAGCGTCTAATCGAAAAAGGAGCTTAATTTGTGATCACTATAAATTACCCATGAAATCCCTTCTATAGGAGAGGATATGACTATGAAATGGGTGGCTAATGGTGGAGTTTCATATAGAAATCTTTAAATGCGTTTATCTCGTAAACTAAGCGTCTAATCGAAAAAAGGAGCTTAATTTGTGATCACTATAAATTATCTCGTAAACTAAGCGTCTAATCGAAAAAAGGAGCTTAATTTGTGATCACTATAAATTATCTCGTAAACTAAGCGTCTAATCGAAAAAAGGAGCTTAATTTGTGATCACTATAAAATACCCATGAAATCCCTTCTATAGGTCGCGATTTGACCATGAAATGGGTGGCTAATGGTGGATTTTCATATAGAAATCTTTAAATGCGTTTATCTCGTAAACTAAGCGTCTAATCGAAAAAAGGAGCTTAATTTGTGATCACTATAAACAACCCATGAAATCCCTTCTATAGGTAGAGATTTGACCATGAAATGGGTGGCTTATGGTGGATTTTCATATAGAAATCTTTAAATGCGTTTATCTCGTAAACTAAGCGTCTAATCGAAAAAAGGAGCTTAATTTGTGATCACTATAAATTACCCATGAAATCCCTTCTATAGGAGAGGATATGACTATGAAATGGGTGGCTAATGGTGGATTTTCATATAGAAATCTTTAAATGAGTTTATGGCTAATGGTGGATTTTCATATAGAAATCTTTAAATGCGTTTATCTCGTAAACTAAGCGTCTAATCGAAAAAAGGAGCTTAATTTGTGATCACTTTAAATTACCCATGAAATCCCTTCTATAGGTAGAGATTTGACCATGAAATGGGTGGCTAATGGTGGATTTTCATATAGAAATCTTTAAATGCGTTTATCTCGTAAACTTAGCGTCTAATCGAAAAAAGGAGCTTATTTTGTGATCACTATAAATTACCCATGAAATCCCTTCTATAGGTCGAGATTTGACCATGAAATGGGTGGCTAATGGTGGATTTTCATATAGAAATCTTTAAATGCGTTTATCTCGTAAACTAAGCGTCTAATCGAAAAAAGGAGCTTAATTTGTGATCACTATAAATTACCCATGAAATCCCTTCTATAGGTCGCGATTTGACCATGAAATGGGTGGCTAATGGTGGATTTTCATATAGAAATCTTTAAATGCGTTTATCTCGTAAACTAAGCGTCTAATCGAAAAAAGGAGCTTAATTTGTGATCACTATAAACAACCCATGAAATCCCTTCTATAGGTAGAGATTTGACCATGAAATGGGTGGCTAATGGTGGATTTTCATATAGAAATCTTTAAATGCGTTTATCTCGTAAACTAAGCGTCTAATCGAAAAAAGGAGCTTAATTTGTGATCACTATAAATTACCCATGAAATCCCTTCTATAGGAGAGGATATGACTATGAAATGGGTGGCTAATGGTGGATTTTCATATAGAAATCTTTAAATGCGTTTATCTCGTAAACTAAGCGTCTAATCGAAAAAGGAGCTTATTTTGTGATCACTATAAATTACCCATGAAATCCCTTCTATAGGATGGGATATGACCATGAAATGGGTGGCTAATGGTGGATTTTCATATAGAAATCTTTAAATGCGTTTATCTCGTAAACTAAGCGTCTAATCGAAAAAGGAGCTTAATTTGTGATCACTATAAATTATCTCGTAAACTAAGCGTCTAATCGAAAAAAGGAGCTTAATTTGTGATCACTATAAAATACCCATGAAATCCCTTCTATAGGTCGCGATTTGACCATGAAATGGGTGGCTAATGGTGGATTTTCATATAGAAATCTTTAAATGCGTTTATCTCGTAAACTAAGCGTCTAATCGAAAAAGGAGCTTAATTTGTGATCACTATAAATTACCCATGAAATCCCTTCTATAGGAGAGGATATGACTATGAAATGGGTGGCTAATGGTGGAGTTTCATATAGAAATCTTTAAATGCGTTTATCTCGTAAACTAAGCGTCTAATCGAAAAAGGAGCTTATTTTGTGATCACTATAAATTACCCATGAAATCCCTTCTATAGGATGGGATATGACCATGAAATGGGTGGCTAATGGTGGATTTTCATATAGAAATCTTTAAATGCGTTTATCTCGTAAACTAAGCGTCTAATCGAAAAAGGAGCTTAATTTGTGATCACTATAAATTATCTCGTAAACTAAGCGTCTAATCGAAAAAGGAGCTTATTTTGTGATCACTATAAATTACCCATGAAATCCCTTCTATAGGTCGCGATTTGACCATGAAATGGGTGGCTAATGGTGGATTTTCATATAGAAATCTTTAAATGCGTTTATCTCGTAAACTAAGCGTCTAATCGAAAAAAGGAGCTTAATTTGTGATCACTATAAACAACCCATGAAATCCCTTCTATAGGTAGAGATTTGACCATGAAATGGGTGGCTAATGGTGGATTTTCATATAGAAATCTTTAAATGCGTTTATCTCGTAAACTAAGCGTCTAATCGAAAAAAGGAGCTTAATTTGTGATCACTATAAATTACCCATGAAATCCCTTCTATAGGAGAGGATATGACTATGAAATGGGTGGCTAATGGTGGATTTTCATATAGAAATCTTTAAATGAGTTTATGGCTAATGGTGGATTTTCATATAGAAATCTTTAAATGCGTTTATCTCGTAAACTAAGCGTCTAATCGAAAAAAGGAGCTTAATTTGTGATCACTATAAATTATCTCGTAAACTAAGCGTCTAATCGAAAAAAGGAGCTTAATTTGTGATCACTATAAAATACCCATGAAATCCCTTCTATAGGTCGCGATTTGACCATGAAATGGGTGGCTAATGGTGGATTTTCATATAGAAATCTTTAAATGCGTTTATCTCGTAAACTAAGCGTCTAATCGAAAAAAGGAGCTTAATTTGTGATCACTTTAAATTACCCATGAAATCCCTTCTATAGGTAGAGATTTGACCATGAAATGGGTGGCTAATGGTGGATTTTCATATAGAAATCTTTAAATGAGTTTATCTCGTAAACTAAGCGTCTAATCGAAAAAAAGAGCTTAATTTGTGATCACTATAAATTATCTCGTAAACTAAGCGTCTAATCGAAAAAAGGAGCTTAATTTGTGATCACTATAAAATACCCATGAAATCCCTTCTATAGGTCGCGATTTGACCATGAAATGGGTGGCTAATGGTGGATTTTCATATAGAAATCTTTAAATGAGTTTATCTCGTAAACTAAGCGTCTAATCGAAAAAAGGAGCTTAATTTGTGATCACTTTAAATTACCCATGAAATCCCTTCTATAGGTAGAGATTTGACCATGAAATGGGTGGCTAATGGTGGATTTTCATATAGAAATCTTTAAATGCGTTTATCTCGTAAACTAAGCGTCTAATCGAAAAAAGGAGCTTTTTTTGTGATCACTATAAATTACCCATGAAATCCCTTCTATAATGAGATTTGACCATGAAATGGGTGGCTAATGGTGGATTTTCATATAGAAATCTTTAAATGCGTTTATCTCGTAAACTAAGCGTCTAATCGAAAAAAGGAGCTTAATTTGTGATCACTATAAATTACCCATGAAATCCCTTCTATAGGAGAGGATATGACTATGAAATGGGTGGCTAATGGTGGATTTTCATATAGAAATCTTTAAATGCGTTTATCTCGTAAACTAAGCGTCTAATCGAAAAAGGAGCTTATTTTGTGATCACTATAAATTACCCATGAAATCCCTTCTATAGGATGGGATATGACCATGAAATGGGTGGCTAATGGTGGATTTTCATATAGAAATCTTTAAATGCGTTTATCTCGTAAACTAAGCGTCTAATCGAAAAAAGGAGCTTAATTTGTGATCACTATAAATTATCTCGTAAACTAAGCGTCTAATCGAAAAAAGGAGCTTAATTTGTGATCACTATAAAATACCCATGAAATCCCTTCTATAGGTCGCGATTTGACCATGAAATGGGTGGCTAATGGTGGATTTTCATATAGAAATCTTTAAATGCGTTTATCTCGTAAACTAAGCGTCTAATCGAAAAAAGGAGCTTAATTTGTGATCACTATAAATTACCCATGAAATCCCTTCTATAGGAGAGGATATGACTATGAAATGGGTGGCTAATGGTGGATTTTCATATAGAAATCTTTAAATGCGTTTATCTCGTAAACTAAGCGTCTAATCGAAAAAAGGAGCTTATTTTGTGATCACTATAAATTACCCATGAAATCCCTTCTATAGGAGGGGATATGACAATGAAATGGGTGGCTAATGGTGGATTTTCATATAGAAATCTTTAAATGCGTTTATCTCGTAAACTAAGCGTCTAATCGAAAAAAGGAGCTTAATTTGTGATCACTATAAATTACCCATGAAATCCCTTCTATAGGAGGGGATATGACCATGAAATGGGTGGCTAATGGTGGATTTTCATATAGAAATCTTTAAATGCGTTTATCTCGTAAACTAAGCGTCTAATCGAAAAAGGAGCTTAATTTGTGATCACTATAAATTACCCATGAAATCCCTTCTATAGGAGAGGATATGACTATGAAATGGGTGGCTAATGGTGGAGTTTCATATAAAAATCTTTTAATGCGTTTATCTCGTAAACTAAGCGTCTAATCGAAAAAGGAGCTTATTTTGTGATCACTATAAATTACCCATGAAATCCCTTCTATAGGAGGGGATATGACCATGAAATGGGTGGCTAATGGTGGATTTTCATATAGAAATCTTTAAATGCGTTTATCTCGTAAACTAAGCGTCTAATCGAAAAAAGGAGCTTAATTTGTGATCACTATAAATTACCCATGAAATCCCTTCTATAGGAGAGGATATGACCATGAAATAGGTGGCTAATGGTGGATTTTCATATAGAAATCTTTAAATGCGTTTATCTCGTAAACTAAGCGTCTAATCGGAAAAAAGGAGCTTAATTTGTGATCACTATAAATTACCCATGAAATCCCTTCTATAGGAGAGGATATGACTATGAAATGGGTGGCTAATGGTGGATTTTCATATAGAAATCTTTAAATGCGTTTATCTCGTAAACTAAGCGTCTAATCGAAAAAAGGAGCTTAATTTGTGATCACTATAAATTACCCATGAAATCCCTTCTATAGGAAGGGATATGACCTTGAAATGGGTGGCTAATGGTGGATTTTCATATAGAAATCTTTAAATGCGTTTATCTCGTAAACTAAGCGTCTAATCGAAAAAGGAGCTTATTTTGTGATCACTATAAATTACCCATGAAATCCCTTCTATAGGAGGGGATATGACCATGAAATGGGTGGCTAATGGTGGATTTTCATATAGAAATCTTTAAATGCGTTTATCTCGTAAACTAAGCTTAACTTAAGTGGCCAGTTACAATTTACGAAACGTAGTTCATAAATTTGAGGCCTGAAGTAATAAAGAATTCCACACGCTTCGGTCTTCTGCGTGTGTTCTCCAGTTAGTCCTACCAGATGATGGCACATCGCCTACCACTTGGTCCTTCCAACGGAGTTTGGGTCTCCCTGCTCTGCGCCGTCCTTCAGGTTCGCCTTCAAACACCTTTCTCGCTGGAGCATTTACATCCATCCTGGCAACATGTCCCAGCCATCGAAGTCGTTGGATTCTGACTCTTTTAGCTACGTCGATGTCGTGGTAAAGCTCATACAGCTCATGGTTCATCCGATGGCGAAACTCGCCTTCGACACAGATAGGTCCATATATTTTTCGGAGTACTTTTCTCTCGAATACTCCCAGGTTTTGTATGTCCGTTGAACAGGTAAGATAAGCACCTGGTATAGCTGTTTCTTAGTATTCCGAGAGAAGGTGGTGGTACTAAAGTGCTGCCGAAGTCCGTAGAAACATCTATTGGCTAGCACTATTCTCCGTTTAATTTCTTGGCTGACATTATTTTTCTTGTTGACGGAAGATCCGAGGTAGGTAAATTCGTCGACTACCTCAAAACAATAATTGTCAACGTTCACGGTGCGTCCCCATCGAGAGGACTCTTTGTTCGTCGAAATCATTATTTTTGTTTTGTCCTCGTTGACCGCTAAACCCATTTTTTGCTGACTCCTTTTCTAGCGATGAGAAAACTGCAGTAACATCTCGCAGATTTCGGCCAATGATATCTATATCATCGGCGTAGGCTAGTGACATGTGGCTTTTGTGGAATATGGTGCCAGACATGTTGATACCAGCCTTTCTCATCACCTTCTCCATAACTATGTTAAATAGTGTACAGGACAGGCTATCGCCCTGCCTGAGACCTCTTTCCGTGTTGAATGGTTCAGACTGATCCTTACCAATCTTAACCGAGGATTTGGTGTTGTCTAAGGTACATTTGCAAAGTCGAATCAGCTTTGCAGGAATACCAAACTCAGACATGGCTTCATAAAGCCTATTCCTTATCGGAGAGTCGAAGGCAGCTTTGTAGTCGACAAAGAGGTGGTAGGTGTCGATCTGCTTTTCATGGGTTTTTTCCAGGATTTGTCGTAAGGTGAATATTTGATCCGTCGTAGATTTGCCAGGTCTAAAGCCGCACTGATATGGTCCAATTAGTTTTTCTACAATTGGCTTTAGACGTTCACACAATATGCTTGAAAGGACCTTGTACGCAATTGGTAATAGGCTTATTCCACGGTAGTTCTTACATTCACTACGATCTCCTTTCTTGTATATGGGACATAACAGACTGAGACTCCAATCCCCGGGCATGCTCTCCTCTTGCCAGATGTTCTCCATGAGCTGATGCATGCTCCTAATCAGCTCCTCCCCGCCAGCCTTAAACAATTCAGCAGGGAGACCATCGGCTCCAGCAGCTTTGTTGTTTTTAAGGCGGGAGATGGCCATACGTATCTCGCTCTGGCTCGGAGGTGGACAGTTAATACCATCGTCATGGATTGGAGCGGGGTCTTCTGGAGTGGTGTCAGTATCCAGTAAATTTCTAAAGTGATCTCTCCATATCTTTAGAACGTTATCCGGGTCCGTCACTAGCTGACCATCGCTGTCCTTGCAGGAGGGCAACCCTGTTCCACGCATTCTCGCTTTCACTCTCTTGTAGAATTTTCGGTCTTCCCCTCTACTTCGGAGCAACTCAGTGCACTCGTCCTGCCTCTTCTTCAGCTCCTTCTTTTTTCTTCTAAAAAGACGCGTTGCCTGTCGTCTCTTCTCCCTGTGCCGTTCACGAACAGCTCGCGTTGCCATTGGCTGCAGTTTCGCCCTGTATGCAGCAACCGTCTCTCTCGTGGCATTGCGACATTCATCATCGTACCAGGCATCTTCTTGAGACGGCTTTGAGTACCCAAGTACGCTTCTCGCAGCCCGTTCTAAGGAGTCGGCTATATTTTGCCACTGCGAGTTTATATTGTCAGGGGTTGGAGCATTCCGCAGCAGTTGAGTTAGGTGGTTGGAGTAGGCGTTTGCTACCTCTGTGGTCCGCAGTTTACCGATGTCCAGCTTTCGTTGTGCCTGGTTACGTACGTTTTTCGCCATGTTTAGTCTTGTGCGTACCTTAACTGCGGTAAGGAAGTGATCGGAGTCAATGTTCGCACCCCTAATCACTCGTACGTCCAGAACACTCGATGCGTGCCTTCCATCGACTACCACATGATCAATCTGATTCCTTGTCAATTGATCTGGAGATAACCATGTTGCCTTATGAATATTTTTATGGTCAAATCTAGTGCTGCAAACTACCATATTTCTTGCCGCAGAGAAATCAATCAGTCTGATGCCATTGTTCGACGTTTCGGTGTGCAGACTGAATTTTCCGATGGTAGGCTCAAATGCGGTTTCCCTGCCTATTTTAGCATTAAAATCGCCTAGTACAATTTTAATGTCATGGCTCGGGCTACGGTCATATACATTTTCTAGGCTCTCGTAGAACTCGTCTTTGTCCTCATCGCTTTTCTCTTCTGTCGGAGCATGGGCACATATAAGTGTTATGTGGAAAAACTTAGTTTTGACTCTTATGGTGGCTATACGTTCACACACCGGGTTGAACCTTGAGACTAGGTGTCGCAGTCTCTTGCCAACCACAAATCCACATCCAAACTCGTGCTAGTCCGCATGGCCACTATAGTAGATGTCGCACGTCTTCATGCGCGAGCACCCGTGTCCCGTCCACCGGATTTCCTGTAAAGCGGTTATGTCAGCCTTGTATTCTTCGAGGACTTCCGCCAGTTGGATAGAGGCACCTGGTCTATACAGTGTTCTAACATTCCAGGTGCATATCCTTAAATCATGGTCCTTAATTCGTTTGCGGTGGTCGTCAACATTTTGGGGGGTCCATTTTATTCTTTTCTTACTTCTTTTCATTGCAATAGTTTATACGTCGGTGGCGGGTTGCAAGCCCAGCGCACCACGTCGCAGTTTTCTCCTCCTGCCAGGATTTTATACAGCCGCCCATTCTGGGTCAGACGCTGACCAGGGTACCGATCACTCTGAGCAGACGTGCCTGGGTTTTAGGTTTCGCCCCTCACAGTTAGTCGTGCTCTGACGGGTGTCAGAGGCACGCTTCCAGGCGTCACCACGTGGAGGTACTCCGTCCGCAGTAGTACTACGAATACGGAGCTCTGTGAGTAGACTTGAAGTGCAATTGGCAAGGATCACTCTGGGTTTGCCAAGTTAAACCGATCAGAAGCTTTACCTTGCATCACACTCCCGACTAAGCGTATAATCGAAAAAGGAGCTTATTTTGTGATCACTATAAATTACCCATGAAATCCCTTCTATAGGAGGGGATATGACCATGAAAGGGTGGCTAATGGTGGAGTTTCATATAGAAATCTTTAAATGCGTTTATCTCGTAAACTAAGCGTCTAATCGAAAAAAGGAGCTTATTTTGTGATCACTATAAATTACCCATGAAATCCCTTCTATAGGAGGGGATATGACCATGAAATGGGTTGCTAATGGTGGATTTTCATATAGAAATCTTTAAATGCGTTTATCTCGTAAACTAAGCGTCTAATCGAAAAAAGGAGCTTAATTTGTGATCACTATGAATTACCCATGAAATCCCTTCTATAGGAGGGGATATGACCATGAAATGGGTGGCTAATGGTGGATTTTCATATAGAAATCTTTAAATGCGTTTATCTCGTAAACTAAGCGTCTAATCGAAAAAAGGAGCTTAATTTGTGATCACTATAAATTACCCATGAAATCCCTTCTATAGGAGGGGATATGACCATGAAATGGGTGGCTAATGGTGGATTTTCATATAGAAATCTTTAAATGCGTTTATCTCGTAAACTAAGCGTCTAATCGAAAAAAGGAGCTTAATTTGTGATCACTATAAATGACCCATGAAATCCCTACTATAGGAAGGGATATGACCTTGAAATGGGTAGCTAATGGTGGATTTTCATATAGAAATCTTTAAATGCGTTTATCTCGTAAACTAATCGTCTAATCGAAAAAAGGAGCTTAATTTGTGATCACTATAAATTACCCATGAAATCCCTTCTATAGGAAGGGATATGACCATGAAATGGGTGACTAATGGTGGATTTTCATATAGAAATCTTTAAATGCGTTTATCTCGTAAACTAAGCGTCTAATCGCAAAAAAGGAGCTTAATTTGTGATCACTATAAATTACCCATGAAATCCCTTCTATAGGAAGGGATATGACCATGAAATGGGTGACTAATGGTGGATTTTCATATAGAAATCTTTAAATGCGTTTATCTCGTAAACTAAGCGTCTAATCGAAAAAAGGAGCTTAATTTGTGATCACTATAAACAACCCATGATCCCTTCTATAGGAGAGGATATGACTATGAAAGGGTGGCTAATGGTGGAGTTTCATATAGAAATCTTTAAATGCGTTTATCTCGTAAACTAAGCGTCTAATCGAAAAAAGGAGCTTAATTTGTGATCACTATAAATTACCCATGAAATCCCTTCTATAGGAGAGGATATGACTATGAAATGGGTGGCTAATGGTGGATTTTCATATAGAAATCTTTAAATGCGTTTATCTCGTAAACTAAGCGTCTAATCGAAAAAAGGAGCTTATTTTGTGATCACTATAAATTACCCATGAAATCCCTTCTATAGGAGGGGATATGACCATGAAATGGGTGGCTAATGGTGGATTTTCATATAGAAATCTTTAAATGCGTTTATCTCGTAAACTAAGCGTCTAATCGAAAAAAGGAGCTTAATTTGTGATCACTATAAACAACCCATGATCCCTTCTATAGGAGAGGATATGACTATGAAAGGGTGGCTAATGGTGGAGTTTCATATAGAAATCTTTAAATGCGTTTATCTCGTAAACTAAGCGTCTAATCGAAAAAAGGAGCTTAATTTGTGATCACTATAAATTACCCATGAAATCCCTTCTATAGGAGAGGATATGACTATGAAATGGGTGGCTAATGGTGGATTTTCATATAGAAATCTTTAAATGCGTTTATCTCGTAAACTAAGCGTCTAATCGAAAAAAGGAGCTTATTTTGTGATCACTATAAATTACCCATGAAATCCCTTCTATAGGAGGGGATATGACCATGAAATGGGTGGCTAATGGTGGATTTTCATATAGAAATCTTTAAATGCGTTTATCTCGTAAACTAAGCGTCTAATCGAAAAAAGGAGCTTAATTTGTGATCACTATAAATTACCCATGAAATCCCTTCTATAGGAGGGGATATGACCATGAAATGGGTGGCTAATGGTGGATTTTCATATAGAAATCTTTAAATGCGTTTATCTCGTAAACTAAGCGTCTAATCGAAAAAAGGAGCTTAATTTGTGATCACTATAAATTACCCATGAAATCCCTTCTATAGGAGGGGATATGACCATGAAATGGGTGGCTAATGGTGGATTTTCATATAGAAATCTTTAAATGCGTTTATCTCGTAAACTAAGCGTCTAATCGAAAAAAGGAGCTTAATTTGTGATCACTATAAATTACCCATGAAATCCCTACTATAGGAAGGGATATGACCTTGAAATGGGTAGCTAATGGTGGATTTTCATATAGAAATCTTTAAATGCGTTTATCTCGTAAACTAAGCGTCTAATCGCAAAAAAGGAGCTTAATTTGTGATCACTATAAATTACCCATGAAATCCCTTCTGTAGGAAGGGATATGACCATGAAATGGGTGGCTAATGGTGGATTTTCATACAGAAAGCTTTAAATGCGTTTATCTCGTAAACTAAGCGTCTAATCGAAAAAAGGAGCTTAATTTGTGATCACTATAAATTACCCATGAAATCCCTTCTATAGGAGGGGATATGACCATGAAATGGGTGGCTAATGGTGGATTTTCATATAGAAATCTTTAAATGCGTTTATCTCGTAAACTAAGCGTCTAATCGAAAAAAGGAGCTTAATTTGTGATCACTATAAACAACCCATAAAATCCCTTCTATAGGTAGAGATTTGACCATGAAATGGGTGGCTAATGGTGGATTTTCATATAGAAATCTTTAAATGCGTTTATCTCGTAAACTAAGCGTCTAATCGAAAAAAGAGCTTAATTTGTGATCACTATAAATTACCCATGAAATCCCTTCTATAGGAGGGGATATGACCATGAAATGGGTGGCTAATGGTGGATTTTCATATAGAAATCTTTAAATGCGTTTATCTCGTAAACTAAGCGTCTAATCGAAAAAAGGAGCTTAATTTGTGATCACTATAAATTACCCATGAAATCCCTTCTATAGGAAGGGATATGACCATGAAATGGGTGGCTAATGATGGATTTTCATATAGAAATCTTTAAATGCGTTTATCTCGTAAGCTAAGCGTCTAATCGAAAAAAGGAGCTTAATTTGTGATCACTATAAACAACCCATGAAATCCCTTCTATAGGTAGAGATTTGACCATGAAATGGGTGGCTAATGGCGGATTTTCATATAGAAATCTTTAAATGCGTTTATTTCGTAAACTAAGCGTCTAATCGAAAAAAAGGAGTTTAATTTGTGATCACTATAAATTACCCATGAAATCCCTTCTATAGGTAGAGATTTGACCATGAAATGGGTGGCTAATGGTGGATTTTCACATAGAAATCTTTAAATGCGTTTATCTCGTAAACTAAGCGTCTAATCGAAAAAAAGGAGCTTAATTTGTGATCACTATAAATTACCCATGAAATCCCTTCTATAGGAAGGGATATGACCATGAAATGGGTGGCTAATGGTGGATTTTCATATAGAAATCTTTAAATGCGTTTATTTCGTAAACTAAGCGTCTAATCGAAAAAAAGGAGTTTAATTTGTGATCACTATAAATTACCCATGAAATCCCTTCTATAGGTAGAGATTTGACCATGAAATGGGTGGCTAATGGTGGATTTTCACATAGAAATCTTTAAATGCGTTTATCTCGTAAACTAAGCGTCTAATCGAAAAAAAGGAGCTTAATTTGTGATCACTATAAATTACCCATGAAATCCCTTCTATAGGAAGGGATATGACCATGAAATGGGTGGCTAATGATGGATTTTCATATAGAAATCTTTAAATGCGTTTATCTCGTAAACTAAGCGTCTAATCGAAAAAAGGAGCTTAATTTGTGATCACTATAAACAACCCATGAAATCCCTTCTATAGGTATAGATTTGACCATGAAATGGGTGGCTAATGGCGGATTTTCATATAGAAATCTTTAAATGCGTTTATTTCGTAAACTAAGCGTCTAATCGAAAAAAGGAGTTTAATTTGTGATCACTATAAATTACCCATGAAATCCCTTCTATAGGTAGAGATTTGACCATGAAATGGGTGGCTAATGGTGGATTTTCATATAGAAATCTTTAAATGCGTTTATCTCGTAAACTAAGCGTCTAATCAAAAAAAGGAGCTTAATTTGTGATCACTATAAATTACCCATGAAATCCCTTCTATAGGAAGGGATATGACCATGAAATGGGTGGCTAATGGTGGATTTTCATATAGAAATCTTTAAATGCTTTTATCTCGTAAACTAAGCGTCTAATCGAAAAAAGGAGCTTAATTTGTGATCACTATAAATTACAGAGGAAATCCCTTCTATAGGAGGGGATATGACCATGAAATGGGTGGCTAATGGTGGATTTTCATATAGAAATCTTTAAATGCGTTTATCTCGTAAACTAAGCGTCTAATCGCAAAAAAGGAGCTTAATTTGTGATCACTATAAATTACCCATGAAATCCCTTCTATAGGAGGGGATATGACCATGAAATGGGTGGCTAATGGTGGATTTTCATGTAGAAATCTTTAAATGCGTTTATCTCGTAAACTAAGCGTCTAATCGAAAAAAAGGAGCTTAATTTGTTATCACTATAAATTACCCATGAAATCCCTTCTAAAGGAGAGGATATAACCATGAAATGGGTGGCTAATGGTGGATTTTCATATAGAAATCTTTAAATGCGTTTATCTCGTAAACTAAGCGTCTAATCGAAAAAAGGAGCTTAATTTGTGATCACTATAAATTACCCATGAAATCCCTTCTGTAAGAAGGGATATGACCATGAAATGGGTGGCTAATGATGGATTTTCATATAGAAATCTTTAAATGCGTTTATCTCGTAAACTAAGCGTCTAATCGAAAAAAGGAGCTTAATTTGTGATCACTATAAATTACCCATGAAATCCCTTCTATAGGAAGGGATATGACCATGAAATGGGTGGCTAATGATGGATTTTCATATAGAAATCTTTAAATGCGTTTATCTCGTAAACTAAGCGTCTAATCGAAAAAAGGAGCTTAATTTGTGATCACTATAAAGTCGAGATTTGACCATGAAATGGGTGGCTAATGGTGGATTTTCATATAGAAATCTTTAAATGCGTTTATCTCGTAAACTAAGCGTCTAATCAAAAAAAGGAGCTTAATTTGTGATCACTATAAATTACCCATGAAATCCCTTCTATAGGAAGGGATATGACCATGAAATGGGTGGCTAATGGTGGATTTTCATATAGAAATCTTTAAATGCGTTTATCTCGTAAACTAAGCGTCTAATCGAAAAAAGGAGCTTAATTTGTGATCACTATAAAGTCGAGATTTGACCATGAAATGGGTGGCTAATGGTGGATTTTCATATAGAAATCTTTAAATGCGTTTATCTCGTAAACTAAGCATCTAATCGCAAAAAAGGAGCTTAATTTGTGATCACTATAAATTACCCATGAAATCCCTTCTATAGGTAGAGATTTGACCATGAAATGGGTGGCTAATGGTGGATTTTCATATAGAAATCTTTAAATGCGTTTATCTCGTAAACTAAGCGTCTAATCGAAAAAAGGAGCTTAATTTGTGATCACTATAAAGTCGAGATTTGACCATGAAATGGGTGGCTAATGGTGGATTTTCATATAGAAATCTTCAAATGCGTTTATCTCGTAAACTAAGCGTCTTATCGAAAAAAGGAGCTTAATTTGTGATCACTATAAATTACCCATGAAATCCCTTCTATAGGAGGGGATATGACCATGAAATGGGTGGCTAATGGTGGATTTTCATATAGAAATCTTTAAATGCGTTTATCTCGTAAACTAAGCGTCTAATCGAAAAAAGGAGCTTAATTTGACCATGAAATGGTTGGCTAATGGTGGATTTTCATATAGAAATCTTCAAATGCGTTTATCTCGTAAACAAAGCGTCTTATCGAAAAAAGGAGCTTAATTTGTGATCACTATAAATTACCTATGAAATCCCTTCTATAGGTAGAGATTTGACCATGAAATGGGTGGCTAATGGTGGATTTTCATATAGAAATCTTTAAATGCGTTTATCTCGTAAACTTAGCGTCTAATCGAAAAAAGGAGCTTAATTTGTGATCACTATAAATTACCCTTCTATCGGAAGGGATATGACCATGAAATGGGTGGCTAA
The DNA here is from genome assembly GCA_964034835.1 of Muscina levida. Taxonomy (NCBI): domain Eukaryota; kingdom Metazoa; phylum Arthropoda; class Insecta; order Diptera; family Muscidae; genus Muscina; species Muscina levida. The sequence goes on from OZ035882.1 coordinate 98,415,948, forward strand.
TGATGGATTTTCATATAGAAATCTTTAAATGCGTTTATCTCGTAAACTAAGCGTCTAATCGAAAAAAGGAGCTTAATTTGTGATCACTATAAATTACCCATGAAATCCCTTCGATAGGAAGGGATATGACCATGAAATGGGTGGCTAATGATGGATTTTCATATAGAAATCTTTAAATGCGTTTATCTCGTAAACTAAGCGTCTAATCGAAAAAAGGAGCTTAATTTGTGATCACTATAAATTACCCATGAAATCCCTTCGATAGGAAGGGATATGACCATGAAATGGGTGGCTAATGATGGATTTTCATATAGAAATCTTTAAATGCGTTTATCTCGTAAACTAAGCGTCTAATCGAAAAAAAGGAGCTTAATTTGTGATCACTATAAACTACCCATGAAATCCCTTCTATAGGAGGGGATATGACTATGAAATGGGTGGCTTAATTTGTGATCACTATAAACAACCCATGAAATCCCTTCTATAGGTAGAGATTTGACCATGAAATGGGTGGCTAATGGCGGATTTTCATATAGAAATCTTTAAATGCGTTTATTTCGTAAACTAAGCGTCTAATCGAAAAAAAAGGAGCTTAATTTGTGATCACTATAAATTACCCATGAAATCCCTTCTATAGGTAGAGATTTGACCATGAAATGGGTGGCTAATGGTGGATTTTCACATAGAAATCTTTAAATGCGTTTATCTCGTAAACTAAGCGTCTAATCGAAAAAAGGAGCTTAATTTGTGATCACTATAAACAACCCATGAAATCCCTTCTATAGGTAGAGATTTGACCATGAAATGGGTGGCTAATGGTGGATTTTCATGTAGAAATCTTTAAATGCGTTTATCTCGTAAACTAAGCGTCTAATCGAAAAAAAGGAGCTTAATTTGTTATCACTATAAATTACCCATGAAATCCCTTCTAAAGGAGAGGATATAACCATGAAATGGGTGGCTAATGGTGGATTTTCATATAGAAATCTTTAAATGCGTTTATATCGTAAACTAAGCGTCTAATCGAAAAAAGGAGCTTAATTTGTGATCACTATAAATTACCCATGAAATCCCTTCTATAGGAGGGGATATGACCATGAAATGGGTGGCTAATGGTGGATTTTCATATAGAAAGCTTTAAATGCGTTTATCTCGTAAACTAAGCGTCTAATAGAAAAAGGAGCTTAATTTGTGATCACTATAAATTACCCATGAAATCCCTTCTATAGGTAGAGATTTGACCATGAAATGGGTGGCTAATGATGGATTTTCATATAGAAATCTTTAAATGCGTCTATCTCGTAAACTAAGCGTCTAATCGAAAAAAGGAGCTTAATTTGTGATCACTATAAATTACCCATGAAATCCCTTCTATAGGAAGGGATATGACCATGAAATGGGTGGCTAATGATGGATTTTCATATAGAAATCTTTAAATGCGTTTATCTCGTAAACTAAGCGTCTAATCGAAAAAAGGAGCTTAATTTGTGATCACTATAAAGTCGAGATTTGACCATGAAATGGATGGATTTTCATATAGAAATCTTCAAATGCGTTTATCTCGTAAACTAAGCGTCTTATCGAAAAAAGGAGCTTAATTTGTGATCACTATAAAATACCCATGAAATCCCTTCTATAGGAAGGGATATGACCATGAAATGGGTGGCTAATGATGGATTTTCATATAGAAATCTTTAAATGCGTTTATCTCGTAAACTAAGCGTCTAATCGAAAAAAGGAGCTTAATTTGTGATCACTATAAAGTCGAGATTTGACCATGAAATGGATGGATTTTCATATAGAAATCTTCAAATGCGTTTATCTCGTAAACTAAGCGTCTAATCGAAAAAAGGAGCTTAATTTGTGATCACTATAAAATACCCATGAAATCCCTTCTATAGGTCGCGATTTGACCATGAAATGGATGGCTAATGGTGGATTTTCATATAGAAATCTTTAAATGCGTTTATCTCGTAAAATAAGCGTCTAATCGAAAAAAGGAGCTTAATTTGTGATCACTATAAACAACCCATGAAATCCCTTCTATAGGTAGAGATTTGACCATGAAATGGGTGGCTAATGGTGGATTTTCATATAGTATTCTTTAAATGCGTTTATCTCGTAAACTAAGCGTCTAATCGAAAAAAGGAGCTTAATTTGTGATCACTATAAATTACCCATGAAATCCCTTCAATAGGAGGGGATATGACCATGAAATGGGTGGCTAATGGTGGATTTTCATATAGAAATCTTTAAATGCGTTTATCTCGTAAACTAAGCCTCTTATCGAAAAAAGGAGCTTAATTTGTGATCACTATAAATTACCCATGAAATCCCTTCTATAGGTCGAGATTTGACCATGAAATGGGTGGCAAATGGTGGATTTTCATATAGAAATCTTTAAATGCGTTTATCTCGTAAACTAAACGTCTAATCGAAAAAAGGAGCTTAATTTGTGATCACTATAAATTACCTATGAAATCCCTTCTATAGGTAGAGATTTGACCATGAAATGGGTGGCTAATGGTGGATTTTCATATAGAAATCTTTAAATGCGTTTATCTCGTAAACTTAGCGTCTAATCGAAAAAAGGAGCTTAATTTGTGATCACTATAAATTACCCTTCTATCGGAAGGGATATGACCATGAAATGGGTGGCTAATGATGGATTTTCATATAGAAATCTTTAAATGCGTTTATCTCGTAAACTAAGCGTCTAATCGAAAAAAGGAGCTTAATTTGTGATCACTATAAATTACCCATGAAATCCCTTCTATAAGTCGAGATTTGACCATGAAATGGGTGGCTAATGGTGGATTTTCATATAGAAATCTTTAAATGCGTTTATCTCGCAAACTAAGCGTCTAATCGAAAAAAGGAGCTTAATTTGTGATCACTATAAATTACCCATGAAATCCCTTCTATAGGAGGGGATATGACCATGAAATGGGTGGCAAATGGTGGATTTTCATATAGAAATCTTTAAATGCGTTTATCTCGTAAACTAAACGTCTAATCGAAAAAAGGAGCTTAATTTGTGATCACTATAAATTACCTATGAAATCCCTTCTATAGGTAGAGATTTGACCATGAAATGGGTGGCTAATGGTGGATTTTCATATAGAAATCTTTAAATGCGTTTATCTCGTAAACTAAGCGTCTAATCAAAAAAAGGAGCTTAATTTGTGATCACTATAAATTACCCATGAAATCCCTTCTATAGGAAGGTATATGACCATGAAATGGGTGGCTAATGGTGGATTTTCATATAGAAATCTTTAAATGCTTTTATCTCGTAAACTAAGCGTCTAATCGAAAAAAGGAGCTTAATTTGTGATCACTATAAATTACCCATGAAATCCCTTCTATAGGAGGGGATATGACCATGAAATGGGTGGCTAATGGTGGATTTTCATATAGAAATCTTTAAATGCGTTTATCTCGTAAACTAAGCGTCTAATCGCAAAAAAGGAGCTTAATTTGTGATCACTATAAATTACCCATGAAATCCCTTCTATAGGAAGGGATATGACCATGAAATGGGTGGCTAATGGTGGATTTTCATATAGAAATCTTTAAATGCGTTTATCTCGTAAACTAAGCGTCTAATCGCAAAAAAGGAGCTTAATTTGTGATCACTATAAATTACCCATGAAATCCCTTCTATAGGAGGGGATATGACCATGAAATGGGTGGCTAATGGTGGATTTTCATGTAGAAATCTTTAAATGCGTTTATCTCGTAAACTAAGCGTCTAATCGAAAAAAGGAGCTTAATTTGTGATCACTATAAATTACCCATGAAATCCCTTCTGTAGGAAGGGATATGACCATGAAATGGGTGGCTAATGGTGGATTTTCATATAGAAAGCTTTAAATGCGTTTATATCGTAAACTAAGCGTCTAATCGAAAAAAGGAGCTTAATTTGTGATCACTATAAATTACCCATGAAATCCCTTCTATAGGAGAGGATATGACTATGAAATGGGTGGCTAATGGTGGATTTTCATATAGAAATCTTTAAATGCGTTTATCTCGTAAACTAAGCGTCTAATCGAAAAAAGGAGCTTAATTTGTGATCACTATAAATTACCCATGAAATCCCTTCTATAGGAGACGATATGACTATGAAATGGGTGGCTAATGGTGGATTTTCATATAGAAATCTTTAAATGCGTTTATCTCGTAAACTAAGCGTCTTATCGAAAAAATGAGCTTAATTTGTGATCACTATAAATTACCCATGAAATTCCTTCTATAGGAAGGGATATGACCATGAAATGGGTGGCTAATGGTGGATTTTCATATAGAAATCTTTAAATGCGTTTATCTCGTAAACTAAGCGTCTAATCGCAAAAAAGGAGCTTAATTTGTGATCACTATAAACTACCCATGAAATCCCTTCTATAGGAGGGGATATGACCATGAAATGGGTGGCTAATGGTGGATTTTCATATAGAAATCTTTAAATGCGTTTATCTCGTAAACTAAGCGTCTAATCGAAAAAAGAGCTTAATTTGTGATCACTATTAATTACCCATGAAATCCCTTCTATAGGAAGGGATATGACCATGAAATGGGTGGCTAATGATGGATTTTCATATAGAAATCTTTAAATGCGTTTATCTCGTAAACTAAGCGTCTAATCGAAAAAAGGAGCTTAATTTGTGATCACTATAAACAACCCATGAAATCCCTTCTATAGGTAGAGATTTGACCATGAAATGGGTGGCTAATGGTGGATTTTCATGTAGAAATCTTTAAATGCGTTTATCTCGTAAACTAAGCGTCTAATCGAAAAAAAGGAGCTTAATTTGTTATCACTATAAATTACCCATGAAATCCCTTCTAAAGGAGAGGATATAACCATGAAATGGGTGGCTAATGGTGGATTTTCATATAGAAATCTTTAAATGCGTTTATCTCGTAAACTAAGCGTCTAATCGAAAAAAGGAGCTTAATTTGTGATCACTATAAACAACCCATGAAATCCCTTCTATAGGTAGAGATTTGACCATGAAATGGGTGGCTAATGGTGGATTTTCATATAGTAATCTTTAAATGCGTTTATCTCGTAAACTAAGCGTCTAATCGAAAAAAAGGAGCTTAATTTGTTATCACTATAAATTACCCATGAAATCCCTTCTATAGGTAGAGATTTGACCATGAAATGGGTGGCTAATGATGGATTTTCATATAGAAATCTTTAAATGCGTCTATCTCGTAAACTAAGCGTCTAATCGAAAAAAGGAGCTTAATTTGTGATCACTATAAAGTCGAGATTTGACCATGAAATGGATGGATTTTCATATAGAAATCTTCAAATGCGTTTATCTCGTAAACTAAGCGTCTAATCGAAAAAAGGAGCTTAATTTGTGATCACTATAAACAACCCATGAAATCCCTTCTATAGGTAGAGATTTGACCATGAAATGGGTGGCTAATGGTGGATTTTCATATAGTATTCTTTAAATGCGTTTATCTCGTAAACTAAGCGTCTAATCGAAAAAAGGAGCTTAATTTGTGATCACTATAAATTACCCATGAAATCCCTTCAATAGGAGGGGATATGACCATGAAATGGGTGGCTAATGGTGGATTTTCATATAGAAATCTTTAAATGCGTTTATCTCGTAAACTAAGCCTCTTATCGAAAAAAGGAGCTTAATTTGTGATCACTATAAATTACCCATGAAATCCCTTCTATAGGTCGAGATTTGACCATGAAATGGGTGGCAAATGGTGGATTTTCATATAGAAATCTTTAAATGCGTTTATCTCGTAAACTAAACGTCTAATCGAAAAAAGGAGCTTAATTTGTGATCACTATAAATTACCTATGAAATCCCTTCTATAGGTAGAGATTTGACCATGAAATGGGTGGCTAATGGTGGATTTTCATATAGAAATCTTTAAATGCGTTTATCTCGTAAACTTAGCGTCTAATCGAAAAAAGGAGCTTAATTTGTGATCACTATAAATTACCCTTCTATAGGAAGGGATATGACCATGAAATGGGTGGCTAATGATGGATTTTCATATAGAAATCTTTAAATGCGTTTATCTCGTAAACTAAGCGTCTAATCGAAAAAAGGAGCTTAATTTGTGATCACTATAAACAACCCATAAAATCCCTTCTATAGGTAGAGATTTGACCATGAAATGGGTGGCTAATGGTGGATTTTCATATAGAAATCTTTAAATGCGTTTATCTCGCAAACTAAGCGTCTAATCGAAAAAAGGAGCTTAATTTGTGATCACTATAAATTACCCATGAAATCCCTTCTATATGAGGGGATATGACCATGAAATGGGTGGCTTCAAATGCGTTTATCTCGTAAACTAAGCGTCTTATCGAAAAAAGGAGCTTATTTTGTGATCACTATAAATTACCCATGAAATCCCTTCTATAGGTCGAGATTTGACCATGAAGTGGGTGGCTAATGGTGGATTTTCATATAGAAATCTTTAAATGCGTTTATCTCGTAAACTAAGCGTCTAATCGAAAAAAGGAGCTTAATTTGTGATCACTATAAATTACCCATGAAATCCCTTCTATAAGTCGAGATTTGACCATGAAATGGGTGGCTAATGGTGGATTTTCATATAGAAATCTTTAAATGCGTTTATCTCGTAAACTAAACGTCTAATCGAAAAAAGGAGCTTAATTTGTGATCACTATAAATTACCTATGAAATCCCTTCTATAGGTAGAGATTTGACCATGAAATGGGTGGCTAATGGTGGATTTTCATATAGAAATCTTTAAATGCGTTTATCTCGTAAACTAAGCGTCTAATCGAAAAAAGGAGCTTAATTTGTGATCCCTATAAATTACCCATGAAATCCCTTCTATAAGTCGAGATTTGACCATGAAATGGGTGGCTAATGATGGATTTTCATATAGAAATCTTTAAATGCGTTTATCTCGTAAACTAAGCGTCTAATCGAAAAAAGGAGCTTAATTTGTGATCACTATAGATTACCCATGAAATCCCTTCTATAAGTCGAGATTTGACCATGAAATGGGTGGCTAATGGTGGATTTTCATATAGAAATCTTTAAATGCGTTTATCTCGCAAACTAAGCGTCTAATCGAAAAAAGGAGCTTAATTTGTGATCACTATAAATTACCCATGAAATCCCTTCTATAGGAGGGGATATGACCATGAAATGGGTGGCTTCCAATGCGTTTATCTCGTAAACTAAGCGTCTTATCGAAAAAAGGAGCTTATTTTGTGATCACTATAAATTACCCATGAAATCCCTTCTATAGGTCGAGATTTGACCATGAAGTGGGTGGCTAATGGTGGATTTTCATATAGAAATCTTTAAATGCGTTTATCTCGTAAACTAAGCGTCTAATCGAAAAAAGGAGCTTAATTTGTGATCACTATAAATTACCCATGAAATCCCTTCTATAGGAATAGATTTGACCATGAAATGGGTGGCTAATGGTGGATTTTCATATAGAAATCTTTAAATGCGTTTATCTCGCAAACTAAGCGTCTAATCGAAAAAAGGAGCTTAATTTGTGATCACTATAAATTACCCATGAAATCCCTTCTATAGGAGGGGATATGACCATGAAATGGGTGGCTTCAAATGCGTTTATCTCGTAAACTAAGCGTCTTATCGAAAAAAGGAGCTTATTTTGTGATCACTATAAATTACTCATGAAATCCCTTCTATAGGTCGAGATTTGACCATGAAGTGGGTGGCTAATGGTGGATTTTCATATAGAAATCTTTAAATGCGTTTATCTCGTAAACTAAGCGTCTAATCGAAAAAAGGAGCTTAATTTGTGATCACTATAAATTACCCATGAAATCCCTTCTATAGGAGGGGATATGACCATGAAATGGGTGGCTTCAAATGCGTTTATCTCGTAAACTAAGCGTCTTATCGAAAAAAGGAGCTTATTTTGTGATCACTATAAATTACCCATGAAATCCCTTCTATAAGTCGAGATGTCACCATGAAATGGGTGGCTAATGGTGGATTTTCATATAGAAATCTTTAAATGCGTTTATCTCGCAAACTAAGCGTCTAATCGAAAAAAGGAGCTTAATTTGTGATCACTATAAATTACCCATGAAATCCCTTCTATAGGAGGGGATATGACCATGAAATGGGTGGCTTCAAATGCGTTTATCTCGTAAACTAAGCGTCTTATCGAAAAAAGGAGCTTATTTTGTGATCACTATAAATTACCCATGAAATCCCTTCTATAGGTCGAGATTTGACCATGAAGTGGGTGGCTAATGGTGGATTTTCATATAGAAATCTTTAAATGCGTTTATCTCGTAAACTAAGCGTCTAATCGAAAAAAGGAGCTTAATTTGTGATCACTATAAATTACCCATGAAATCCCTTCTATAGGAATAGATTTGACCATGAAATGGGTGGCTAATGGTGGATTTTCATATAGAAATCTTTAAATGCGTTTATCTCGCAAACTAAGCGTCTAATCGAAAAAAGGAGCTTAATTTGTGATCACTATAAATTACCCATGAAATCCCTTCTATAGGAGGGGATATGACCATGAAATGGGTGGCTTCAAATGCGTTTATCTCGTAAACTAAGCGTCTTATCGAAAAAAGGAGCTTATTTTGTGATCACTATAAATTACTCATGAAATCCCTTCTATAGGTCGAGATTTGACCATGAAGTGGGTGGCTAATGGTGGATTTTCATATAGAAATCTTTAAATGCGTTTATCTCGTAAACTAAGCGTCTAATCGAAAAAAGGAGCTTAATTTGTGATCACTATAAATTACCCATGAAATCCCTTCTATAGGAGGGGATATGACCATGAAATGGGTGGCTTCAAATGCGTTTATCTCGTAAACTAAGCGTCTTATCGAAAAAAGGAGCTTATTTTGTGATCACTATAAATTACCCATGAAATCCCTTCTATAAGTCGAGATGTCACCATGCAATGGGTGGCTAATGGTGGATTTTCATATAGAAATCTTCAAATGCGTTTATCTCGTAAACTAAGCGTCTTATCGAAAAAAGGAGCTTATTTTGTGGATTTTCATATAGAAATCTTTAAATGCGTTTATCTCGTAAACTAAGCGTCTTATCGAAAAAAGGAGCTTAATTTGTGATCACTATAAATTACCCATGAAATCCCTTCTATAGGAGAGGATAGGACTATGAAATGGGTGGCTAATGGTGGATTTTCATATAGAAATCTTTAAATGCGTTTATCTCGTAAACTAAGCGTCTAATCGAAAAAAGGAGCTTAATTTGTGATCACTATAAATTACCCATGAAATCCCTTCTATAGGTCGAGATTTGACCATGAAGTGGGTGGCTAATGGTGGATTTTCATATAGAAATCTTTAAATGCGTTTATCTCGTAAACTAAGCGTCTAATCGAAAAAAGGAGCTTAATTTGTGATCACTATAAATTACCCATGAAATTCCTTCAATAGGAGGGGATATGACCATGAAATGGGTGGCTAATGGTGGATTTTCATATAGAAATCTTTAAATGCGTTTATCTCGTAAACTAAGCGTCTTATCGAAAAAAGGAGCTTAATTTGTGATCACTATAAATTAACCATGAAATCCCTTCTATAGGTCGAGATTTGACCATGAAGTGGGTGGCTAATGGTGGATTTTCATATAGAAATCTTCAAATGCGTTTATCTCGTAAACTAAGCGTCTTATCGAAAAAAGGAGCTTATTTTGTGATCACTATAAATTACCCATGAAATCCCTTCTATAGGTCGAGATTTGACCATGAAGTGGGTGGCTAATGGTGGATTTTCATATAGAAATCTTTAAATGCGTTTATCTCGTAAACTAAGCGTCTAATCGAAAAAAGGAGCTTAATTTGTGATCACTATAAATTACCCATGAAATCCCTTCTATAGGTCGAGATTTGACCATGAAATGGGTGGCTAATGGTGGATTTCCATATAGAAATCTTTAAATGCGTTTATCTCGTAAACTAAGCGTCTTATCGAAAAAAGGAGCTTATTTTGTGATCACTATAAATTACCCATGAAATCCCTTCTATAGGTCGAGATTTGACCATGAAGTGGGTGGCTAATGGTGGATTTTCATATAGAAATCTTTAAATGCGTTTATCTCGTAAACTAAGCGTCTAATCGAAAAAAGGAGCTTAATTTGTGATCACTATAAATTACCCATGAAATCCCTTCTATAAGTCGAGATGTCACCATGAAATGGGTGGCTAATGGTGGATTTTCATATAGAAATCTTTAAATGCGTTTATCTCGCAAACTAAGCGTCTAATCGAAAAAAGGAGCTTAATTTGTGATCACTATAAATTACCCATGAAATCCCTTCTATAGGAGGGGATATGACCATGCAATGGGTGGCTAATGGTGGATTTTCATATAGAAATCTTCAAATGCGTTTATCTCGTAAACTAAGCGTCTTATCGAAAAAAGGAGCTTATTTTGTGGATTTTCATATAGAAATCTTTAAATGCGTTTATCTCGTAAACTAAGCGTCTTATCGAAAAAAGGAGCTTAATTTGTGATCACTATAAATTACCCATGAAATCCCTTCTATAGGAGGGGATATGACCATGAAATGGGTGGCTTCAAATGCGTTTATCTCGTAAACTAAGCGTCTTATCGAAAAAAGGAGCTTATTTTGTGATCACTATAAATTACCCATGAAATCCCTTCTATAGGTCGAGATTTGACCATGAAGTGGGTGGCTAATGGTGGATTTTCATATAGAAATCTTTAAATGCGTTTATCTCGTAAACTAAGCGTCTAATCGAAAAAAGGAGCTTAATTTGTGATCACTATAAATTACCCATGAAATCCCTTCTATAGGAGGGGATATGACCATGAAATGGGTGGCTTCAAATGCGTTTATCTCGTAAACTAAGCGTCTTATCGAAAAAAGGAGCTTATTTTGTGATCACTATAAATTACCCATGAAATCCCTTCTATAAGTCGAGATGTCACCATGAAATGGGTGGCTAATGGTGGATTTTCATATAGAAATCTTTAAATGCGTTTATCTCGCAAACTAAGCGTCTAATCGAAAAAAGGAGCTTAATTTGTGATCACTATAAATTACCCATGAAATCCCTTCTATAGGAGGGGATATGACCATGAAATGGGTGGCTTCAAATGCGTTTATCTCGTAAACTAAGCGTCTTATCGAAAAAAGGAGCTTATTTTGTGATCACTATAAATTACCCATGAAATCCCTTCTATAGGTCGAGATTTGACCATGAAGTGGGTGGCTAATGGTGGATTTTCATATAGAAATCTTTAAATGCGTTTATCTCGTAAACTAAGCGTCTAATCGAAAAAAGGAGCTTAATTTGTGATCACTATAAATTACCCATGAAATCCCTTCTATAGGAGGGGATATGACCATGAAATGGGTGGCTTCAAATGCGTTTATCTCGTAAACTAAGCGTCTTATCGAAAAAAGGAGCTTATTTTGTGATCACTATAAATTACCCATGAAATCCCTTCTATAAGTCGAGATGTCACCATGAAATGGGTGGCTAATGGTGGATTTTCATATAGAAATCTTTAAATGCGTTTATCTCGCAAACTAAGCGTCTAATCGAAAAAAGGAGCTTAATTTGTGATCACTATAAATTACCCATGAAATCCCTTCTATAGGAGGGGATATGACCATGAAATGGGTGGCTTCAAATGCGTTTATCTCGTAAACTAAGCGTCTTATCGAAAAAAGGAGCTTAATTTGTGATCACTATAAATTACCCATGAAATCCCTTCTATAGGAGAGGATAGGACTATGAAATGGGTGGCTAATGGTGGATTTTCATATAGAAATCTTTAAATGCGTTTATCTCGTAAACTAAGCGTCTAATCGAAAAAAGGAGCTTAATTTGTGATCACTATAAATTACCCATGAAATCCCTTCTATAGGTCGAGATTTGACCATGAAGTGGGTGGCTAATGGTGGATTTTCATATAGAAATCTTTAAATGCGTTTATCTCGTAAACTAAGCGTCTAATCGAAAAAAGGAGCTTAATTTGTGATCACTATAAATTACCCATGAAATTCCTTCAATAGGAGGGGATATGACCATGAAATGGGTGGCTAATGGTGGATTTTCATATAGAAATCTTTAAATGCGTTTATCTCGTAAACTAAGCGTCTTATCGAAAAAAGGAGCTTAATTTGTGATCACTATAAATTAACCATGAAATCCCTTCTATAGGTCGAGATTTGACCATGAAGTGGGTGGCTAATGGTGGATTTTCATATAGAAATCTTCAAATGCGTTTATCTCGTAAACTAAGCGTCTTATCGAAAAAAGGAGCTTATTTTGTGATCACTATAAATTACCCATGAAATCCCTTCTATAGGTCGAGATTTGACCATGAAGTGGGTGGCTAATGGTGGATTTTCATATAGAAATCTTTAAATGCGTTTATCTCGTAAACTAAGCGTCTAATCGAAAAAAGGAGCTTAATTTGTGATCACTATAAATTACCCATGAAATCCCTTCTATAGGTCGAGATTTGACCATGAAATGGGTGGCTAATGGTGGATTTTCATATAGAAATCTTTAAATGCGTTTATCTCGTAAACTAAGCGTCTTATCGAAAAAAGGAGCTTATTTTGTGATCACTATAAATTACCCATGAAATCCCTTCTATAGGTCGAGATTTGACCATGAAGTGGGTGGCTAATGGTGGATTTTCATATAGAAATCTTTAAATGCGTTTATCTCGCAAACTAAGCGTCTAATCGAAAAAAGGAGCTTAATTTGTGATCACTATAAATTACCCATGAAATCCCTTCTATAGGAGGGGATATGACCATGCAATGGGTGGCTAATGGTGGATTTTCATATAGAAATCTTCAAATGCGTTTATCTCGTAAACAAAGCGTCTTATCGAAAAAAGGAGCTTATTTTGTGGATTTTCATATAGAAATCTTTAAATGCGTTTATCTCGTAAACTAAGCGTCTTATCGAAAAAAGGAGCTTAATTTGTGATCACTATAAATTACCCATGAAATCCCTTCTATAGGAGAGGATAGGACTATGAAATGGGTGGCTAATGGTGGATTTTCATATAGAAATCTTTAAATGCGTTTATCTCGTAAACTAAGCGTCTAATCGAAAAAAGGAGCTTAATTTGTGATCACTATAAATTACCCATGAAATCCCTTCTATAGGTCGAGATTTGACCATGAAGTGGGTGGCTAATGGTGGATTTTCATATAGAAATCTTTAAATGCGTTTATCTCGTAAACTAAGCGTCTAATCGAAAAAAGGAGCTTAATTTGTGATCACTATAAATTACCCATGAAATTCCTTCAATAGGAGGGGATATGACCATGAAATGGGTGGCTAATGGTGGATTTTCATATAGAAATCTTTAAATGCGTTTATCTCGTAAACTAAGCGTCTTATCGAAAAAAGGAGCTTAATTTGTGATCACTATAAATTAACCATGAAATCCCTTCTATAGGTCGAGATTTGACCATGAAGTGGGTGGCTAATGGTGGATTTTCATATAGAAATCTTCAAATGCGTTTATCTCGTAAACTAAGCGTCTAATCGAAAAAAGGAGCTTAATTTGTGATCACTATAAATTACCCATGAAATCCCTTCTATAGGTCGAGATTTGACCATGAAGTGGGTGGCTAATGGTGGATTTTCATATAGAAATCTTTAAATGCGTTTATCTCGTAAACTAAGCGTCTAATCGAAAAAAGGAGCTTAATTTGTGATCACTATAAATTACCTATGAAATCCCTTCTATAGGTCGAGATTTGACCATGAAGTGGGTGGCTAATGGTGGATTTTTATATAGAAATCTTTAAATGCGTTTATCTCGTAAACTAAGCGTCTAATCGAAAAAAGGAGCTTAATTTGTGATCACTATAAATTACCCATGAAATCCCTTCAATAGGAGGGGATATGACCATGAAATGGGTGGCTAATGGTGGATTTTCATATAGAAATCTTTAAATGCGTTTATCTCGTAAACTAAGCGTCTTATCGAAAAAAGGAGCTTAATTTGTGATCACTATAAATTACCCATGAAATCCCTTCTATAGGTCGAGATTTGACCATGAAGTGGGTGGCTAATGGTGGATTTTCATATAGAAATCTTCAAATGCGTTTATCTCGTAAACTAAGCGTCTAATCGAAAAAAGGAGCTTAATTTGTGATCACTATAAATTACCCATGAAATCCCTTCTATAGGTCGAGATTTGACCAGGCTAATGGTGGATTTTCATATATGGGTGGCTAATGATGGATTTTCATATAGAAATCTTTAAATGCGTTTATCTCGTAAACTAAGCGTCTAATCGAAAAAAGGAGCTTAATTTGTGATCACTATAAACAACCCATGAAATCCCTTCTATAGGTCGAGATTTGACCATGAAATGGGTGGCTAATGGTGGATTTTCATATAGAAATCTTTAAATGCGTTTATCTCGCAAACTAAGCGTCTAATCGAAAAAAGGAGCTTAATTTGTGATCACTATAAATTACCCATGAAATCCCTTCTATAGGAGGGGATATGACTATGAAATGGGTGGCTAATAGTGGATTTTCATATAGAAATCTTTAAATGCGTTTATCTCGTAAACTAAGCGTCTAATCGAAAAAAGGAGCTTAATTTGTGATCACTATAAATTACCCATGAAATCCCTTCTATAGGTCGAGATTGTAATGTACACGAACTAATATTCGTTGATGATGCAAAGTCTAATAAGTTCTATTAGCATCTTAGAACTTGGGAAGAGGTAGGACTGCGGGAGCCTTTTCCATTGGTAGCAACAGTCGGTTTTAGGGGGGTTCTCGTCCTTCTCCAGCCAAGCCATGTTACCATTACCAAATTTATTATAGACTCCCTTTTTATTTAATATACCAATTTAATTATAATAGATATAAACTAAAACTGAAAATATTACCCCTTTATAAACGAAATACAATAAAAAAACATAGATACTAATCGATTGCCTTGAACGCTAAACTTAAACTTAACTTAATTTCCCTTTGCACCCCATGAATGTGGTATGGGATAGCTTCTCGCGTTGTTGTGAATTAACACGCTTTCTATTTTTAGATTCACAACTAACGGCACCTACTTATTTATCGACGAATGCGAACGTCACTGTTTTGAGAAGCTCTTACTAGACACGACGATTGAATCGACGCTTAATACTGCGAAGTTGCTGTCAAACAACATTCGAGGGGAGCCGACAATGAAAGAAAATTTTATTTATTTTTTTCTTTTAAGATGACTGGAGCCAGGTTTGAACCTGCGATCTCCCGCATGGTAGTCGCGTGTTCTAACCACTATGCCACGGCCGGTCCCTGAACGCTAAACATTCTCCGATATTGATGAGAATGATCGTCTCTATACCCGCTCCTGCCATTGTCCTAGTGACGTGAGGATAAAATTTATAGGACCCCAAACTACTATCACTCCATTCTTAAATACTCATCCCTACTTTAAGAAACGTTAGAAATAGACGTTTAGAAATACATAATAATTTTAAGATTTTTTTCCAAAATTATATTTTTTTTATATTTTATTATTTTTTTTCCAAATTCACTTAAATTTAAACACTATATTAGTTAGCTAAAGATATTTTTTTTTCTTGCCATTGTGGCTCTATTAGGTCTACCTTTCATAAAGTTTTCTTTCTTTCATAAATTTTCAATATGGTACATATTACATTAATTTTATATTTTTAATAAATTCATTAGCAAAAGTTCATTACTTATTCTTACATCCCTTAGAGGGTTAAGAAATACAATCTAAACTATAATATGAGAACTCAAGTAGAGACACGAATCTTTAAGTACCAGAAAATCTGGGATTTATAAGAGAGCCCATGCGGAGCTTTGATCTGTTAACGATCAGCAATTAAACAAACGTAAAAAAAAGAACAACAACACTAGCAATAGAAATATTCTCATCGAGATGAACTTATATAAGCTCTCTCATGTTTTCTCCCTAATGATATCACAGCAAGAAATACGTTTTTGTTATTGTAATTATTTCTTTAAACTTACCAGCATTCTCCGGTTATGATGAAGGCCTCCATATATACTGGATTCTGGTTGCTATATTTTAGATTGGGGCAAATATAAATATTCCTTGCTATGTTACCATTTGTTGCGACAAATTTCTATCATGCGATAAAAAAAATAGTTGTTAGTTTGTGTGTATGTATGTATATAAGTGCTTAAGCTTGTTTTCACAAATATTCTTCCAATATTAGGTGTGTTTTAGTTCAAATAGGAATTTTTATATATTTTGGTATTAGCCATGATGGGATGGTATGGTTATTTATAAATTTATATTTTCGAGATAAAATTTACACATTTTATTCTTATTTTTCTCAAAAGGTGGATATAACATTATCCTAAAGGTCTAATACCAATTAAAAGTAATTATGCAATCATGTTAAGAAATTTCAAGTATGAAACTATTTAGGTTTTAATTGTACTATTCGTAAAATTACAATTGAAACTCGAAAATTCTTTGTACGACAAGCTTAAGCCATTTTCTTATAATATTTTGTACTTAAGAGTGATAAATTGGGATGTTTGGAATTAAAGATTGTGGTGAAGCCAAATTATAATTCGGTTGGTTCCATGGGGTCGTATGTCAGCAATGTGTTGATGTGGAGTGCAGAAATTTAGAGATCTCTCAAGAGTTATGGGTGGCTAGTGATTGGAATGATTCACATGGTGATTTGACACAGTACCTTCTCCAATTGGAAGAATTTAGGCGTTTGTCCAAACGTTCGTAACTTGCACGCGTTTTTTCCGCAATACCTTAGGGCAAGTCAAGTTATGAGACTAGTTTGGACAGCTTAACTTTCAGGTACATACACGAGCCGTAGAACTGTTGCCATGTATGTCATACCACTTGTTTAACCTATGGGTAAGGTGTTTTATGAGTTGGTTTACCACCTTATAAATTGGGGTGAATTTTAATTTACCTGAATGTTTCTGATACTTCTCGGCTGCCGACGCCTTTAAATACCTCTTGGTTGATCCCAGCAATAACGATGCTGTTAAATTAAAGGCACTATGTGGCAAAAGAAAATGCTTTTACGTCCAATAATACTGGATGATTTGTCAAAATGTAGTCACCTTCGCACTCGAATTGTAATTTTCGATTGAAATAAATCAACTTGCACTTTTACTATTTAATGATTTCAAATTAAGAATGCGATTTAAGTTCGCCGATGTTGACTTTATCAGTTCAGAGGTTGATTGAAAAAGGAAGAACTTCTTAATTTAGTCAGAATATTAATGCCAAAATTGTGGTCGGAAAAAATGAATGTGAGAAAAGAAAATGTCAAAACTGCTAGACAGCTTGAGTTGCCACTTTGGGGCAAAGATGGTACATATTGTGAATGCCTTAGTCTGGGCATATTTAATCTTTTTGCAATTCTGAAAATTTTTACACAATTAGATTTTTGTCTTTCTCCACTGAAATTTATATGGATGTCCGAGTTTAATGGTCAAACAAAAATTTATGTCGATATAATAAAATGTACAATTAGATCTTTAGATATCTACATGTACCTTTTGTCATTATCATTGACATGAACCCTATGTACATCAAGGTCAGGCATGTGAACCAAATGAACAAAAGAAATCAAAAATAATAAATATCTTGCTCAGCTGATAGGTGCACTCATATATTTAGATTTGTATAGATGTGTATTACTTAACACAGATTTGAGTGGTTTTGGAGCAATTACATTATTAGACTTAATATGACCACAAAATCGTATGCTTTTTCACCACATTATAATAGGGCTGAACTGTGAAATTGTTCATATTTAGTTTCAACTATGTTATAAAATAAATGCTAAATTATATTTCTTGACGCTTTATTAATTAGATGTTACTGTGCAATACATTAGATGTTACTGTGCAATTGATTGGCTGGTGATTTATATAGTTGTATAGATACAGGAGAATATTTATGAATGTCGATTTTGTTTTTGTACAAAAAAAACATAGCAAAGGTATGATGTGTAGATCGTCCACTACAAACCAGATAATTTAGAAAGATTGTCGCTACTAAATTAGATGGAGAAAGGACGTCTAATTATATTCGTATGTCCTTACCATGATATGTTCCGATTAGTTTGCCCTCTAAATCTTCTAAGGTATAATAGTGATTACCCAGTTTTTCTCTAATACGCGCTTTAATAAAGACAGGGGACAGCTTTGAATTGAACGATTTTTCAAAATTGCTTTGAGCAAAGTTACGCCGATAGACTGTATCTCCAACATTAAATGATTGCGGTCTTGTGCGTAGGTTATAGGTGTTTTGATTTTTATTAAAAGCATTTTTGATATGTCTACGCAGATCTTGGCGAATCAATTGAAGGTGGTCATCGTTTGACACTTTCGCAGACGGTTCACTTAAAATACTTAATTTTCTCAATAGTTCGTATGTGGAGGCGTGCGTGACCATATTGAAGCCAAAAAGGGCATGATAAGGAGAACATCCTATTGATTGATGAAAAGAGTTGCGTAGGGCGCAGCTGATAGAAGTTAAGTTTTTATCCCATTGTTTATGATCATTTTTCAGATAAGCTCTTATTCCTGCTATCAGAGAACGATTCACTCTCTCCGATGCGTTGGATTGAGGTGAATATAGAGCAGTATAGATGTGTTTAATACCATAGCTAGTTAGAAAGGCGTTCAATTCATTAGAGCGGAATTGACTCCCATTGTCACTCACTATTATTTCAGGAACTCCGTAGACATGAAATATTTGAAATTCCAAGAATTCTTGTATCGCAGAGGCAGTGAATTTCCTAAGTGGACAAAGCCAATGAAATTTTGACAAATGGTCTAAGACGATTAACAAACCAATATGACCAGTTTTGCTTCTTGGGTATGGTCCAAGAATATCTATATATATACGCTGAAAAGGACGAACTGAGTCTGCCATATTACCCATTGGTGGCTTCATAACCATGTTTGGAGCTTTGGTTGTCTTGCAGACTTCGCAATTGCGGACGTAATCACGAACATCTCTAACCATTCCAGGCCAGAAAAATGTACGCCTTAATAACTCAAGAGTTTTTCCCATGCCACCATGAGCTGTCACAGTTGTATCATGAGCTTTCGATATAGTTACCCTACGAA
The DNA here is from genome assembly GCA_964034835.1 of Muscina levida. NCBI lineage: Eukaryota > Metazoa > Arthropoda > Insecta > Diptera > Muscidae > Muscina > Muscina levida. The sequence goes on from OZ035882.1 coordinate 98,435,088, forward strand.
GTTTCTCAGGAATCCAGAGTTTCCAACTTTGGTCTTCTTGAGATGCCTCGCCTGAGTAATGTTCTGTTCTATAATAAACAAACCGGTCTACAGCTTTCACATCGGGATACTGATTTGCATTCCTTGTAACGCGTTCTTTTAAATCCAAATAATCTTGATCATAAAAACACGGAGAATCTAAGTCAATGCCTGGCTCTATAGTTTCCACACCCGCAATTTCCCCTTCAGGAATCCGGGATAAAGCATCAGGTACAACATGATCCTTACCCTTCCGATGACTTATGTTGAATTTGTAGGGCTGTAGCTTGAAAACCCATCGGGCCAATCTGCCACTTAGATCGGGCTGACGCATTAGCCACAACAAGCTAGAATGGTCAGTGACCACTTCGAACTCCTGTAGTTCCAGATAACACCGAAATTTCTTTATTGCCTCAATGGCCGCTAAACATTCTCTCTCGGTAACACTGTAGTTACGTTGAGATGAGTTCAATTTTTTGCTCATAAAAGCAATTGGTTTCTCATTTCCTTCATCATCAAGTTGGACCAATACTGCGCCAATGCCGAAGTCACTAGCATCGCAGTGTAAATAAAATTTCTTACCGAAATCAGGGTTGGTCAAGACTGGAGTTGAAGTGAGGAGTGACTTAACTTTCTCAAAAGCAGTTTGAGCTTCTTTCGTCCATTGAAACTTTTTCTTTGTGGATAAGACCTGAGTAATTGGGAATGTTTCCGTAGAAAAATTTTGAAGAAAACGACGGTACCAACCAGCCAAGCCAAGAAAACCACGAACTTGTTTTAAGTTCTTAGGCACGGGCCAGTTAGTAATCGCAGTAATCTTTTCAGGATCAGTGGTAATGCCACCATTACCAATAATGTAACCCAAGTAATTTACTCTGGTTACACAGAATTTGCTCTTAGACACGTTTAGAGTGAGATTTGCCTTTCGAAATTGAGCTGAGATACGTAACAATTTTTCCATATGAGAAGAGAAATCCTCAGAAACAATCACTAAGTCATCTAAGTATCCAAAGACAGAATGACGAAGATCTGGCGGGATTAGCTCATCCATGAGGCGACACATAGTTTGAGGAGCATTGCACAGCCCGAATGGCATGACCACAAACTGGTACAGAGGCCTTCCCGGGACTGTGAATGCCGTCAATGGTCTAGATTTTTCATCCAAGCTAATTTGCCAGAAGGCATCTTTTAAGTCTAATTTGGAAATTACGTTTGCCTTCGGAAGTCTTGACAATATACCTTCTATATTATGAAGCGGATATGCATCCTTCTTAGTTACAGAGTTTAACTTTCTTGCATCCAAACATAGTCTTACTTTACCTGGTTTCACCACAAGTCTCATAGGTGAGCTCCAAGGAGAAGTGGAAGGTTCAATAACACCTAATTTCAACATTCTGTCGATTTCCGAGAACATAAGTTTTTCTACCGCGGGTGAAACCGGGTAAAATCTTTGTTTAATAGGAGAAGCGTCTCCAACATCAATAGAATGTTTAATTAAATCGGTTCGACCTAAACCCTGGGTTTCAAAATTAGGAAATAATTTAACGATAGCTTCTAATTGAGCTCGCTCATGGGGTAATAATTTGATGTAAGTGTCGTCAGATGTAAGAACAGTTTTATTATCATTCGGAATGTCAACTTCAGATAAATGAGGAGAACACATAACATTGTCATTGCATGCAACAAAATCGACAGATTTAAGAACGTTTTGTATTAAATCGAAAGATTTCCAAAAATCAATTCCCAGTATTAATTTTTGGGAAATGGTAGGGACAATAAATAGTTTCATGTACCTAGTTTTGTCTTTAAATGTGATATTAACATCGATCCACCCTAGAACTCTTTGAGACTTGCCGTCAGCAGTTTTAACACATGACTTGCAACTAGTAAAATTAGGATAATTTGAATAATCATGTGCGCCCAAAGCTCCACCAATACAGCTAACGTTAGCTCCAGTGTCCAACAGACCGTACTCTTGAAAATCAAGAAAAGACACTTTAGCGTAATATCGCATGTCATGAGGATTTGAGACTATGGTAGAAATTTGAATTGTTCCACAAAGCTTTCTCATTTTATAAAACTTTCGCATACGAACCGTGGATCTTTTTGGCTTTCTAATAACAACGATGTCACATACATTAAATATTTCATCACGTTTGCGGACGTACAATTCCCAACGCTTGTGAAAAGGCATTTTGGGATATATTATGCGAGAAGTATCATTATAAGATCTATCAAAACAATCTGGTCTTTTTAAGATGCTAATTGGTTTATGATTAAAAGTTGTTGAATCTGGTTTACTGTCTAATTCGGGTAAGTTTTCTTTTGAATGTGGACCAACATTTAGACAAGGTCTTTCTGTGGGCCCATATGTTTCACGTTTTTTGGATAGGACTGATTCCTATTAAGGCAAGCAGTGCACTGAGGCTTATAAACGTTTTTTGCACCACAACCATAGCAAAAAATGTTCCTATCTTCTAGGCAATCTTGCCAGTGATGACCACTTTCATCACAATTCCAACATTTGAAGTTATCAGTTTTGTGAATGGCCTCTACCATGTGTCCTGCTTCAGAGCCTAACGTCTTCTCTTCATCAATTCCCATCTCGGCAACATGACGACGTGGTGCAAAACTGGTATTTTGATTACGCATGGTAATAGTCTTACGCACGTACTCATCACTTAAAAAATTCTCACGCATTTGCACAAGTTTTCTGAGGTGTGATAAAGAATGAATAGGAACATATAGTAAGTCCTGTCGAATTTCTGGACGTAAATTCCTAGCAATTATCTCTATCATTTCCTCTTCAGCCATAGGTCTGGGTAATCTATCCATAAGCGTAGAAAGAACATCATAATATGCATCATATGTTTCACCAGATTTCTGTTTACGATTTCGAATTTCCTCCCTGAGGTCAAAAGAAGATTTCAATTGTTTATATTGGCTTCGAATGGCAACGCAGAAATCATCCCAGATAATAAATGGCACCTGTTTATGATACCGCCAGTACCATTCGCGGGCCTTACCGGTCAATAATGTGTTTAAGTTTTTACAAATCACTGAAAAGTCATTATTAAAAGTTTCTCTTGTAAGAGTCTTTACGCGGTACAAAAATTCGTCAATGGTCAAACCAGTAGATGAGCCATCAAATTTGAGGTTCCAATTATGGATAATTGAAGTGATCTTGTCTGCATGCATATTATTAGCATTAAATGAAAAATTCGAATTTGGTGAGAAGCTAGAAGCTTGGGAATTAATCAGCGCTTGATTCTGGGATCTGCTTTCCATGCCGACATTGGGATGGATATTACTGCCATTTGAATTATTGCTGTTATTATTTTCCTGATTTAAATTAGCATTATTCGTATTAATATTCGGATAAGATTGATCAGCATTAGCTGGCTTAGAGTTAACATTTAGAGGATTGTTAGAGTTCTGTAATGGCTGCAGAATATTACAACTTTGCAATAATCGAGTTAACGTAGATTCTATCATCCGATTTATTTCTCCGTAATCGACGACATTGTTAGTGGCCTGAACAGTAGGATTATGAAATGGCGATATAACAATTTGATCCTGACTTCCGTTGCCTACACCTTGAGAAGGAGTCTGTAAACCTGGATGTTCTTGTGCACTAGCACTACTATTCAATCGATCGTTAAACAAGTTTCGGCTAGTACTACGTGTATTGTAGTGCTTGGCCATCGCTCCTCTACCCTTAAATTTACCTTGAATTGTTTTAGCGGTTAAAGACGATTTCGTTACTATGATTAAAGATCGTAACTCACTAAGCTCACACGACCTTTTGCATACTGGACACTCAGAAGAAGAAGCCAAATGCGTCTCGATGCAAGTCCTATGAAAAGGATGTGAACACTCGCTTATAATCAAACATTCTTGACCCTCGTTCATTGTCTCATTGCAGACATGGCAAACCGAAGGCTGAATACATAATGGGGCTAAAGAAGACGGTGCCGTTAAGGACTGTGATGGATCTGCTTCCAAAGACATATCTATATCGCAACAAATTTTAAACAAAACGTAAATATTTATCTCTCAAAAAAAAACAATCACATACAATTAAGAAAATCTTAACTTTCTGAAGTTCCGTTTACGACTATAGTTAATTTAAAAATACGTTTTCTTTTCTGTTATGAAAAACATTTCTACGTTCCTTACGAGGTAATGAGTAAAAAGAATAGGAGTGAATAAGGCAGCAATCGAATAATACAAAATATACAAAAAAAATTTTACTAGTGTTATTTATATCTTAGGAAATTCTTTTATACTGCACACATCAGCATGTGAAATTTGATCACCTGAACACACTCTTCTAATGGTTAAAGGTCACTAAGTTGTGTCAACAAAAATAGTGAAATCCTGCATAACCAGTAGGTGCTGATTTTTCCCTGTTGCCAGTATAATTAAATAAACAAGCTATAAAAACAACAAAAGATTTAAAATTGTTCTTGATTCTATTCAATCATGAAATGAATACCTGAAAAATATTCAGCGGTCAGCAAATTCGACGTAAAACCCAAATTACTGAAAGTCCTGCAGAAATCTGCCAGTTATTCAAAGCTTGATCTCCTAAATGCAACAACCATTATCAATCTCTAATATGATGAACTATAAATGAAAAAAAAATTAAAAGAAAAAGAAAAAAATAGAGCCGAAAGGTGACAATCCATCAGCCCCACGTTGGGCGCCAAAATCTGTAATGTACACGAACTAATATTCGTTGATGATGCAAAGTCTAATAAGTTCTATTAGCATCTTAGAACTTGGGAAGAGGTAGGACTGCGGGAGCCTTTTCCATTGGTAGCAACAGTCGGTTTTAGGGGGGTTCTCGTCCTTCTCCAGCCAAGCCATGTTACCATTACCAAATTTATTATAGACTCCCTTTTTATTTAATATACCAATTTAATTATAATAGATATAAACTAAAACTGAAAATATTACCCCTTTATAAACGAAATACAATAAAAAAACATAGATACTAATCGATTGCCTTGAACGCTAAACATTCTCCGATATTGATGAGAATGATCGTCTCTATACCCGCTCCTGCCATTGTCCTAGTGACGTGAGGATAAAATTTATAGGACCCCAAACTACTATCACTCCATTCTTAAATACTCATCCCTACTTTAAGAAACGTTAGAAATAGACGTTTAGAAATACATAATAATTTTAAGATTTTTTTCCAAAATTATATTTTTTTTATATTTTATTATTTTTTTTCCAAATTCACTTAAATTTAAACACTATATTAGTTAGCTAAAGATATTTTTTTTTCTTGCCATTGTGGCTCTATTAGGTCTACCTTTCATAAAGTTTTCTTTCTTTCATAAATTTTCAATATGGTACATATTACATTAATTTTATATTTTTAATAAATTCATTAGCAAAAGTTCATTACTTATTCTTACATCCCTTAGAGGGTTAAGAAATACAATCTAAACTATAATATGAGAACTCAAGTAGAGACACGAATCTTTAAGTACCAGAAAATCTGGGATTTATAAGAGAGCCCATGCGGAGCTTTGATCTGTTAACGATCAGCAATTAAACAAACGTAAAAAAAAGAACAACAACACTAGCAATAGAAATATTCTCATCGAGATGAACTTATATAAGCTCTCTCATGTTTTCTCCCTAATGATATCACAGCAAGAAATACGTTTTTGTTATTGTAATTATTTCTTTAAACTTACCAGCATTCTCCGGTTATGATGAAGGCCTCCATATATACTGGATTCTGGTTGCTATATTTTAGATTGGGGCAAATATAAATATTCCTTGCTATGTTACCATTTGTTGCGACAAATTTCTATCATGCGATAAAAAAAATAGTTGTTAGTTTGTGTGTATGTATGTATATAAGTGCTTAAGCTTGTTTTCACAAATATTCTTCCAATATTAGGTGTGTTTTAGTTCAAATAGGAATTTTTATATATTTTGGTATTAGCCATGATGGGATGGTATGGTTATTTATAAATTTATATTTTCGAGATAAAATTTACACATTTTATTCTTATTTTTCTCAAAAGGTGGATATAACATTATCCTAAAGGTCTAATACCAATTAAAAGTAATTATGCAATCATGTTAAGAAATTTCAAGTATGAAACTATTTAGGTTTTAATTGTACTATTCGTAAAATTACAATTGAAACTCGAAAATTCTTTGTACGACAAGCTTAAGCCATTTTCTTATAATATTTTGTACTTAAGAGTGATAAATTGGGATGTTTGGAATTAAAGATTGTGGTGAAGCCAAATTATAATTCGGTTGGTTCCATGGGGTCGTATGTCAGCAATGTGTTGATGTGGAGTGCAGAAATTTAGAGATCTCTCAAGAGTTATGGGTGGCTAGTGATTGGAATGATTCACATGGTGATTTGACACAGTACCTTCTCCAATTGGAAGAATTTAGGCGTTTGTCCAAACGTTCGTAACTTGCACGCGTTTTTTCCGCAATACCTTAGGGCAAGTCAAGTTATGAGACTAGTTTGGACAGCTTAACTTTCAGGTACATACACGAGCCGTAGAACTGTTGCCATGTATGTCATACCACTTGTTTAACCTATGGGTAAGGTGTTTTATGAGTTGGTTTACCACCTTATAAATTGGGGTGAATTTTAATTTACCTGAATGTTTCTGATACTTCTCGGCTGCCGACGCCTTTAAATACCTCTTGGTTGATCCCAGCAATAACGATGCTGTTAAATTAAAGGCACTATGTGGCAAAAGAAAATGCTTTTACGTCCAATAATACTGGATGATTTGTCAAAATGTAGTCACCTTCGCACTCGAATTGTAATTTTCGATTGAAATAAATCAACTTGCACTTTTACTATTTAATGATTTCAAATTAAGAATGCGATTTAAGTTCGCCGATGTTGACTTTATCAGTTCAGAGGTTGATTGAAAAAGGAAGAACTTCTTAATTTAGTCAGAATATTAATGCCAAAATTGTGGTCGGAAAAAATGAATGTGAGAAAAGAAAATGTCAAAACTGCTAGACAGCTTGAGTTGCCACTTTGGGGCAAAGATGGTACATATTGTGAATGCCTTAGTCTGGGCATATTTAATCTTTTTGCAATTCTGAAAATTTTTACACAATTAGATTTTTGTCTTTCTCCACTGAAATTTATATGGATGTCCGAGTTTAATGGCCAAACAAAAATTTATGTCGATATAATAAAATGTACAATTAGATCTTTAGATATCTACATGTACCTTTTGTCATTATCATTGACATGAACCCTATGTACATCAAGGTCAGGCATGTGAACCATAATAAATATCTTGCTCAGCTGATAGGTGCACTCATATATTTAGATTTGTATAGATGTGTATTACTTAACACAGATTTGAGTGGTTTTGGAGCAATTACATTATTAGACTTAATATGACCACAAAATCGTATGCTTTTTCACCACATTATAATAGGGCTGAACTGTGAAATTGTTCATATTTAGTTTCAACTATGTTATAAAATAAATGCTAAATTATATTTCTTGACGCTTTATTAATTAGATGTTACTGTGCAATACATTAGATGTTACTGTGCAATTGATTGGCTGGTGATTTATATAGTTGTATAGATACAGGAGAATATTTATGAATGTCG